>BPLQ01006759.1:0-348901 GCA_021605075.1 Caerostris darwini
ACTTAAATAAAAATTTAAAAATGACTGTATCCAGGTTACTACTATGTCCAAAATGTAAGACCAATTAAAATTCCTGGCATATGAATTCCCATTTTCTTAGGTTGTTGCTCACCGCCCTGACACGTGTGAAATTGACTTCAAAATAAAATATTCTGAAGGTATTAGTGCTTCTGAGTTACTTATTGTTTGTTACGCCTTGTCGTGGAGATTAAAACTGATTCCTCAAAGTAATTTTGAAATGCTTTGACCATTGAGCAAAGAACTTGAATTGAATTTTGTTTGAGAAAACGTGTTGAAATGTTGCAGAAGGCATCTGTGAGCATTTTCCCATATGGAAAGAAAAATGTTATTAACCAGGTAGTTAAACAGTTCAAGAAGGCAGAGAACACGCTGTTAATCTAAGAGGTGCCCTAGTCGACCCCTCAATCGATAAAGCACACGTCTAAAAATTAAAGATTTGCGCCGGGTAAAATATCGATTTACAATTAGAGACTCGCTGCTGATGTTGGAATTTCAAAAGGATCGATCCATTCATTTTGCGCCCCAAACCAGAGCTTCAATCGTGCGATTGATACCGAAAACACTGAATGCGCCAACTCCACACTGTATCATTTGATTCTTTTCAGACTTTCTGCCAAAAATGAAACCCATAAGTCGTTCCACAAACCACCGTATTCACACCGTGCGATTTAGTTATTCCCTAAACTCAAAAGACCGCCACCCTGGGACACCGTTTTGAGTCGATCGGAGAGATTCAATCGTGACCGGCGCTGCGCCGCTTGGAGAGACCCCATCCCTGCCATGACTCTTTTAGCACGCACTGAGATTGGGAAAAAGTTGGCATAAGTGCATTGTGTCCAGAGGGGATTACTTGGAAAAAGATGTATTAAACAAAGAACAAAACAAATCAGTTTTTTCTTTGTATCTTCCCCACTTTCTTTAAAGTATCGTAGTGTATTTAAAAAAATACAGTTAAGCAAAAACTGTACGAAATTGAAAACCAATGTTAGTTACAATAAACATTGTAAAGTTAAAATGAATACATATCATAGCTTGTCAGAATCATTTTTATTATTAATATATTTAAGGTATCATTTGGGAGAAAATATTATACTTATGAATAGTTTGTCAAGTAGAAAATAAGTAGGTTTAAAAAGAAGAGAGTGATTACTTTTATTTTTACATAAATGTGGTAGAAGCATAAAAACATATCTCACATCTGGATTCACTCTGCATCACCAAACATGATAAAAGTTCGTTATCATTTGACCACAGTCTCCAGTTACTGGAGATGAGTGTTCTTCTGGGAGCTGAGCGGCACTGAGAGTAGAGCAAATGCCATCAAACAAGTAGAACACACCAGACACTCTCGTGTAGAGTCATCGATTGGCTTCAGCTAACTTCTGCAAGAAAGATACAGAAAATGGACAGCATTTAAAATTTAAGTTTTATTATTTACTGGTTTCAGAAATAGAGATTAATTTCCAAGAATTGAGAAACAGGAATAAATCCCCTCTGTTGTGTTATCAAATTTGAAAAGAAAAAATGAATGCAATATCAATTAAATGAATTCCCAATTCGCATTTAGCAGTGTATCTTTTCTTAAATGTCATTAAAATTATCTTTGATGGTATTTCTTTGTCCATCAAAAATTTTTAATAATCTGAGCAGGAAAATATTGAAACAATTTTGCACTATTTTTCATCATAATTGTAAATTTCACTGTTGGTTTTTACCATATAGAGCTAACCATTCTCATTTCCTTTCTATTTGAATCTTTTCGCAGTAACAAATCCCAAATTTCAGCTTTCAGTAGCTCAATTCGTGCTAAATTTCAAAATTAATGTTCCGCATAATTTCCTTTCAAAAGCATTTCCCCTTCCTACTGTTTTCCTTTAAAAGTGCAGTGAAGTGTTACTCAATGCCGTAAGACTTTTCAGATTTATAAGTTTATGCAAACTTTATGGGTGTATTTTAAATTATACCTTTACTCTCAAAATACACCACTACAAAAACTTAAGGTTTAAAAAGATTTTGAAAATCCTGAAGATGTGGGCAGGAACAATGATCTGCTCTATGAGCAAAATTGTTAGTAGCAGATTAGTCGAGATTGCTCGAATTCATTAAATAACACATTTGCCTTCTTATAAGTTTCTATTGAAGGAGTGAAAAAATATAAAATTATATAATTTCATTGTAGTTTAAACATTTTATTATAAAAACTATTAGGAATAACTTTTAAAAGTAAATGAGGACATTAAAAATAAATATTATATAAAAACAATATAATATAATATATGAAAAGATTAAATGCAACAATTTATGGAATTAAATAAGAACATGCACAGAACCAGGTTTTGCTTTTATATGAGATTTCAAATGAAATAAAATTAATTTATTTAAATAAAAAAAAAAAATGAAATTTCATTTGATTTTTTTTTTTTTTTTTTTTTTTTTATATATATATATATATATATATATATATGTCAGATAAAAAAATTAAAAATCAGAAAGAAGAATTGAAACTTCATAGTGCTATTTATGAACACATCGTAAAACTTTCATTTACTGAATGTACAATTTTATGTGTAAATAGTTTTACAAATATTAGTGAAGTGAAGCCAGGGGGATTCATGGAGCAATAATAATTTTAAAAGTGCACCACTATCATGAAATAAAAATTTATTTAACTAAAAAAATAATACATTTTTTTTGAAGGGGGTTTGTTTATACACTAGATAAAAATGGATTTTATATTAGTTATGAGAAATCAAATACATATATTTAAAAAATTATTATTCATAATTCCTATCTTTATATATATAATTCTTCTGTACATGTGTGTGTCACTGAACTTCTCCTAAATGGCTGCACCGATTTTGATAAAATTTTTTACCTTTGTTTGACAAAACATGAAGCATGTTTTTATGCAATCCCCTTTGTTGTCAGTCGCCGCCAGACTGACAACAAAGTCGCCGCCACTTCTATACTGTTCCATCAATCGCTATGAAAATGGGTAATACTATGTATTCTAGTATGGGCCTGAATGGCCGAGTGGCTAGCGCTCTGTACCACAGGTTTCGGGTTCGAGACCCGGCGGTGCCATGGATGTTTGTAGTGGTTCGGAATCCACTTTAAACCGTAGGTCCTGGTCCTAATAAGATCGTAGAGCGTTGCGGGGGCATTGTTACTCCGCGTCCGTGT
This sequence comes from Caerostris darwini, assembly GCA_021605075.1. Taxonomy (NCBI): domain Eukaryota; kingdom Metazoa; phylum Arthropoda; class Arachnida; order Araneae; family Araneidae; genus Caerostris; species Caerostris darwini. Next base: position 3,205 of record BPLQ01006759.1, read on the forward strand.
CTTATCTTCAAGTGACACGCGCCCCCTGGGTAATGCAAAGTGAGTACGTCTGTGCAGCACTTGCCTTAAGGCATCCAAGACAATTGTCTAAGTGGTTGCCAGCTGCATTAGAAAGAAAAAGAAAAAAAATGTATTCGAGTATGGAAAATAGGTTGGCGCTATACACTTTAATGTCAATTGCCACTAGAGGTTGTTGCAGCATTTCATGTTATAGACCGTTCAAACAAAATCCATGAAAATGAGTATGCACATATATTGGAACATGGAGTATATATTGGAGCTAAATAATTTTCTACAATGCGTTTTTTTTTTTTTTTTTTTTTTTTTTTTGCCAGTACAACGTATATGTCGGGTTCTGCTAATATTATAGAGAAATAGCTGTAGTTAATTATATTCTACATAAGGAATATTAACTACAAATGAATATTAATCTTATATATAAATATATTTTTTTTATTCTAATGCAGCTGGCAAACACTTAGACAGCTTGGTCTTGGATGCCTTAAGGCAAGCGCTGCACAGACGTACTCACTTTGCATTACCCAGGAGGCGCGTGTAACTTGAAGATAAGCCACGGACGCGGAGTAACAATGCCCCCGCAACGCTCTACGATCTTATTAGGACCAGGACCTACGGTTTAAAGTGGATTCCGAACCACTACAAACATCCATGGCACCGCCGGGTCTCGAACCCGAAACCTGTGGTACAGAGCGCTAGTCACTCGGCCATTCAGGCCCAATCTTATATATGTATATATACTTGCGTGTCTGTCTTCTAATTCAGGAACATTAAAATTTAATTTTTTACAGCCTTACAAGGTTTGAAAGGACAATTATTGATAAGACCTGATTTCAAACTGCAAAACAAAGAATCTTTTTTTCCCCCATGAATCACCACAATTGAAAGTTTCGGTCATTCATGATTGAACTATAAGCAATTCAGCCATATTTATCTAAAATATTTTAATTTCAAGAAGATTTTCCCGTTAAATGAAGTGTTTAATAATACTATCTCAATTGGAAAAATGCTGTGTTAATGTTAATTGCATCTAGAAATGCCAACAATTTTGAAAAACATTGCAAATAGTTCTGTATTCAAAATCCTGTACAAAATGAATGATACATCTAGTTGAGTTAAAAAAATTTCAATTTGTATAATTTTTTTTAATAAAGAGTTGCTAACTATTACTAAAAAAAGAATGCGAAAATTTTAGAATAACTATGAAAAAAAAACTGAATACTTTATGGAGAATTAAAAAACAATAGACATTTTTGTCCATTATCTTCTTCGATTGTGAGAAAAAGAACTCCAACTTTAGAATAAGCTTTCCAATATTAAAAATATAGCTTTAGTACAAAAATAGATAGTTTTGGAGTTCTAAAGCAGTATAAGCCAAAATATTGATAATTTTTTTAATGATTAAAAACACAACTTCACTATTTTTTTTTCTTTTTGTAACGGACACATTAAGAGTGTCTCTATTGTACACTACTGGCCATTAAAATTGCTACACCAGGAAGAAATGCAGATAACAAAATGACATTTATTGGACAAATATATTATACTGGAAATAACAAGTGATTAAATTTTCAAGAAATTTGGTTGCATAGATCCTGAGAAATCAGTACCCAGAACAACCACCTCTGGCATTAATAACAGCACTTATACGCCTGGGCATTGACTAAAACACAGATTGGACGGCATGTACAGCAACAGATGCCCATGCAACTTCAACACGATGGCACAGCTCATTAACCGTAGTGACTGGCGTATGGTGACTAGCCAGTCGCTCAGCATCCATGGACCAGACGTTTTCTATTGGCGAGAGATCTGGTGAATGTGCAGGCCAGGGTAACAGCCGAACATTTTCCGTATCAAGGAAGGTCTGTACAATACCAGCAATATGCGGTCGTGCATTATCCTGCTGATACATAGGGTTTCCAGGGCTCGAATAAAAGGATAGAGACACGGGTCGTAACACACCAGAAATGTACGTGCACTGTTCAAAGTGCCGTCAATGCGAACGAGAGGTGACCGAAATGTGTATCCAATACCACCCCATACCATCACGCCAGGTGATGGGCCAGTATGACGATGACGAATGCACGCTGCCAATGTGCACTCACCACGATGTCAATAAACACAGATGCGACCATCTTGATGCTGTAAAACAGAATCTGGATTCTGAAAAAATGAAGTCTCACCATTCGTGCGCCCAGATTCGTCGTTGATCACACCATTGAAGACGCTCATGCCTGTGATGCAGCGTCAAGGGCAGCCGCAGCCATGGTCTCCGAGCTGAGAGTCCATGCTGCTGCAAACGTCGCCGAACTGTTCGTGCAGAACACTTGTTGCAAATGATTAGCTGAAGAGCTAATCATTTGCATATCACAGCACCTTCTTCCTGTCGTTTAAATTTCACGTCTGTAGCAGGTCGCCTTCTTGATGTAGCAATTTCAATGGCCAGTAGTGTATTTTTTCCTTAGGAAAACGTTGGATAAGTATAATGGTTGATTTTATAGCCGTTTTGTACAATGTCTAATGAATTCTTTTCTTTTACACTTTCTTTCCTTTTAAAATGCTGTGCAGCACTGCTGAAAATCGCCCGAGATGCTACTGAAAAATCTCATTCGAGAGCGCCCACTTACCGGCAGAATGTCCATGTTGGGATCTTCGCACTGGTCTACGTAGTTGTGCCACCACTTCTCGTACAGCTCTCTGAGGGTGCCGCTCTCCATCAGACTCAGTATGCCGTGGTCGATCACCTCCCTGCGAGTGAAATCACAGCAAAGTCATTTAGGATGCATGTTAAACATTTTAGCATTTGCGATTGGTAAGGCCTCGAGGTCGAGTGGCTAGCGCTTTGGTGCTCGGTACCACAGGATTCGAGTCCCAGCGGTGCCATGGATGTTTGCAGTGGTTCGGAATCCACTTTAAGCTGTAGGTCCCGGTCTGCTTAGCTCTTGTGTGCACGAGATGACCGTAGAACGACAAACCAAAACCTTTCTGACCATAGAGCGACAAACTAAGCCAAGCCAAACCTTGCGATTGGTAAAACATGTTGTTTTAATGCAGCTGGCAATACAGAGACAGTTAATCAGCAGCCATCAGCAAGGGCTGCACCGCTGTGACTCATTTAGCACTACTCAGTGGACACGTGTAGCTTGAAGATAGGCTATGGACGCGAGTCACACTACCCCCACAGCGCTCTACTATCCTATGAGACACAGGACCTACAGTTTAAAGGGGATTCCGAACCAGTTCAAACACGCATGGCACCGCCTGGACTCGAATCCTGTGGTGCCGAGCGCAAGAGCGCTAACCACTCGGCCATCAGGCCCCGTTCTACTTTATATATAAAGCGAAAACTGTTCACCTTTAACTAGAAAAACTTAAATTTTTTACAAATTCTTACGAAATTAAATACAAAATTCAATGAAAAGCTTGTAGAGTAAAGTGATGATTAATATACAGAAAATGAAAATTTTTAGAAAAGAAAATAGTATTTATTAATAAAAATATGCTATTGTAATACAATTTTTGAAAACTTGTCTATTAAAAGATACGGAACTCTTCTTATATATCGAAACTGTAACTAGCTTTAAATGATCTCTTTTTTTGTGTGTGGAACCAAAACACAAAATTGTTGTAATGCAATGTTAGTTAGTTAACAATAAAATGTTATATTTTGTTAACATTTCTGGAATGTCGCTTAACGAGTGTTATCCTCTCTCTCTCTCTCTCTTTTTTTTTTTTTTTTTTTTTTGTGGAATCTTGTTGTACCGAGTGCCAGAGCGCTAGCCATTCGGTCATCAGGCCCCAAAATTGGTAAAACATTGATTAGGGTACTCCTATTAAAGAATAATTAAAGGAATCTGTTATAAGCAGAATTGGGGAGTTATTTCTACAGTCGAGTATTTTTGGAGGAATCGATTCAAAAATTTTATTTATTTTTCTAAAATACTTGAGATTAAAGCTAAAATAAAATACTAAGGAGGCAATTCAATTGTACCCTTCGTTAATAAAGCAAATAATAAAGTCAGTGACCAAGCAAGTATCGATAGACTTTTCTCAGCACTGCTTCTCATAAAAAGCTGTCTTGGAACCACAAGCTTTCACAAGCTTTTCTATTTTTAAGAGTAAAATAATTCTTATTGTATTAAAAATAGATAATCTTTGTGATTAAAATGTAAAATTTTATTTTCCTTTATAATACTATGGTATCCGATCATTTGGGTACTGTAATTTTTATAGGATATATCTTTATATATACTGCCCTCCAAAAGTTAAGGAACAACATGTTTTTCGATGCTCACCATAAAAAAGATGACATTAACAATAAAATTTATAGTTTATATAAATGATAAAAACGAACTTTATGCAAATTTATGCAGAAACGATAGCTGCCACACTTTTTTTATAGAAAAGAAGTATATATGAGTGAGAGAAAATGTGTAAATATCAGGCTTTCGTAATTACGCATGTAACTTTTGTTGATTTACAGCTTTTGTTAGCAGATTCATTTACAATAGTCAGTGGGGTACCGCAATGTGTGAGAAGCCGTTTGCCCGATTCGTTAAGGTGGCGGTCGGTCAGATGAATGGAAATGGGGTTGTCCCAGGCTGCTGGCGTCTTATTGTGTCTCTCAGTGTGGTCCACTGTCTTTGGAATCAATATCGAACCGAAGCTTCTGTGTCCAGAAGACATGTTCCAGGTCGACTACGAGCTACAGCACATGCAGAAGACTGTTTTATATCTCTTTCTGCTGGAAGGAGAAGAAGCATTTCTGTACCGCTACTTGTTGCAGACCACTCTGTAGCATCAGGGAGAAGAATATCCGCTAGTACGGTGCGAAGAAGTCACAATTCAGATCTCTATGCAAGGCGACCAGTTGTGCGTGTTCCCCTCAACGGATGACAGAGAAGGGCTCGTTTATCTTGGGCAAGAGAACACGTTTCCTGGACCAGACAGCGATGGGCTCCTGTACTCTTTACAGACGAGTCTAGATTACTGGACAGCGATTCAAGACGTCAGCTGATCTGGGCGGAACAAAGCACCAGATACCATCAATCCAACACTGTTGAAAAACACAATTACGGAATTGGTGGAATAATGGTTTGGGCAGGGATCTGACTCGGTGGTCACACTGACCTTCATGTGTTCCAGGGAGGAACTGGGACTGGTTTAAGATATAGGGATGAGATCTTTGATCCATATATCCACCCATATGCCGATGCAATTGGCAATTTTTTCATTCTGATGTATGATAATGCACGACCTCACCGAGCTGTAGTTGTTGAGGAATATCTTGAGGGTCTTGGCTTGGAGCGAATGGAGTAGCCAGCTCGATCTCCAGACCTGAATCCGATAGAGCATCTTTGGAACTATCTTAGTAGACAGGTTGCTGTTTTAAGTCCTTCTCCAAAGTCTTCAGGAGAGCTAGAATAAGGCTTACTCCATGTCTGGTCTTCGTTTATCTTTAAACGGGGGATAAGCAGATCGGGACCTACAGTTTAAAGTGGATTCCGAACCACTCGCACGCATCCATGCCACCTCCACGATTCGAACCTGAAGCCTGTGGTTCCAATGGCCTGAGCATTAGCCACCTGGCCATCAGGCAGCTATAGTAACTGAGGAGAGACATATTTTGCAAAACATTTCTCTAGAAGGTTTGACTTACTTGAGGGTGGAGTTTTTCTGGAGGGCCGGTGCGAAGACTCTCGTGGTGAAGTATCCTGGTGTGGCCAGGGTGTCGCAGGGAGGGCGGTTGGTGTAATACTCGCTTTTTGAGGACTCCATCACGAAGGCGTAGCTACCCTTGGAACTGCGCACGCGCTGGAATGCCTGGTTCGAGGTGTCCGACATGGCGTCTGGATTCTCTTTCAGGTAGCGCCCGAAGTCGCGGTACAGGCCCACGTTCGAGTTCTGGACAAAAAGAAAAACAAGTAATAAAAAAAAAAAAAAAAAAAAAAAATTAAAGTCAATGCCTATTTTTTTTTTTTTTCACTCTATTGCAGAAAGTCCTTTATAAATAATTTTCATTCATTTTTGTAAGTTTATCTGGCGCCATCTATTGGTAGATATATGCAACTTAAATCTAAAAAAAAATAAAATGAATGAATTAAATTTATTTACTGAATTAATGCTTGAAAAAACTGTATTAACATCCAGTGTCATCCACCGCAAGTTAAAAAAAATTTACTTGAACTTGAGTGGATGAATAAAAAGTATTTTATGAACGATTCAAAATTTGAACAATATATATATATATATCGGGAGAATGTGAGCTAATAGAAGGAATTGAAAGATGACAAATGTAGACCTTTGCAGACGAAACGGTAAACCCCTCTTCAACACCGGTAATAAAAAGGTCATTCCACTGAGTAAAATAAAGGGTGTCCACTTCAAATGAAAAAGTATTTAACATTCAAATTCCCATAGGCAGGCAAAGCTTCATTGGAAAATGGAAACCATACGCGAACCAATCATAGAACCACCATTAAATCACGGGTGGCCAAGCCAAATGATCGTGCGGGCCACTTTGGAAATGCATCCTGACTCCGCAGGCCACCTATAAAATTATACGTGCCCCTATTAGATTTAGACCCACTGTAGACATTTTCTTTGGAATAAAAAATTGAAACAGAATGAGCTATTATTATTGGGTTTACTATTATTCTTACTTGTAAACATAGATCATATAATAATAATGATACAAAAGCACTTTGTAAAGAAATATAGAACACTCAAAATGAAATATGAAAAAATATATAAATAAAAAAAAATTAAATGATTAAAAAAATATTTTTTTGACTAGTGCGATAGGTGTTTCTCCACTCTTTCCCTTAGCTTTTGCAAATGAATCTCCATTTGGGTATTTGCCCATCGTAATGTGTGTTGCCTCCGTTATGTTTGAGCGTGTTTTGTGTCGGATCTATTTCATTTTTAAAAAAAATGATGCTCAGGTGTAAGTCGAACCAAAAGAGCTGACTACTTCAACTAAGAGTCTGGCTTGCTCTGCTATCTACAATCAACTGTGGATATCTAGGGATGATCACCGAGGTCACTTAAAGGGGAACAAAAAAATTATTATATTAAATGTTCCAAGATGCGCGCATAACTGTAAACTCATTAATAAAACAGGCACTATCTGTCCTATATTCGCAAGAATATTATTTTCAAATCAAAGTTCATTTTTTCTCATCCTTTCGACAGTTCCTTTTTGAATAGAGAGATGCACACAAAATGTATTTATTTAATGGATTGGTTTTCACTCCTTTGGCCATTACAAAATAAATGTATTTTGTAAAAGTGCGATAAATCTCAGAGGGCGGGAAAATGTTCAAGGAGGGCCTCGGGTTGGCATCCCCCTTGTATAGAATATCATTCCAATTAATATTTTGTAGCGATTCCTAGAACTTTCAAGATGAGAAAATAGGCATTGAAAGACGTCTCCCTCCCCCCTCCAACCCCCCTCTATACTTTTTTTTATTTTATTTCCAATGGCAGGCTACAATAAGTAATAAAAGAAAAATGACACAAGGAACATGAAAACAACAAAGAAGGAAATCGCATAGTGACATGTTTAGCCCATATGGGCCCTAGTCTCCCAGTAGCGACCCTACACAGTAGAGGAAAAAAGTGCAGGGGAGACAGGAAGGTGAGATGAATCCATGTCCTCTACAAGATATTTTGCCTTGCATTTTGGGCTTGCAAATATTTTCATACGAAAAAGATGATTGGCCATACAGTCATGGCCCGTCAGGAGTCTGAAAAAGGCAACAGCTTTAAACCTGGGCTGATTAGGGATGTTTAGAATAAAGTTAAACCAGGTTTTAGAGGAGTTGCCTTCAACTAGTTAGATTATCAGATAGAGTGTTCCGAAGAAAGTCTCGGATCATCATTTTCATCGAGTGAAAAGAGATGTCTTTACAAAAGGTTTGGGTGAGGGTTGTTCCTTTTTTTGACAAGAGTATCTGCCTTCTCATTACCCAAGATCCCACAAATAGCTAATATTACATATCATTATTGGATCGAACTTGATGCCCAAACTGCGATTTGATCGTTACTTATGTGTTGAGAATTCCCAATAAATTCTTACATAAATATCCTCTGATGCAATGAACAAAAGTCAAACGAATATCCAAGCAAATGTCTTTGCTTGCATAATTGCAGGAAAATATGCGATTATCAGATTATCAGATAGAGTGTTCCGAAAAAGTCTCGGATCATCAGTTTCATCGAGTGAAAAGAGATGTCTTTACAAAAGGTTTGGGTGATGGTTGTTCCTTTTTTGGCAGGAGAATCCGCCTTCTCATTACCCAAGATCCCACAATGGCAGGGATATTTAGAATAAAGCTAAACCAGGTTTTAGATGAGTTGCCTTCATGTAGATTATCAGATAGAGTGTTCCGAAAAAGATCTCGGATCATCATTTTCATCGAGTGAAAAGAGATGTCTTTACAAAAGGTTTGGGTGATGGTTAGCTCAGCCCTCTTGAAGTGGTACAGACCACCCGCATTCCACTGCAACACACGTAGTGATGAGTTACTATTCGGCAGGGAACCCCTTGCCAAAATTGTAGATCATTTAGCCGACAAGGCATTGCCCGAGGTGCACCAACGAGGAGGTAGATCTACGTTGCACCCTCTATACTTTGTAGTGAAAGGCTATACATGTATTGCTTACTTGGAAGAACTGCAAGGATGATCCTGATCTGATGGTGCCGATGACCGGGGATCCTTTCTGCAATAAGTCCTGAGAAAAAACGGAAACCCCACATTAGCACGCGAATTTCAGCAACTAACTAAATTTCAAGAATTGACATGTTATTTTCTATCAAAAAAACTGTAAGAATTTTCACGAATACAGCACGTGTATACATTGAAACGGATGCCAGTGATTTCAGAATTAGAGAATGAATAATAAAATTGAAAAAACAAACCCGTTTTGTGCAATGAAAAAACATTTAAATAGAAAGAAGTTTCTAATAATGCAGGGTGATTATAATTAAAGTCCCACTTTCAAAATACTGTAAAAAAAAAAAATAACCACTCGTCACAATGTATTCAAATTTGAACTTAAGATACTTGAAGAACGGTATCAAAACAAGTAATAAAAAAAAAAAAAAAAAAAAAATTCACTGCAGAAAATCCTTTATAAATAATTTTCATTCATTTTTTAAGTTTATCTGGCCCATCTATGGGTAGATATATGCAACTAAAATCTAAAAAAACCTAAAAATTAATTAAATGTAATTACTGAATTAATATTTGAAAAAAACTGTATTCACATCCAGTGTCCTCCACTACAAGTTCAAAAAAAAGTGCATTTGAACTTGAGTGGAGGAATAAAAAGTATTTTATGAACGATTGAAAATTTGAACGAGATATATAGAGGGAGAGTGTGAACTAATAGTAGGAATTGAAAAAAAGTTCCCAAAAAGTTATCCATCCGATTTGGTATGACCTTGCCGTGGTGGATGGGCTTTCTACTCACAGTGTCACAACTGTTGAATGACTTGGAAATCATTTTTTCCGTCAAAAAGCCGAAGCCGCACATTGAACACGACAGTTGGTTTCATGTGCAACTCATGCCAAATACGTTTCATTTCGATTCAAAATATCACCGGCAGCTAAATTCACTTTCTTTAGGCAGCCGAATACATGGCCGCTTACAGCGCCCTCTATTAATACACTTTGAAACCTTTTTTTGTTGCCGTACTGTTTCCTTCTTCTTCAAGTATCTTCAGTTCCAATCTGAACTCATTGTGAGGAGGGGTTGTTTTTTACAGCATTTTGAAAATTGGACTAATTATATTCACCCTGCACATAACAGGTTTTTAAGTTGAATTATCATGAGATAGGAAAGCATGAGTTATCCAGTTTGTGATTACAAATAAAAAATATTGTTATTACAAATAATATTTACTGTATGCATTTAAAAGAGAAGGACCGATGAAAATAAGTACAATGAATACTACTACTGTGTCCAAAAAAGTAAGACCCATTTTCAATTTAAAATTCCCGGGGCTTATGGAATTTCAATTTTTTTTTCTTTTTTAGGTCACTGGCACTGTCCGTGAATTCTGTGTGAAATTTGACGTCAAAATATACATTAGTGTTTGAGTTACGCTTGGCTACTTTGTGAGACGCTAAAAGTGATTCCGGCGATTTTTGAAATGTCTGCATTAATTGAGCAAAGAAACTTGCATTCAATTTTGTTTGCGGAAACGTATAGAATGTTGCAGAAGGCATTCGGTGAGCATTTCTATATCGGAAAGAAATGTTTACAAGTGGTACAGTTCAAAGAAGGCAGAGAACGCGATGAAGACGAAGAGCTCTCTGATCCACCTGAAACGACAAAGCTCACGTCCAAAAAATTAAAGATTTGAAGCTTACATACCGTCGATTTACAATTAGAGACCTTGCTGCTGATGTTGGAATTTCAAAAGGATCGGTCCATTCCATTTTAGGCCTCAAACGCGTCAAATCGCGATGGGTACCAAAAATAATGAATGCGCCAGCTCACACTGCATTGATTCTTCGTGACTTTTTCGCCAAAAATGAAACCCGTATCGTTCCACAACCACCGTATTCACATCGTGCGACTTCTAGGCTATTCCCTAAACTCAAAAGACAACTCCGGGGACACCGTTTTGTGTCGACTGAAGAGATTCAACGTGAATTGCCGCGCGCTTTGAAGGCCATCCCTACCGATGACTTTTTTAGCATGCATTGAGGATTGTAAAAAAAGTTGACATAAGTGGATTGTGTTCAGAGGGGATTACATTGAAGGCGATGAAACAAATTTGGAAGAATAAATGAAGAATTTTTGAAAAAAAAATAATTGGTATTACTTTTTGGGCACAGTAGTAAATTTTTTTTCTCATTCATTCCGATAAAACACCATGCAACCATTTTAAAACTAAAGATTTTTGGAATAGAGATGATTTGCATTGCCACATGGTGCGTTGGCAATGTATTGTAGAAAGTTGCTTTTATCATAGGACATCGTGCATTGCGAAATTCATAGACATAAGTGTTTACCTCGAGGACTTCCTGCGATGTCTTCTGCGCATACGTGGTCGTGACTCGAGTCCTGGTTTCGAGGAGGGCTGCAGTGAGGGCTGACACGTAACTCACGAGTACAAAGAAGCAAAACGACCACCACAGCAGCGCCCACACGCGGTGAGTGATGGAACTACAAAATAAAAAGCAAATGTCAACATCAGAGTTTTTGTATGTAACTATTTAAATGTTTTATTGTTGTTGTTGTTCTAATGCAGCTGGCAATGCAGAGACAGACCTTTATGCCATAAGCAAGGGCTGCACCGCTGCGACTCAGCACTACCCAGGGGACACGTGTAGCTTGAAGATAGGCTATGGACGCGAGTAATACTACCCCCCCCAATGTTTTATTGTATAACTGCATATTGAAATATCACTTGGGAGCTTCAGCATCAACTCATTTACAAACACGGAGTTGGTATTTTTCGAACTACTCCTTCCCCCCTTCCGAATAAAAGAATTGCACAACTATGAAATACATCGACTCACGAATGTATTTCATTTTTCATCTTAAAAGAATTTTCGTTAGCTCATTCAAGATGTTAAAATAAGACACTTTCCAACGCTAATAACTTAATAAATTTAATACTAGATGAAGGTTTGATGACCGAATGACTAGCGCTCTTGCGCTCGGTGCCACAGATTTCGGATTCGAGTCCCGGCAGTGCCATGGATGTGTGTAATGGTTCAGAATCCAATTTAAGCTATAGATCCCTGTCTAATATGACTGTAGATCGTTAGAAGTAGGGCGTGACGCTAACTTTTTTACGGGGTAAGGTTGTCAAGTACCTTACCCCGTAAAAAAGTTAGCGTCACGGAACCAAGCCAGACTTCTACCTGTCATTGCTCCAACAAAAGAGGAGCTGCTCCCCATTTTCCTCCTTCCGTGAGACCATACGGGTTCGTGGGCTTGGTCTAGATGTTACTGTTTACCAAGTGGGATAAGAAACAACAACATTACACTATTCGTGTCAGTTGAAAATCAATAAACGGTTTTCATACATGTAGTGCTCGTCGTTTATTTGTGCAGCTGGATCTGGGTGAGGTCGGGTTGACACACATCGTCAGTTCAAATTTGAACTTATTGTGATGAGTGGTTTTTTTTTACAGCATTTTGAAGGTGGAACTTTTATTATAATCAGCCCGTATTTTAATACCTCTTTTAGTTTCTTTTCTTATTAATCTTCTTATAATACTTATTGAACTTGCTGCATAGCTTTCAACGCGTTAAAAAATTTGCTTCTTAATAATTGCTTTTGCAATTCCTCTTTCCACACATTCACTGTGAACACTACGCAATATCTGGAAAGTAGGGTTTGGTTTGTTGCTCCACGGTCATTTTTTGCACACTTTAGGCTAATTAGACCGGGACCTACAGTTTAATGTGGATTCCGAACCACTACTACTACACCACATCCCTGTGCCTAGAGCTGAGTTTCCCCTATACAGTTTTGGGAATGATGTGGGTCAGAGAAGTCTGACTGGGATCCGTGAAGCCTTATAATCATATGAGACCGGGACCTACGGTTTAAAGTGAATTCCGAACCACCAACAAACAACTATGACGCAGCCGGGACTAGAACCCGAAACTTATGATACCGAGCGCCAAAGCGCTAGCCACTCGGCAATCAGGTAACGATTCTGAATCCCTCACAAGCATCCATGCCACCGCCAGGATTCGAATCTGAACCATGTGGTACCCAAGATCAGAGTGCTAGCCAATTGACCGTCAGGTCACATCTGGAGATGACTTGACCAAGAAGCTATAGTTGAAGCTCGCTGTTATATCCGGCTGTTCAAATGTATTTAAGTATCCCTTAAAGTACCATTGCAAGTACATGCAAAGTATCATTACAAGTAAATTGCAAGTAAATGTAAAATACCATTACAAGTACATGTAAAGTATCATTTCAAGTAAATTACAAGTACATGCAAAGTATCATTACAAGTAAATGCAAAACACCATTACAAGTGCATGCTAAGTATCATTACAAGTAAATGCAAAATACCATTACAAGTAAATGCAAAGTACCATTACAAGTAAATTACAAGTACATGCAAAACACCATTACAAGTGCATGCAAAACACCATTACAAGTGCATGCAAAGTATCATTACAAGTAAATTATAAGTACATGCAAAGTACCATTACAAGTACATGCAAAGTACCATTACAAGTAAATGCAAAGTATCATTACGAGTAAATTACATGTAAATGCAAAGTATCAGTACAAGTAAATTACATGTAAATGCAAAGTATCATTACAAGTAAATGCAAAGTATCATTACAAGTAAATGCAAAGTACCATTGCAAGTGAATGCAGAGTACCATTGCAAGTAAAGCACAACTTACCGCGGATAGATGCCCGTGTCCCGCTGCAGGAGGGCGCCGACCGTGAACCACAGACTCCCGCAGGGTGACAGACTGTCGGTGCCCTTGGACTCGAGCGCCCTGACGCGATCGGGGGCGCCCGTCCATCGGCTGGCCCCGTAGCACGCCACCCCGAACACCACCACGGCCAGCGCCACCATCATCCACAGCTCGAGGGGCCACACCGTGAGGAAGGCGAAGGGCCTGAAAGAGACGGGCCCCTCCGGCTGGTCTTGGGGCCTGCTCACCAGCAGGTTCAGCCCCAGCGTCATGAAGGGAGTCGAGAAGGATATCACCTCCGCCCTCTCTGAGGTCTTGGTGAGATCTGCCAGAACCATATCCGTTTCCTGAAAGAAAACAAGTAATATATAAAAATAAAAAAAATTTAAAGTCAATTCCTACTTTTTTCACACTTTATTGCAGAAAGTCCTTTACAAATAATTTTCATTCATTTTTTTCAAATTTATCTGGCTCCATCTATGGGTAGATACATGCAACTTAAAGCTAAATAAAAAGCCTAAAATGAATAAAATAAATTGAATAAATGAATTAATATTTGAGAAAACTGTATTCACATCCAGTGTCCTCCACTACAAGTTCAAAAAAACTGTATTTGAACTCGAGTGGATGAATAAAAAGTGTTTCATGAACGATTGGAAATGTGAACAAGATGTATAGAGGGAGAGTGTAAGCTAATAGAAGGAATTGAAAAAATAAATAAACGTCCAATTTTGATGTGGAAACATCTGTAAAATCGGTTCGTGGAGAGTAACAGATTCAGGATGGCAGCGTCATGTCCTGTTTGAAATTCTAATTACTTCAAAACTGTGCATCATTTAGAAAATCTAAATATCTCCTCATGTAGAGCAAAGTTCAGCATTCTAGTGAGAAATGGAAAGGTATGTAGCAGGGTATGTTAGGGGAGGGTAGTGTTGGCCTAGAATCCAGATGTCTCAGGAAGCAGGTATATTATAGGACAGGGGTGGACAACCCGCGGCCCGCCTTGACTATTTTCCGGTGTGAGATTAATCACCGTGAGCTTAATCCGGCCCGTGAGAATTATCACACTTTTACATAATATATTCATTTTATGATGGACAAACTAGTGAAAACCGAGGTATTAAAAAAAATGCATTACTTGTGCATCCCTCTATTCAAACATGAATTGCCGAAATGATGAGAAAAAATTAACTGTGATTTTAAAATAACAGTCTTGCGAGTATAGGACAGATAGTGCCTGTTTTATTCATGAGTTTACAGTTATGAGTTCGCAGAATAATTAGATTATAGTCTGCGAACTCATGAGTCGTGTGCATCTTGGAACATCTAATATATCAGGTTCTATGTTTCACTTTAAGTGACCTCAGTGACCCTCCCTAGATACGCTGGTTGATTGTTGATAGCAGAGAAAATGCGCTTTTGGTTCAACTTACAACATGCGAATGATTTTCTTTTTTTTTCGAAAAGAAATGGACAAAACACAAAACACGTTCAAACTTAATGAACGCTCATCTGCTACACCCATTACGATGTGCCAATATACAAATGGAGTTATATTTGCAAAAGATAAGGGAAAGAGTGGAGAAACACATATCGCACTCGTAAAATAAATATTTTTGAATGATTTCATTTCTTTTTTAATTTCGTTCATATTTATGTTATATTTTATGTTTCATTTTGAGTGTTCTATATTTATTTATAATGTGTGTTTGGCATCATTATTATTATATCATCCATGTTTACGTGTAAGAATAATAGTAAACACAAAAATAATAACTCATTCTGTTTCAATTATTTCATTCCAAAAAATGTCTACAGTGGGTCTAAATCTAATAGGATTATATATCATTTTATAGGCGGCCGGCGCAGTTACATGCACTCGCGGCCCACAAGATCCTTTGCGTTTGCCACTCCTGTTATAGCAGTTATAAAGAGTTCATTGGTAAGGTCTAGAAACCTTTTCTCAATGTCACAATAAAAGTCACAGTGAAATAAAATTTATATGTGTGAATTCCAAAAATTGGAGAAATCTTGGGTGAAATTTTATAATGTCGGCTGCTGTAGAAGCAATCATTTGACGATATGTTTTTTCAGAAGGCAGAGGGACTCAAGACGAATCCAAAAAGCCAGGAAAGTCAAATATAGAGATAAACAGGGTATAAGTTTAGGGCACGCGACGAACGGACCCACCACTCTTGGCAACAATATCATCGACCACATCTTTGTCCAGAATCCTCAGTGGCTTGCAGTGCATGTATTGTGTGGCCTACTCCAGTTACCATAGGATAACTGGGTATACGTTAACATTGCCAATAAAGGTTTACATTCTCCATTTATTCCTTTTTTTCCTTAATTCATCTCCTTCCAGAAGACTCTTAGGGAACAAAATATTTGGGGCCTGATGGCCGAGTGGCTGGCGCCGAATCCTGGCTGTGACATGGATGTTTGTAGTGGTGCGGAATCCACTTTAACCGTAGGTTCCGGTCTAATAGCATTGTAGAGCGTCACAGAACCCTATCAGACTTCTTCTCACCCACATCCTTTCCAAACTGTAAAGGGGCAACTCAGCTCTTGGCAGAGTGTTGTGTGTGGTGTGGTAGAAGTAGTAATACACGTTAAGCTGTAGGTCCCGGTCTGTTCAGCCCTTATATGTTCAAACTAACTGTAGAGCGACAAATCAATTACTCTACTCAAGTGGTCATTGCCTTCAGTAGAAAGCGATCAGCTGGATAATCAGAGTTGATCCGTAAGGATGCTGTAAAAATTGCAACTTAAGAATTGTTTGATTTCAGCAAGAAATACCTATGTTATTGGTTCCCAACATAACGTTGAGGTGAAAAATAAAATTCATTATACTGGACATAATATACCTTATACTGCTAATGTCCATTATTTTTGACATTATACTGTTAAGATAAACTGCAATGGAGATTGTATTACAAAAATTCATAATTCTGGATATTATATTGCTGACTTCCCTTATAGTATACATTATACTGCTAAGGACTTTTATACTGGACATGCGCAATGTTTAATTTTCTTAAAATTTATTCAATATACTGTTACCTCCTTAATCAGTTGTGACTCAATATAGTTTTAACTCATTAATTTGTAAGGACTCAGTATACTGCTACCTTATTAATCTGTTATGATTCAATATACTGCTACCTTAAAATGTTATGACTCAATATACTGGCAGTAGTACCTTATAGAATATACACTGAAGTGACAAAAGTCATGGGATAGCAATATGCAAATTTTCAGATGGCAGTAGCATCGCGTAGAACAGGTATAAATGCGCAGTGCTTTCGCAGAGCTTTCATTTCTGTTCAAGTTATTCATGTGAAGAGGTTTTGACGTGATGATGACCGCACGACGGGAATTAACAGACTTTGAACGCGGAATGTTAGTTGGAGCTAGACGCATGGGTCATGCCATTTCGGAAATCGTTAGAGAATTCAACATTCCCAGATCCACTGTGTCAAGAGTGTGCCGAGAGTATGAAATTTCAGGCATAACATCCCACCATGGACAGCGCAGTGGTCGACCGCCTGCACTTAACGACCGAGACCAGCGACGTCTGCAAAGAGTCGTAAATTCTAACAGACCAGCAACACTGCGTCAAATAACCGCAGAAATCAATGTGGGACGTACAAGGGACTTGCCTGTTAGAACTGTGCGGAGAAATTTGGCTTTCTTGGGCTATTCCAGCAGAAGACCGACTCGAGTGCCTTTACTGACAGAATGACATCGTTTGCAGCGACTCTCGTGGGCACGTGAGCATATCGGTTGGTCCCTAGATGAATGGAAAACCGTGGCCTGGTCCGATGAGTCACGATTTCAGTTGGTAAGAGCTGATGATAGGGTTCGAGTGTGGCGCAGACCCCACGAAGCCATGGACCCAAACTGTCAGCAAGGCACTGTTCAAGCTGGTGGTGGCTCCGTAATGGTGTGGGCTGTTTTTTCATGGCATGGACTTGGTCCTCTGGTGCGACTGGACCGAATATTGACTTGAAATGCTTATGTTCAGCTACTTGGAGATCACTTGCAGCCATTCATGGACTTCATGTACCCAAACAACGATGGGACTTTTATGGATGACAATGCCCCATGTCACCGGGCCACAACTGTTCGCGATTGGTTTGAAGAACATTCTGGACAATTCCAACGAATGATCTGGCCACCTAGATCGCCCGACATGAATCCCATCGAGCATTTATGGGACATCATCGAGAGGTCTGTTCGTGCCTAAAATCCTGCACCATCAACGCTTTCACAATTATGGACGTCTATCGAGACAGCATGGCTCAATATTCCTGCAGAAGACTTCCAACGACTTGTTGAGTCCATGCCACGTCGAGTTGCTGCACTTCGCCGGGCGAAAGGAGGGCCGACACGATATTAAGAGGTATCCCATGACTTTTGTCACTTCAGTGTATATCTCAAATCAGGGTAAAATTGGTTAAAAAACACAGTTTCAAGAGGTTAATAAAATTTGAAAGAAAAAAGTTACACTTTGCAAGATTAAATTTCATTGATTTAAATTAAAATTTTTGTCTGTACTACTGCTGTCATGGATATTCATTCCCGTTACACTAGAAGCCCTTAATCCCACTCCCATTTGCAATGGTGTTCTGATGGTGAATTGGCTAGCGCTGTGTTATTTGGTACCACAGGCTTCAGGTTCAATCATGGCGGTGGCATGGATGTTAGTGAGGGGTTCGGAATCCATGTTAAACTGTCGTTATCTGTCTAATTAGCCTAAAGTGTGCAAAAAATGTCCGCAGAGAGATAAACCAAAGCCATTTGCAATGATTAAGTGCATTAAGGCCATTATAAAAACTACACCTGCACTACTGTGCCCAAAAAGTAAGACCAATTTTTATTTTTATTTACCAAATTTATTTATTTAATCGCCTTCAAAGCGCGAGCCGATTCACGTTGAACCTCTTCAATCGACTCACAACGGTGTCCCCGGAGTGTTCTTTTGAGTTTAAGGAGTAGCCACAAGTCGCACGGTGGGAATACGGTGGTTGTGGAACGATATGGGTTTCATACTTGGCGAAAAAGTCACGAAGAATCAATGCAGTGTGAGCTGGCGCATTCAGTGTTTTCGGTATCAATCGAGATTTGACGCGTTTGAGGCACAAAAGGGAATTTCCCGATCCTTTTGAAATTCCAACTCCCTCAGCAAGGTCTCTAATTGTAAATCGACTGTTTGCAAGCACCCAATCTTTAATTTTCTGGACGTGAGCTTCGTCGATTGAGGTGGATGGTCGACCAGAGGGCTCTTCGTCTTCAATGCGTTTTCTCTGCCTTCTTTGAACTGTTTATACCACTTCTAAACATTTCTTTCCGATATAGAAAAGCTCACCGAATGCCTTCTACAACATTCAATACATTTCCGCAAACAAAATTTAGTGCAAGTTCTTTGCTCGATTCATTCAGACACTTCAAAAATCGCCGGAATCAGTTTCAGCGTCTCCCAAAGTCAAGCGTAGCTCAAACACTACTGAATATTTTGACGTGAAATTTCGCACAGATGTCAAGGACAGTGCCAGAAACCTAAAAAAGAAAAAAAATTGAAATTTCATAAGCCCCGGGGAATTTAAATTGAAAATTGGTCTTACTTTTTGGGCACAGTAGTATGTGCAGTTATGCAGCACATTATTAACAATGCACCGTACAAATTTGTAAAGCATCTCAAAAAACAAGTAATATAAAAAAATAAAAAAAATTAAGTCAATTCCTAATTTTTTTCACTCTATTGCTGAAAGTCCTTTATAATTTTCATTTATTTTTTAAGTGTATCTGGCGCCCTCTATGGGTAGACATATGCAACTTAAATCTAAAAAAAACTTAAAATTAATGAATTTAATTTAATGAATGAATTAATATTTGAAAAAACTGTATTAACATCCAGTGTCATCCACTACTAGTTCAAAAAAAATGTATTCGAAGTTGAACAAGATATATATAGGGAGAGTGTGAGCTAATAGAAGGAATTGAAAAACGGTGGCATTACGTTGTTGACGAGCTCCCCAATCATTCCATTCCACTGTCCGTCGCTCCGGAGCCAGCCGTACCGTCCGTCTTTGACCACCTGGAGTCGGAATTTCTTCCCCGTGACCAGGGTGAGCTGCTCCAAGAGATCCACAACGAATCCCTCCCTAGTATCGTTCTCGTTCTGCATCAAGAATGGAGGTTGCTGAAAGAAAGAGGGGAAAAAGAAAGATAATAATTTCTCGTTTAAATATTCACTTCCTACGGGCCTGTATGGCAGAGTGGCTAGCGCTCTGGCGCTCGGTACCGCAGGTTTCGGGTTCCAGTCCTGGCGGTGCCATGGATGTTTGTATTGATTCGGAATCCACTTTAAGCCGTGGGTCCCGGTCCTAACAAGATCGTAGAGCGTTGCGGGGGCATTGTGACTCCACGTCCGGGGCTTATCTTCTAGTTACACGCGCCCCCTGGGTCATGCAAAGTGAGTAACGTCTGTGCAGCGCTTGCCTTAAGGTGACCAAGCTGTCTAAGTGTTTGCCAGCTGCATTAGAAGAAAAATATTCACTTCCTGCTGTTATTACGGGGCAGAAGTTGTAACTTTTTTTATGGGACCTGAATGGTCGAGTGGCTAGCGCTCTGGCGCTCGGAACCACAGGTTTCGGTTTTGAGTCCCGGTGGTGCCATGGATGTTTGTAGTGGTTCGGAATCCACTTTAAGCCGTAGGTCCCGGTCTCCTATGACTGTAAGAGCGTCACGGAGCCAAGTCGGACTTCTACCTACGGGTGCTCCATCCTAACAGAAGCTGCACCCCTCTTCCCTACTGCCATGAGGGACACGACAGCAACGAATATTAACTTCCTAATGTTATTATGGGGCAGAAGTTGTAACTTTTTTTCCTTCTTACCTTTTTTCTTATGGATATAAAAATTTTTTGTTAGAACAATATGATATTAACCCATAATTGCGAAATAAATCCAGAAATTTTGTTTGTGGGGAAAATGTTTTTCGCCATTTGATTTGATAACGGGATGATTGAATATACGAGGCTTATTTCAAGCAAAATGGATGATTGTTTATAAATATAAGCAAAATTGCATATACTTTGATTATTTATTGGAAGGTAGTGTCGATTGCGCACCCCAAACTTTCCTACACCCTATACCAGGGGTGCCTACCCGCGGCCCGCCTAGAGTATATTTTTCCGGCCCCTTGAGGTGTATCACACTTTTACAAAATATACTTATTTTAATATATACTTTTACAAAATATACTTTATTTCACTCCTTTGGCCGAGTGAAAACTAATGTATACAAAAAATTGATGATAGATTGATGATGATTGATTTAGATATCTTTGGCATCCCTCTATTCAAAAATGAACTTCCGAAAGGATGAGAAAAATTAACTTTGATTTTATAAAATAATATTCTTGCGAATATAGGACAGATATTGCCTGTTTTGTGGATGAGTTTACAGTCATGAGTTCGCAGAATAAGTTATTTAGTGCCCGCAGGCCGCATGCTACACGGCAGGCATATTTTCCCGGCCCAAGAGACTTATCACATTTGACAAAATATATTTATCTTATAATGACAAAAGGAGTGAAAACCAAAATACATTATGTTCGCATCCATCTATTCAAAAATGAACTGTCGAAACGATGAGAAAAAAAAATTAACTTTAATTATTTTCGTCGAACGAACCAGTGGATGTAAGGGATAAAATTGCTCAAGAGCAAAAAATCTGGGACACCTTTGTATTAATTCTTTGATCCTCATGGATTCTTCTTCATAGTCTTACCATTCAGTCTTTTTCTATGCATAATATACAATAAGGTTATCAATTGCTATCCTTAATCTACCAGTTATTACATTTCTTAAAACACTTGTTCACATACTCAATTGTACTGGGGTTTTTTCAGTTTATTACTCCTCAAACATGACGTAACTATCCCGCTTTATATATTTTATTCAGGGCCGGATTTAGATGAAAAGAGGACCTAGGCTATTCCACTTATGAGGCCCTTTCACCTCCCATTTTTAAGTTTGTAAATTACTTATTGTGTTTGTTTATTATTCATATGTGCAGAATTTCTCCTTATTTTTGATTCAAGGTTTTAGTGTGTACTGTTTTTAGAAAAGTGTAATTCTAATTTTACTAACAACTTGAATGTAGGCCCCTCTTGATCTTGAGGCCCTAGGCTGAAGCCTAGTTTGCCTATTGGAAAATCCGGCCCTGATTTTATTGCAATCGGGTCTAGACGTATGTCTCCTTTTATTTAATTCATCTGGGTTGTTTAAAAAAAGGGACCTGGTGGCCGAGTGACTAGTGCTCTGGCACTCGGTTCCACAGGTTTCAGTTTTGAGTCCCTGGTGCCATGGTTCGGAATCCACCTTAAACCATAGGCCCATGTCTCATATGACTGTTGAGCTTACGCTGACAACCCTACTTTGTAAAAAGAAAAACAACTCCTGTCTTGAAATCTGCCAGTAGGCAGAAGGTTTTGGCCCACCATGGGGCTGCTGTGCCACTGATAATAATGACGATGTTGAAAAAAAATCACTCACTGGCGCTTTGTTTTTTATCTCACTCAAATAAATTACGTCTGATGACTTTCTGATAGCTCGATATAATTAGACTTGCTTTTCTAATGTCACACAGCAACAGGAACAGAAGGACGTTTGAAGGTCTTAAAGTAGCTGAAAACAGTAAAAAAATTCCCTGTCATTTTTTGCCCGTATCATGGCTTAACAAACTTACCAAGGTGTTGATGACTCTGGGAGGGATATAAAAAAAATTCCTTTTTTATCCTTAGATTCTTATTTTAACTGTTTACCCTAATAGCCCTGGTCGTATATTCAACGATAATTCTAAACTGCAAACTTTAAATAATTTTTACTGTTTTTGTGTAAATAAAGAATAAAAATTGACTTTTTTTCCCAACAACAGTTGGGTGTTTTGGCCAATTGTAATACAGCTACGAGCGCGCCATCTATTGGAGCTCCGGCAACCACTGAATCAACTGCCTTGTTGTATTTTGTAAACTTGTTTATCTTCATTTTATGTAATTTTGATTTTAATTCATTTTTTCTTAATTTCTCCTAATTTTTTTTATTTTTATGTTAACTTTTAATTTTTTTTTTTTTTTTTTTGGAGGGGGGGCCATCGTCAACGGACTCTTAATTGTACCTATATCTTTAGCTTTTTCGGTCTCCTGCTTTAATTGTTCTCAAGTAAGAGATGTTTTTCTTAAATTCTCTATTTTTCTTTTTTATTATTACTCTTCGATTTAAGCAACTTCATTTTATACAAATATTTTAACTACTTTAAGATGTGGAGATTTTCGGGGTTCTTAAAATCACATAGGAACTCCATAACAGGTACGCCCGTTGCCCCTGGGAGGGATATACAGACACTAAGGAGGTTGACTTACCAGTATGCTGGTGACTCTGAGAGGGATCTGTCCTTTCTGGAAGGCTGTGACAGGAGGCTTCTTCTCGCCAATCTTCAGTCCCTCCAGGTCAGACCAGGTGCCGATCTGTAAACACAAGACTCTCATCAGGACAACAAAAATAAATGCGCCTCGCCTCTGTTAGAATCATCAATGCGCAAACAGACACATTTTTAACAGTTCCAGTTTTCATACTGGAAGGGGCCTGAATGGCCGAGTGGCTAGCGTTCTGGCGCGCGGTGCCACAGGTTTCGGGTTCGAGTCCCGGTGGTGCCATAAATGTTTGTAGTGGTTCGGAATCCACTGTAAACCGTAGGTTTCGGTCCTAATAGGATCGTAGAGCGTTGCGGGGACATTGTTACTCCGCGTCCGTATCTTCAAGTTACACGCGCCCCCTGGGTAATGCAAAGTGAGTAACGTCGGTACAGCACTTGCCTTAAGGCGACCAAGCTGTCTAAGTGTTTGCCAGATGCATTAGAACAAAAAGAAAAATTTCCTGCTGGAACTAGTTTAAGTTTACAATGAATTAAAAAACAAAACTATTGCTGTTTAAAATGACAGACAGTAATGCAACTCTTGGTCAAATCAATTTTCAACAAATCAAAGTCTAAATCATATAAATTGAGTGTCTTATGAATTTGGCTACAGATTATCACTTTGAAAGACGAAAAAGAAAGATTGTCACTCTTGACCTCTGTTTTCCTAAACAACCAACTTCATGTCCTAACTTCCACAGTTTCTCAATTACCCTACTCAGGCGGCCTGACGGCCAAGTGGCTAGAGCTCTGGCAAGCCGTAGGTCCCTGTCTCATACGACTGTAAGAGCGTTACGGAGACAAGTCAAACTTCTATCTACGGGTGCTCCATCACAACTGAAGCTGACCCCTCTTTCCCTCCTTCCATGAGTAGATGACTCATGGGAAGTCCCTCCCGCACTGCAGGACACTGAGGATTAGACACAGCACACAATACAACAACTCATTGCAAAGCGCTTCTTTGATTGTTTAAAATAAATAGTGAGACTTGCGGCCACGTTTCAGCATTGAAGGAGTGATTGGCGAACAGTTCTGCTTCAGAGATGGCAGGTATTCCACGCAGCCGCAATGGAGAGTCGAGTAACGGGGTCCTCCATTGAGTCAACTGGACTCTCGTCAATGGAGAGGGGGTAATGGCCGAGAGGCTAGCGCTCGGTCCCACAGGGATCGGGTTCGAATCCCGGAGGTGCCATGATTGTTTGTAGTGGTTCGGAATCCAGTTTAACCCGTAGGTCCCGGTAGCATATGTTAGTAGAGTGCCACAGTGCCCAATCAGACTTCTTCTCACCCACAGAGAGACGCCGTAGAACGTAGAGCGCCTTCTCACCCACATCAATCCCAAACTGTAAAGGGGCAACTCGGTTATAGGCTCAGTGATATGGTGTGGTGTAGTAGTAGTAATCTCGTCAATGAAAACACAATTGCGAACACGGAGGGGGAATAAAATAGAGTGCTCTTTGGGGTTCCCAACCAGAGGGGACTTAAAATTCGCCACATGGCGATTACCAGTTGCCGAATGGTGAATTGCAGTTGCGAAAAATTCGTTTGAATGTCTGTTCGTGCTTCGACGCGTCACTTCCGACCCTATATTCCTACACAAAAAATGGCGGCCTGTTGGCCAATAGGCTGGCGCTCTGACCTATGGTACCACAAGCTTCAGGTTCGAATTCATTGATGTTTGTGAGTGGTTCGGAATCCACGTTAAACTGTGTATGTCTCAATCTGTTTAGCCCTCGTGTGCACAAAAATGACCGTAGAGCCACAAACCAATCACTCTAATCAAGCGGTCATTGCCTTCAGTAGAAAGCAGTCAAAACTTTTCTTTCGCCTGCCTCTGTCCCGAAAAATGACATGGGTTGGATTTGTTTTTCAACCTATTTTTCAGATGATTCTTTTATCTGAAGTCCATAATGCTAAAAAATGTAATCAACATGAATTAATTTAACCTTTGAAAGTGCCTAATAATCATTACTATCTTTGATAACGAAAAGAGAAATAAAAATTAGCTGAAACAAACTCTAGACGATATAATTACTTTCTCTTCCATACCACCCACAGTAAGAGAAGACATTGACCGTATGATCGTTCCTGTATGAAGAGAAAGCATGAAAAATCTGGTTGGGGACTCATTTCCTCGAATGTCTGCTTATCGCCACTGGCATTTTAGGTTCAAATCAGATCAACCTTCTTTGTCTATATCAGGCCATTGTTATGATCTTTGGCACCACAGGCTTCTGGTTCGAATCCTGGCGGTGGAATGGATATTTGGGAGTGGTTCAGAATCCACGTTAAACGGTAGGTCCTGGTCTGTTTAGCCCAAAGTGTGCACAAAATGACCATAAAGGGACAAACCAAACCCAAACTCTCAGGCCATGAATGATTTAAAAGGGCTAAACGACTCATGGGTCGAGTATTGTGGAAGGGAAGTGGTGATGAAAAAATGGTATAAAAAATAATCTCACCTTATTAAGGCTGAAGGGCGTTGATTCCAGGACGTAGAGGGTGTAGCCAGACCTCCGCCCCTGCTGATCAAACTGCAAGCTGCCCGTCACTCCGCGCCCCAGCAAAGTCTGAAACACAAATTTATCATCCCTTTCAAATTTAATTCAAAATTTCGTTTTTGTCTATGTATGGTCTTAGAAGAAAACACATAACACAAAAAAGTGGACTGTAAAACCACGTCTCTTTTATTACAAAACTAAAAGCCCACTGGTGGTGTTATATTTTTTTCGCCCTCCAGTCAGCTCACCCCGCCCATACAGAATGTTTACAATATCAGGCGTTCGCTTCCACTTAGATTTTTTTTTTCAATTCCTTCTAGTAGCTCACCCTCTCCCTATATATATCTTGTTCAAATTTTCAATCGTTCATGAAATACTTTTTATTCATCCGCTCGAGTTCAAATACATTTTTTTTTAACTTGTAGTGGATGAGACTGGATGTTAACACAGTTTTTTCAAATATTAATTCAATGATTAAATTAGATTAATTAGTTTTTTTTTAGATCTAAGTTGCATGTATCTACCCATAGATGGCGCCAGATAAACTTAAAAAAATGAATGAAAATTATTTATAAAGGAGTTTTCTGCAATAGAGTGAAAAATAAGTAGGAATTGACTTTAAAAATTTTTTTTTATATTACTTGTTTTGACTATGCACGTGCAGCTACAGTTTAAATATTCCCAAGCAAATAAATTAAAATACCCTTTTAAAACACACACACACACTAACAAACTTAGTTAGTCAGCATTTTGTTCTATTTGCTTTTTTAATGCAAAATGCGATTGGTAAGACACTAGTCAACGATTCCACAACAAGTGAATATCTGGAAATGCAAGATTTTTACGAAAGCAATGATCCAATAATGTATATATGATCATTCAGGTGGAAACTAAAGTATCCCATCAAAATATCGCTCTTCTGACATGTCAACCGCGTTTTTCAAATCCTACTATTAGCTCACACTCTCCCTATATATATCTTGTTCAAATTTTCAGTCGTTCATAAAATACTTTTTATTCATCCGCACAAGTTCAAATACATTTTTTTTTTAACTTGCAGTGGATGACACTGGATGTTAATACAGTTCTTTCAAATATTAATTCAGTAATTAAATTTAATTAATTAATTTTAGTTTCTTTTTAGATTCTTGCATCTATCTACCAACAGATGGCGCCAGATAAACTTAAAAAAATGAATGAAAATTATTTATAAAGGAAAAAGTGGGAAAAAAGTAGGAACTGACTTAAAAAAATTTATTTTTATATTACTTGTTTTTAAAGAAAAATAATCACTCAGCCTTCATAAAGTCACTTATAGCATCAAGCTTTTTTTTTCCTCTACCTGTGCGATATGAAGAAGCCAGAAATATACACTGACGGAAAAAAAATCCTAACGCCAAGAAAATATTATTGTAGAGTAATGAAATTCGAACAATGCATTTTTCCAGTTAACATACACTGAAGTGACAAAAGTCATGGGATACCTCTTAATATCGTGTCGGCCCTCCTTTCGGCCGGCGAAGTGCAGCAACTCGACGTGGCATGGACTCAACAAGTCGTTGGAAGACTTCTGCAGGAACATTGAGCCATGCTGTCTCGATAGACGTCCATAATTGTGAAAGCGTTGATGGTGCAGGATTTTGGGCACGAACAGACCTCTCGATGATGTCCCATAAATGCTCGATGGGATTCATGTCGGGCGATCTAGGTGGCCAGATCATTCGTTGGAATTGTCCAGAATGTTCTTCAAACCAATCGCGAACAGTTGTGGCCCGGTGACATGGCGCATTGTCATCCATAAAAATCCCATCGTTGTTTGGGTACATGAAGACCATGAATGGCGGCAAGTGATCTCAAAGTAGCTGAACATAAGCATTTCTAGTCAATGTTCGGTCCAGTCGCACCAGAGGACCAAGTCCATGCCATGACAAAACAGCCCACACCATTACGGAGCCACCACCAGCTTGAACAGTGCCTTGCTGACAGTTTGGGTCCATGGCTTCGTGGGGTCTGCGCCACACTCGAACCCTACCATCAGCTCTTACCAACTGAAATCGTGACTCATCGGACCAGGCCACGGTTTTCCATTCATCTAGGGACCAACCGATATGCTCACGTGCCCACGAGAGTCGCTGCAAGCGATGTCGTTCTGTCAGTAAAGGCACTCGAGTCGGTCTTCTGCTGGAATAGCCCAAGAAAGCCAAATTTCTCCGCACAGTTCTAACAGACAAGTCCCTTGTACGTCCCACATTGATTTCTGCGGTTATTTGACGCAGTGTTGCTTGTCTGTTAGAATTTACGACTCTTTGCAGACGTCGCCGGTCTCGGTCGTTAAGTGCAGGCGGTCGACCACTGCGCTGTCCATGGTGGGATGTTATGCCTGAAATTTCATACTCTCGGCACACTCTTGACACAGTGGATCTGGGAATGTTGAATTCCCTAACGATTTCCGAAATGTCATGACCCATGCGTCTAGCTCCAACTAACATTCCGCGTTCAAAGTCTGTTAATTCCTGTCGTGCGGTCATCATCACGTCAAAACCTCTTCACATGAATAACTTGAACAGAAATGAAAGCTCTGCGAAATCACTGCGCATTTATACCTGTTCTACGCGATGCTACTGCCATCTGAAAATTTGTATATTGCTATCCCATGACTTTTGTCACTTCAGTGTATTTAATTGATTAAATTTTAAAGGTTAATTTAAGATCAAGAAAATGCATTTCAAATGTAAAATGCTGTTACATTAATAGCCTTTGTAAATCTTCAGAATTTTGAATGCAAACCTACAAACGTGCATGCATTGTGTCATACAGGTGCCGAACGTCCTTTTGTGGTATGGAGTTCCATGCTTTTTTGTAATTGTTTTGTCAATACTGGGACGGTTAGTACTGGTTGTGGATGATGCTGGAGTTGTCGTCCAATGATATCCCATACGTGCTCAATTGGAGACAAATCTGGTGATTTCGTAGACCAAGGTAGCATGTTGTCCGGAGAGGAATTACTTTGAAGGCGATGAAATCAATTTGGAAGAATAAATAAACAGTTTTTGAAAAAAGAAATAATTGGTCTTACTTTTTGGGCACAGTAGTAGAGCAACAACAATAAAAGAATTAAAAAAATTACATGGAACCATGCATGGTCGTACATGGAATGGAACCATACACGGAATTACATGGAACCATACACGGAATTACATGGAACCATACACGGAATTACATGGAACCATAAACGGAATTACATGGAACCATAGAAGGAATTACATGGAACCATAAACGGAATTACATGGAACCATAAACGGAATTACATGGAACCATAAACGGAATTACATGGAACCATACACGGAATTACATGGAACCATAAACGGAATTACATGGAACCATACACGGAATTACATGGAACCATACACGGAATTACATGGAACCATACACGGAATTACATGGAACCATAAACGGAATTACATGGAACCATACACGGAATTACATGGAACCATAAACGGAATTACATGGAACCATACACGGAATTACATGGAACCATAAACGGAATTACATGGAACCATACACGGAATTACATGGAACCATGAACGGAATTACATGGAACCATAAACGGAATTACATGGAACCATACACGGAATTACATGGAACCATAAACGGAATTACATGGAACCATAAACGGAATTACATGGAACCATACACGGAATTACATGGAACCATACACGGAATTACATGGAACCATAAAAGGAATTACATGGAACCATACACGGAATTACATGGAACCATAAACGGAATTACATGGAACCATGCACGGAATTACATGGAACCATAAACGGAATTACATGGAACCATAAACGGAATTACATGGAACCATAAACGGAATTACATGGAACCATACACGGAATTACATGGAACCATACACGGAATTACATGGAACCATAAACGGAATTACATGGAACCATAAACGGAATTACATGGAACCATACACGGAATTACATGGAACCATAAACGGAATTACATGGAACCATAAACGGAATTACATGGAACCATACACGGAATTACATGGAACCATACACGGAATTACATGGAACCATAAACGGAATTACATGGAACCATACACGGAATTACATGGAACCATAAACGGAATTACATGGAACCATAAACGGAATTACATGGAACCATAAACGGAATTACACGGAACCATACACGGAATTACATGGAACCATACACGGAATTACATGGAACCATAAACGGAATTACATGGAACCATACACGGAATTACATGGAACCATAAACGGAATTACATGGAACCATAAACGGAATTACATGGAACCATAAACGGAATTACATGGAACCATACACGGAATTACATGGAACCATAAACGGAATTACATGGAACCATACACGGAATTACATGGAACCATAAACGGAATTACATGGAACCATACACGGAATTACATGGAACCATGCACGGAATTACATGGAACCATAAACGGAATTACATGGAACCATAAACGGAATTACATGGAACCATAAACGGAATTACATGGAACCATAAACGGAACCATACAGTCGATTACATGGAACCATAATAAATAGTTTTATTAGAGCAAATTATGTTTTATAAAAATGCAGACTTACATTTCTTTGGAACTGCTGTGATGACACCGCATCGGAGGTGTAGTTGGAGCAGTCTCTGGACGCAGGGGCGACCAGCATCTCGGGGCGGTCGCGGGCCAGGCGGTCGAACAGGACGTGCAAGACGCGGCTGGCGTCGTGCGTCACCAGGGCCGCATCCTGGAAAGAAAAAAGATTCCAACAGGCCTCGACAAATGCTTCTTCAGCTTAGAAAATGCTAACTATAATTTGCTTTTTGGGGCCTGAGGGCCGAGTGGCTAGCTCACGCTAGCTCTGGCGCTCGGTACAACAGGTTTCGGGTTCGAGTCCCGGCGGTACCAATCCTATATCAGCTTATAAAATTAAATTCTTTCTTTACTTTTTATTATCTTCGTAAAAAATATATGATTACAAATAATATATATATAGGGGCCTGATGGCCGAGTGGCTAACGCTCTGGCGTTCGGTACCACAGGTTTTGGGTTCGAGTCCCAGCGGTGCCATGGGTGTTTGTAGTGGTTCGGAATCCACTTTAAACCGTAGGTCCCGGTCCTAATAGGATCGTAGAGCGTTGCGGGGGCATTGTTTTTCCGCGTCCACGGCTTACTTTCAAGTTACACGCACCCCCTGGGTAGTGCAAAGTGAGTAATGTCAGTACAGCCCTTATGGCATATAAAGATCCCTGTCTATCTTGCCAGTTGCATTAGAAGAAAAAAAAATTTGCTTCTATATTTTTTTTTATCCCTAATGGCCGAATGGTATCACAGGTTTTAGGTTCGACTCCCAGCAGTGCAGCATTTTCACTGGCTTTTAAATAATTATAAAAAGCAGCGAAAGCCGCTGTATGGGAATTATCCTCATCCTTATTATCGTCAGCGCAACAGCCCCATTGTGGGCCAATGGTCGTCGGCCTATTGGCAGTTACGAGACGAGAGATGTTTTTTTACGAAGTAGTGTTGTCAGCCCAACGCTCAATAGCCATATTAGAACGGGACCTACGTTTTAAAGTGTATTCAAAACCACCACCCATCACAAACCATACGCCGGGACTCGAACCCGAGATCTGTGGCATCGAGCGCCAGAGTGCTAGTCATACGGCTATCATGCCCTGCTGTATGCTGCTTTTATGGGGAATTGTTTACAGCTGTCTTGCTAATCACCATTTTGGGTTACGAACTATCTTAGAACCTGATGGCCGAGTGTCTAGCGCTCGGTGGCAATGATTTCTGGTTCGTATCCCAGCAGTGCCATGGATATGTATAGTGGTTTGGAATCCACTTTAAACTGTAGGTCCCGGTCTAATAGGATCTAGAGCGTTGTCTTGAGGTTGAGTCAGTCTTCAGCCCTCGTGGTTTCTCGCTAAAGTGAAGCTGCATGGATCCTTAGCCATGGAGCAGTCGCCTGCGACGGGGTCTCCTGGACCTGGTGTAGGCTTTATTGCACCAGGGGGGGATTAGTAACAACAACAACAGATTGTAATCTTTCTTGCCATGTTTGTTTGAAAATGTACTTTTATGTAAACAACTGCAACGAATCTATATTCATATAGTACATATAGTACATACCTATTTGACTTTAAAATATTTATACCATACTTTTTTACCTTATTGATTAGAGGGACCTGATGGCCGAGGTTTCCGGGTCCGAGTCCCATTGGTGCCGTGGGTATTTGTAGTGGCTCCGAATTCACTTTAAACCGTAAGTCCCGGTCTAATAGGATCGTAGAGTTTTGTGGGGCAGTGTTACAGGCATCTGTGCCCCCTAGGTAGTGCTAAATGAGTAACAGCGGAGCAGTCCTTACTTATGGCATAATGATTAACTGCCTCTGTATTGCCAGTTTCATTAGACAAAAAATATATTCCCGATATTAGTTATCCGATAAATAACAGCCTGTGTTCACTTTTTTATTTCCCTATTGAATCAGAGTTTCTCCCTTAATTTTCCCTTTCTTTGGTGCAAGAGGCTGTAGATGAAAGCCTTAAAACATTCTTCTCCTGGGTGCAGCTTCCAGATGGCCAATTAGCTAGCGCTCTGACCTATGGTACCACAGGTGTCTGGTTCGAATCATGGCGGTGGCATGGATGTTCGTGAGTGGCTGGGAATCCGCGTTAAACAGTAGGTCCCGGTCTAACGAGCCTAAAAGTGTGCACAAGATGGCCGTAGAGAGACAAACCAAACCAAATCTCTTGGGTGCAGTTAAGCAATTGCTTTCCATTGTATGCTACAATACTTACATTGATTTTTATTTTTATTTTCATATTACCACAGAGTAGTTAAACAATACGGGCCTCATAGCCGAGTGACTGGCGCTCGGCACCCCAAATCTTGACTTCGAACCCCAGAGGTGCCATGGATGTTTGTAGTCGTTCGGAATCCACGGAATAAAGTGGCTAATAACTGTAGAGCGTCACAGAGCCAAGTCAGACTTCTACCCACGGGTGTTTCATCACAACAGAAGCTGCCTCCTTTCCCTTCAACCGTGAGACCATACGGGCTTCTGATCTTGGTCTAGATGTCTACCAAGTGAGATAAGAAACAACAACTACATGAACGCTGAGCTATTATTCTCTGAGTTCTAGTTCTCTCTTAATTTGTTTTGCATTGTCTAAACATCTGGTACAATATTTAGCGAAATGCTTCTTATTAATATGTAAATAATTATTTTAATTTAGTTTGTTAGTAATTATAATTTAAAAAAATGTTCTAATACCGATCGCATAGCTTGTCATAATTGGCCACTATTACCGCTAAAACAGTAACTGATTCAGTGTACAGCTTTCAACGTCCATCACCTAAGAGGACTACTATTATGTCCAAAAAAAGACCCATTTTTAATTTGAAATTCTCGGTGCTTATGGAATTTCAATTTTTTTTTTTCTTTTTTAGGTTGTTGGCATTGTCCTTGACATCTGTGTGAAATTTCACGTCAAAATATTCATTAGTGCTTGAGTTATGCCGAAACTGCTTCCGGCGATTTTTGAAATGTCTGAATTCATTGAGCAAAGAACTTGCATTGAATTTTGTTTGCGGAAACGTATAGAATGCAGCAGAAGCCATTCGGTGAGCATTCCTATATGGGAAAGAAATGTTTAGAAGTGGTATAAACAGTTCAAAGAAGGCAGAGAACACGTTTAAGACGAAGAGCGCTCTGGTCGACCAACAACTTCAACCGACGACGCTCACGTCCAAAAAAATTAAAGATTGGCTGCTTGCAAACCTTGCAATTAGAGACCCTGCTGATGATGTTGGAATTTCAAAAGGATCGGTTCATTCTATTTTGGACCTCAAACACGTCAAATCTCGATGGGTACCGAAAATACTGAATACGCCAGCTCATACTGCATTGATTCTTCGTGACCTTTTCGCCAAAAAGGAAACCCCTATCGTTCCACATCCACCGTATTCACTTGATTTAGCCCCGTTCGACTTCTGGCTATTCCCTAAACTCAAAAGATCACTTCCGGGGAAATCGTTTTGAGTCGATTGAAGGGATTCGGCGTGCATCGATGCACCCTTTGAAGGCCATCCCTGCCGATGATTTTTAGCATGCATTGAGGATTGGGGAAAACGTTGGCATAGGTGCATCGTGTCCGGAGGGGATTACTTCGTAGGCGATGAAATAAATTTGGAAGAATAAATAAAGAGTTTTTGAAAAAAATAAAAATTGGTCTTACTTTCGGACACAGTAGTACTTACGGGCAAATCCTTGTCGCTGGGCCTCCTGGCCCGTTCCTCCAGCGTCTTCCAGCGGTTCTCCAATTCCTTGACCAGTGGAGACGTCATGTCCACCACAGACAACTTCGTCAGCTTGGACAACCCCTGCGTGGGTCTCTGTCGCACCACGCCCACCTGGAAAATCGGAAGTATATATATTTGATACTTAAAAACAAAATTCAATACAATAGGTTTGACACAATAGCACTTCCTCTGTATAACGTTCAGAAAATGTCGCGTGTAACTTTAAGACAAAAAGTCGCTTGATCCCTGGAAATCCCAACTCGGGGCCCAACGGTAAGTAGGTAGGTAGCGTCACGTCCACATTTGAAACATTTGGCCAAATGTTCGTCTATCAACTGGCATTCTACACAGTCCAATCACATTATTGTGACCCCCTGTCAAAAGCCAGAATATGCACTCTTGTATATTCTGGCTTTAAGTGGAGTGTGGAATGTGGTATTTAAGTGGTATTTAAGTGGAATTCTTTATATACACTCCACCGCAATGTGCTGCCACCTGCCTTTTGTGATGGGTTATTTCACGTTGACGTCGAAAGTAGGTGGTGGTCACATTAATGTGACTGGACTGTGTATTTTTAATGGGAAAATAAATATCATTATCTTACTTTACGAGCAAGCCTGCAGTAGTCTTTCGGAAGTGCGCAGATCCTTCAATGTGGAATAAAAACCGACATTAGGCCGAGCGATCATGGATCTGAAGTGATCTCTGAAAGCTGTCAAAAAAAACCACATGCATTCCAATTTCCATGCGAATCAGCATGGTGTGCTGCGCTGCATTACTACCTTACATATTAATACCCATTTTCATAGCGATGGGTTGGAAGGTATAGAAGTGGATAGAATGCAACACCCTCTGGTGGAGACTTACAACAAAGGGAATAGCATAAAAACATGCTCCATGTTTTGTCAAACACACAAAAACTTTTGCCGTCCAGCCGTTTAGGAGCAGTTCAGTGACAAACACACGTACAGAAGAATTATATCGATTGCAGTGCCACCTATCGGGTACATATGTAATCAAAACCCTCCAGGGACCCACTCAAGCACACACAAAAGATTTCATTCAAATCGGTCGAGCCGCTTAGGAGGAGTTCAGTGGCAAACACACGTACAGAAGAATTATATATATAAAGATGTATACTTAGTAAACTGTACCACCCCTCAAAGTTTCTCCCATAACCGCTGAAGCACCCTCTATATGGGCTGCGCAAAAGATAGGTGTCTGTTACTGTGCAAACTAGGTTTATTAAGTATTGCCAAAAGGAATCGATACGGAATCCCTTTAAAAGAATACAGGCTCGTTTTGTTCAAATGTGCCTCTTAAAATGAAGTCTTGTTATGGGTGTGCTAATGAGAGACAAGTAATATAAAAAAAAAATGTTAAGTCAATTCCTACTTTTTTTCACTATATTGCAGAAAAGTCCTTTACAAATAAAGTTGAAATTTGCCTGTTACATCTGGCGCCATCTATTATTAGATACATGCAACTTAAATCTAAAAAAAACTAAAATTAATGAATTGAATTTAATGAATGAATTCATATTTGATAAAAACTATATCAACATCCAGTGTCATCCACTACAAGTTCAAAAAAAAATGCATTTGAACTTGAGTGGATGAATAAAAAGTGTTTTATGAACGACTGAAAATTTGAAGGGATATATATAGGGAGAGTGTGAGCTAATAGAAGGAATTGAATAAAAAAAAGTACCGGCGTGATGAGGATGGCGTGGAAGGTCCTTCCGTAGGAGGAGAGCTGCTCCAGGAGGCGATTGGCCGACTCCTCTGAGATGTGCAGCAGGAGGCGGGGCACGCTGAGGGGGAGGCGGCGAGCGAAGGCGGCGGCCTCGTCTGCGCTGTAGGCCCTCCAGAATGCTTCCACCTGCGGAAGAGAATCACCCACGGACTTCAGGATGCTCTGGAGATGATGAGGACCTAAATCACGGAACACCAGTGTTAATGGTCTCAAAATAAAAACACATACTCTAGAGTGGACTGTAAAAACGCAACTCTTTTATTCGAAAACCAAACGCACACTGCCTCGGTTACATTTCTTTCTAATTCCAGTCAGCCAGGATGTTTATGTCACCTGGCGTTAGCTTATACTTCAATTTTTTTTTTTTTTTTTTTTTTTTTTTTTTACATACACTACTGGCTAACGTGTGGCTTCCCATACTTATCCAGTACTACACATATTATTTATTCCTTCGTAACACATTTTTCTTTATTCCAAAAAAAATAATGTTATTTATACGAAATGCCTACCAGGGATCTGAAAAAAAAAACGGCCACACTGATGATTGACAAACCGAGTTCACACTGATGATTGCAAAAGGCATTTCAGTATCAGTAAAATCATTAAGACGAATCATTTGTTTTCAATTCCTACTACTTATTCACACTCTCCCTATACATGTTTATACATCTTGTTCAAATTTTCAATCGTTAACAAAATACTTTTTATTCGTCCACTCAAGTTCAAATGCACTTTTTTTTTTTTTTGAACTTGTAGTGGATGACACTGGATGTTAATAAAGTTTTTTCAAATATTATTTCATTAATTAAATTTAATTAATTCATTTTAGTTTTTTTTTAGATTTAAGTTGCCTATATCTACCCATAGATGGCGCCAGATAAACTTAAAAAAATGAATGAAAATTATTTATAAAAGACTTTCTGAAATATAGTGAAAAAAAAGTAGGAATTGACTTAAAAATTTTTTATATTACATGTTTAATTAAGGTTTTGATCCAGTTGTTGTACGTGATGTACATGACACAATCTGTTGCAATGCAGTGTCACAAACCAAATGCTTTCTTTCCTGACATGTCCTGTGATTTGGAAAAACTGAAAGTGTTCTAGAATTTGATCTGTTTTGACCATACTTAGATGGAATTTTCTGGTTGGTCCAATGTTGCATCACAAATAAATGTTCTCTCTCGTGGTATGTGCTTCAGAACTAGCAACTAAAGATGGTATGGAGGTTTGGGATAAAAAGGAACGTCGCGTTGCTAAATGGATTTGTTTTGACTATCCTTACATGAAATTTTATAGTTGATCTACAGTTTTCAGTGGTTTCATGAACTGTACTACGATGTTTTCGAATGGATTTATAAAAATGTGTAAAACACATTCAATAAGTTTTACTGAATTTATATATCTATAACAAGTAATATAAAAAAAAAAAATTTTAAGTCAATTCCTAATTTTTAAGTTGAAATTTTCCTCTTACATCTGGCGCCATCTATTGGTAGATACATGCAACTTAAATCTAAAAAAAGCTAAAATTAATTAATTAAATTTAATGAATTAATTAATATTTGAAAAAACTGTATTAACATCCAGTGTCATCCATCCACTGCAAGTTCAAAAAAAATGTATTCGAACTCGAGTGGAAGAATGAAAAGTATTTTACGAGCGATTGAAAATTTTAACAAGATATATATAAGGAGAGTGTGAGCTAATAGTAGCAATTGAAAAGCAGGGTTTGCATAACATAAGACATCCTTCTACTCTCACTTTTTTTACATATATTCTACAAAGATAATAGCACCGATTTAACAGATAGCAAAATATTAGAGGCCAGTCGAGGACAAGCAAAAGAAAATTGTGCATTTTTAATCACAAAGATGCTGTATTTGTAATACAGGGTGGTTATAATTAAAGTCCTACTTTCAAAATGCTGTCAGAAAAGAATCACTCGCCAAAATGAGTTCAAATTTGAACCGAAAATAGTTGAAGAAGGAGGAAACGGTACGGCATCAAAAAAAAAAAAAAAAAAAAAGTTCCAATGTGTATTAATAGATAGCGCTGGTAGGGCCATGAAGAAAGTGAATTCGGCTGAGAATATAGTGAACCGAAATGAAAACGGATTTGGCAGGAGTTGCACATGAAATCCACTGCAGTGTTCAATGTGCTGGATTGTTTCGGTTTTTTGACGGAAAAAATGATTTCCAAGTTATTCAACAGTTGTGACACTGTGAGTGGAAAGCCCATCCACCACGGCAAGGTCATATAATATTGGATGGAAAAAATCGGTGGAACCGTTTTCTGATGCCATCCCGTTTCCCCCTTCTTCGAGTATCTTCAGTTCAAATGTGAACTCATTGTGACGAGGAGTTCTTTTTTTACAGCATTTTAAAAGGGAGACTTTAATTATAATCACCTTATACATTCAGTTTTATTTTATTTTTATTGATGAAACAGGTTCTATAGAATCTTCTCTCATGGTAGAACCAATTCAGCTTTTGATAAACCTCAGTTGTGAGAAAAGTCGCTCAACACTTGACATAGATTGTTGCTAAAGCAATCGTAACTGGTCGTCGTCTTTGCTACTGGTTGTACCATTGAAGGATACAATTGAATTACCTATTTAACATTTAATTTTAACATTAATTTTCAGAATTTTCAAAAAATAAAAATTACTTTTCATAAAAATTGTCGGGAATTGGTTTTTTATACCCACTCACCAACTGCGAATAACTCACTGAAAAAAGTTCTTCCTCACCGTGATCCGTGTCATACATAAATGAATAACTCCTGAAAAAAAATACTTCCTCACCGTGATTCGTGCCATAGATAAACGAATAACTAAACGAAAAGAAGGGAGTTTACCGTGATCTGTGTCATAAATAAAAGAATAACTCAGTGAAAAAGTTCTTCCTTGCCGTGATCCGTGTCATACATAAACGAATAACTCACTGAAAAAGTACTTCCTCGCCGTGATCCGTGTCATAGACAAACGAATAACTCACTGAAAAAAGTTCTTATTCACCGTGATCCGAGTCATAGATAATAACTCACTGAAAAGTTCTTCCCCACCATGATCCGTGTCATAGATAAACGAATAAATCACTGAAAAAAAGTACTTCCTCACTGTAATCCGTGTCATAAATGAATGAATAACTCAATGAAAAAAAGTTCTTCGTCACCGTGATTCGTGTCATAGATAAACGAATAACGCACTGAAAAAAAAGTTTTTATCACCGTGATTCGTGTCATAGGTAAACGAATAAGTCACTGAAAAAAGGTTCTTCCTTACCGTGATCCGTGTCATAGATGAAGGCGAACGAATCCCACTGGTAGTGCCTGATGAGGGCAGCCGTGGCTGCAACTGTGTCCGGCATGACACCGACCTGGGAACCACCACTTGATGAGGCGGGGGTGTCCAAGACGAGGGGCAAGTTGAGGTGCTCGGAGTACGAGGTCAGGAGAGGTCCCAGTCGAGGGGGGCCGTTGAACACTAGAGCACGGCACCCTTCTTTGGCTGCACGGCAAACTGGCGAAGAAATATTAACTTATTCATAAATTGACATGACTCACTATCATATACATTTTTAAACAAGCATACCCAACAAAACACAAGAAGTTACATGATTTTTCTATTTGTTCATTCTTTGTAAACTATAACGGAAAAAAAATATGTTTAATGATAAAAGTTAGAATTTAGATCAAAGACTATACTGTCCTATGGAAAAATAAAGTTTTTTTCCCCTAATGTAGCTAGCCAATACTTAGACAATTGTTTTATATCATGCAAGGGCTACATCGATGCAATTTTTATATGTGAAAAAATTCTTAATCTGACGAGACATCTTGTAACTTCCATTTGATATTTTGCTGCACGCACACTCTCTGAATAATTGGTAAGTCGAAATCAATCGTCTTTCTTGGCTCAAGTGAAATCAGAATGATTTCTTTTTTTTTTTTTTTTTTTTTCTAATGCAACTGACAATACAGAGACAGTTCCTCTTTATACCAGCAATGTATCCATGTTAGCAAGGGCTGCACCAACGTTACTCATTGAGCACTACACAGGGGTGCGTGTAGCTTGAAGATAGGCTACGGACGCGGAGTCACGCTACCCCCACAACGCTCTACAATCATATAAAAGTTATAGTATAAATTAAATTATGTACATACATTGTAAAAAAATACATAATACACAGTCCAGTCCCATTAATGTGACCATCACCTACTTTCGACGTCAAAGTGAAATAACCCATCCCAAAAGGCAGGTGGCAGCCCATTGCAGTGGAGCGTATATAAAGAATTCCACTTAATACCACTTAAAGCCAGAATAAACAAGAGTGTCTATTCTGGCTTTTGACAGGTGGTCACATTAATGTGACTGGACTGTGTATATAAAGAAATAATTTGATTGATCTTTGTAGAATTATTTGGTGCATCGATGAAAGTTAAGGACTAATGTTGAACGAGTTGCAGCTAAGATGCCTTGTTCTCACTAAATAAAAACACAACTTAAGAGCTGCAAAAGAACTCTTCCTGGAGACTCATTTGGGAGGAGAGTAAATGTTCATTGAAGGCTGGTGGATGTGACCAGCAGACGGATCATCATAAACTGCAGGAAGACAAATGTGTATGAAATTGTGATTCTCATGAAGACCCTGAATGCGTTACTATTTGCCATTCCAGTGAAGATTATTTTAATTCAAAGTATAGTATACATACATATAGACAAAGTATGCTACATATGAAAACAACATGTTTCGAAAATTTATTCGACTGCCAATAAGATTGTAACCTATATCAGGCATATGATTATAAAAATATATTTTTTGGTTAGTTTTTTAGAGACAATGATAAACTCACCTGCCTTGATGATGTCCAAAGTGTTCCAGTAAGGTATGTCGTAGGCTGCGGGCTCCAGGGCGACGGCCGACGTCTGGTCGCGTCCGAAAGACCACAGTTTCTCATTGCTCAAGCGTCGATCACTCCCTGGGCCATTCAGCACGCCTGCAATGATTGGATTGTGCTTATGGATGGATATCATGTTAAAAAAACACCAGGGGGCCACATGCCGATGACTGGTAGTATTAATGCGGCCCTACATGGAATTGTTAATTTGGTCATACTATACACGTAGATTCAATGATAAAAACCAAAATACATGTCTTGGCTTGTTCAATGCTTTGAATAGGGTCTTGCTTCCTAGGGGCCTGATTGCCGAGTGGCTAGCGCTCTGTTTCGCGGTGCCACAGGTTTCCATAGTCTGCCGCAGGTGCCACTTCTCACTCACATCCTTCCCAAACTGTAAAGGGGCAACTCAGCTCTAGGCACAGTGACGGAGTGTGATATAGTGACGGACGTTGAAAGCTGTACACTGAATCAGTTACTGTTTTAGCTCTAGTAGCTGCCAATTATGACAAGCTATGCGATCAGTATTAGAACATTTTTTTAATTATAATTAATAGCAAACTAAATTAAAATAATTATTTACATATTAATAAGAAACATTTCGTTAAATATTGTACAGGATGTTAGGGCAATTCAATATAAATTGCTTAGGGAGAGAATAATAGCTCGGGGTTCCTGTCGTTGTTTCTTATCCCACTTGGTAGACAACTAGACTAAGTCCACGAACCCCCTACGGACTCATGGTTGAAGCGAAAAGGGGTAGCTTCTGTTGTGATGGAGCACCCTTAGGTAGAAGTCTGACTTGACTCTGTGATGTTCTACAATTATGAGACCGGGAACTGCGATTTAAAGTGGATTCCAAACCACTACAGACATCCATGGCACCGCCGGGACTCGAACCCGAAACCTGTGGCACCGAGCGCCAGAGCACTAGACACTCGATCATTCAGGCAGCGTTTCACATATTCGTTTAGTGAGGAGTGTTTACGTGAAATAAAAAAAAATGCATTTATTTTGTCAATTTTTGTTAAATTTAACAAAAAAAAATTCATGAAGAAAGGATAATTTTCATGCTTGTCAAGGTTTTATTGTATTATATAACAATAGCTTGAAAAAAAATTGAAACTGAAACTTTAAACATACAACTTTAATTGAAAATTTTGGCTGTGAACATGGAATTGAGTTTGATAGATAATAGTGTACGTTATTTCGTAATTTATAATGTTTAGTTAAGTGAACACAGTACCATAAAAATGACCACATTCTCCCACTTTTTACTTAATTTGTTAAAGATATGTGTAATAAATATTAAATTTTGTTTTTCTTCATTTTATTATTATCATTCTTTTTCTTGGCCTTTTATTTTTCATGGTACACAGTGTATTTAAAATGCTAAAGCTTTTTATTTCCTAATTTTTGTAAACTCAGAAAAGAATGTGTAGTCATTTCAAATAACACGTTTGATACTTATTATATGTGCATGCAATTTTAATTTAGATAAATAGTTCATTTATAAAAAAATCATAAAATTAGTTTTTGCTGTGTATATAATGTTGCTGTATATATAAGAGATTTGGTTGGATTTGTCGCTCTGTGGTCTTTTCTGCACACTTTGGGCTGATTAGACGGGATTAACAAGGATTCTTTTAACATGGATTCCGAACCACTCACAAACATCCATGCCACCACCAGGACTCGAAACTGAAGTCTGTATTACCAAAGGGCAGGGCGATAGCCAATTGGCCATCAGCCTACATATATATAAGAAAGGAATATATTTTTTTAATAAAGCACCATGGGGCCTGAATGACCAAGTGTCTAGAGTTCTGGCCCTCGGTGCCCCAAGGTTAAAGTCCCGTCGGTGCCATGGATGTTTGTAGTGGTTCGGAATCCACTTTAAACCGTAGGTGCCGGTCTCATAGGATCGTAGAGCGTTGTCTTGAGGTTGAGTCAGTCTTCAGCCCTCGTGGTTCCTCGTTGAAAGTGAAGCTGCAAATTACCATTAGCCATGGACCAGTCGCCTGCGACGGAGTCTCTTGGAACTAGAGTAGGCTTTCCTGCACCAGGGCGATTAGTAACAACATACTATAAAGCATCATTCCATTCACAAAAATTTGGAAAATGTACCAAAATTTTGTATGTACCAAATACCTATATTTACCTATATGTACCAAATACCTATATTTACCTATATGTTCCAATAGTACCTATAGTACTATTGGTACATATAGGTACTAATAATAATAAATACAGTCCTATAGTACCAATTACCTATAAA
Source organism: Caerostris darwini (assembly GCA_021605075.1). Lineage (NCBI taxonomy): Eukaryota > Metazoa > Arthropoda > Arachnida > Araneae > Araneidae > Caerostris > Caerostris darwini. Next base: position 45,914 of record BPLQ01006759.1, read on the forward strand.
TACCTATTTGTACCAAGTACCTATTTTTTAAATGTATCAAATTTCCCAAACGTAACGTAATGGGAAAAGAATTGATTAAATAGACTAAAATTTGTAAATAATAATAATAAGAAGAAATTTTGAAAAAAAATTTTTTTTTCTTATTAATTTTGAGAAAAAAATAGTTAATCTTTTAAAAAAAAAACCCTGTTTGAAAATAATATTCTGGAACAAATATCTTAAGTGCATTTAATTTGATTTTGTTTGTCGCTCTACGGTCATTTTGTGCACACTATGGGCTAATTAGATTGGAACCTACTGTTTAACGTGCATTCCGAACCACTACTACACCACATCCATGCCACCGCCAGGATTCGAGTCTGAAGCACGAAAGTCCAGAGCGCTAGCCAATTAACCATCAGGCCGCTAAGTGTGTTTGAATAAACTACAAACAAATTACTATCCTACTTTTTTAAACTGAAAAATAAATGGATTTAATTATGTATCATAAAAAATTTTTATCCCAAAAGTATAAGAAAATATTTATATATTTTTTTCCGTTCAATATTTTAATTATTCGCTAGAATTGTATATAAATTGAGAATCATTTTTCAATTGTTGATAGTTTCCACTTTAACAAAACATATGCAAAACAAACAGAACATATTTTTAGTAACTTGATGACGTAGATGCAAGCAACGTAACAGAAAAATGTTAATTTTCGACTAAAGTATTCATTTGAAAAGAAATTTATCATCGAAAACAAATAGCAAAGAAGGAACTTGATGATTTACATCAGTAGAGCCTGTTGATATGTCTGGCGTTTTAATTGTGATGTATTTATCGTTTCCGTTCGAAATATAAAAAAATAAAAAAATTATCAATAAATGATATAAACAAATAAGATAAAGAAACATTTTCCCCACTTTTAATATTCGCAACTTCTATTTTCAAAACACTTGACAATTTAGAAAATTAAACTTTTCATTTTGCATTCAAAATTCGCCCATCTCATCTGCTTAAAATTTCTGTATTCAAAAAGCAATTATTTGTATTTTATTCGATACAAATTACAGTGGCACAAGAAACTCAAAGCTTATTTACGGAAGTGGTCAACAATTTTATAGAATATTTTCGGATCAATAAAAAAAGCATTCATAACATATTCATTGAGAAAAATTGTTTAGAATTCATGAGAATCATTTTAGCTCATAAAAAAAAAGGATTCAAAGAATATTTATTGAGAAAAATATTTTAGAATTCATCAGAATCATTTTTGCTCGTAAAAAAAGTATCATAAAATGTTCATTGAGAAAAAATAGTTTAGAATTCATCAGAACTATTTTTGCTCATAAGAAAAAGCCATTCATAATATATTCATTGAATCATTTTTGCTCGTAAAAAGCATTCATAAAAATATTGTAGAATTCATTAGAATCATTTTTGCTAGTAAAAAAAGTATTCATAAAATATTCATTGAGAAAAATATTTTAGAATTCATCAGAATCATTCTTGAGCGTAAAAAACGCATTCATAAAATATTCATTGAGAAAAATATTTTAGAAATCATCAGAATCATTTTTGCTCGTAAAGAAAGCATTCCTAAAATATTCGTTGAGAAAAAAATTTTAGAATTCATCAGAATTATTTTTGCTTGTACAAAAATAGCATTCATAAAATATTCATTAAAAAAATATTTTAGAAATCATCAGAATTATTTTTACTCGTAAGAAAAAGCATTCATAATATATACATTGAGAAAACTATTTTAGAATTCAACAGAATTATTTTAGCTCGTAAAAATTAAACAGAAAATAAGCAATTTCAACAGAATTATTTTAGCTCGTAAAATATTAAATATTATTGAATGTAATGATACTGTTCTAAACAATTTCAGTCAAATGAAAAAAAAATTCTTAAATATTTTATTTTTATAATATTTTTAAATATAATAATATATAATAATATAATACATATTAAATATTATATTATATTTTATATTTTTATTTTTTTTAATTCTTAAGAAAAATTTTTTATTTTTATAATCTTAATATTTACATATTTTCTCGCTAAAATTAAAAATATTTATTTAAGACTCTTTTAAAAATATAGTGCTGATTCATAAATAATGAATGATTGAGGATTCATAATGACGATATTATTAATAATGATGGTTCTAATTATTTGTAAATAATTGGGAAAAATTAAAGATGTGTAATAAAGGAATGTGTTTTATTTTTGAATGTAATATACTACTTTGAAAGTAATATTTTTGTACAAAAGAATATAAGTGTGCAAAAAATGACCGCAGAGCGAGAAACCAAATCAAAGATAAATACTGTTCTAAAGTACAGTTGAGTGGCAGCCAATCCGAGCCACCGTGTGCAAAATTACAAGGGGAAAAAGAGAACAGTTTTTAATAAAAATGCCAATAACTCATCGTTAAATGAATCACTTCAAAACCTTTGAGTTCATTTCATACATAACATCATTCAAGACACATGTAGTGGAAAGACCATTCCAGTCTGAAAATGATTGCATACAGTTGCGACAGTTATCGTAATGGTGGTGTAGTAAAACATAAAGCGTTTAATCAGAAATTCAATTGAAAGACTGCGAGTGTGAGAATTCGGGTGTACTTAATAGCTCGCGATGAAACACAGCTGTGTCTCCACTTCTAATAAACATCAAAACTGTTTTACAAGTTAAAGTTCTCACAAAAATAAAACAAAAAATAAATAAAGCAACAAAAAATGTTGAAATTTTTTTCATGAAAATCGCCTTCGGTTTTTATCTTAAAAAAATTATAAAGATATTCGATATATTTAACTCTGCGGTAGGGATGGCCAACCCAAACGATCATGCGGCCCACTTTGGAAATGCGTCCTAACACTGCGGGCCGCGTATAAAATTGTATATCCCCCATGTTAGATTTAGCCCCACAGTAGACATTTTATTGGAGTGAAACATTGAAATACAATGAATTATTAATGTTGTGCTGACTATTATTCTTACATGTAAACATGGAAAATATAATAATAAGGATACTAAACGCACATCGCAAAGAAATATATGACACTCAAAATGAAATATATAAATATAAACAAAATAAGAAAAAAACGAAATCATTTAAAAATATTTATTTTAAAAGCACGATATGTGTTTCTCCATTCTTTCACTTAGCTTTTGAAAACCAATCTCAATTTGGGAATTTGCACATCGTCATGGGTGTTGCAGTTTGTTATGTTTGAGCGTGTTTTGTGTTGGGTCAGTTTCGTTTTCGAAAAAAAGATTCGCAGATGTAAGTTGAACCAAAAGTGCTAACAACTTCAACCAAGAGTCTGGTTTGTTCAGCTATCAACAACCAACTATGCATATCTAGGGAGGGTCACTGCGTCACTTAAAGTGAAACACAGAACCTGTCATATTAAATGATCCAAGATGCAACGGCATCATGAGTTCGCAGACTATAATTTAATTATTCTGCGAACTCCTAACTGTAAACTGATAAATAAAACAGGCACTATCTGCCCTATATTCGCAAGAATATTTTTTTTAAAGTCAAATTTCATTTTTTCTCATCCTTTCGACAGCTCATTTTTGAATAGATGGATGCGCACATAATGTATTTGATTTAATACATTGTTTTTCACTACTTTGGCCATTACAAAATAAATATATTGTGTAATAGTGTGTTAAATCTGACGGATCGGAAAAATATTCGGGTTGGCCCTCCCTGCTCTACGGTTTCAAAATTATATTTAAAAAGTCCATAACCGAATCTCCATAGAGTACAAATGGGTCGAAAGGGGGGAACACGTGACTCACCGATTCGAACTGTGTAGGCGGAGGTGGCGACGGCGGTGGTCAGCAGCAACAACAGCAGCGTCTGTCCTTGCAGAAGATCCATTGCGGACTGACGGCTAATCTGATGGGCCCATCTGATAGTGGCACCGTATCGCCTCGTCCGTCGGCACCCGCTTCTACTCCACTGTTGCAATTGCGCCGTACAATCAGCGCCGTTATTTCCATTTCCTTCATTTAAAGCAGGGGTGGTCAGCCCGCGGCCCTCCTTGAATATTTTTTTCCGGCCCGTGAGATGTATCACACTTTTACAAAATATATTTATTTCAGAATGGCCAAAATGCTTAACAATTCTTATAAAATTGATTATGTCATACAAAAAATTTTACAACTTACTATAAAGATACATTCAGAAATTACTATGATTACTATAAAGATACATTCTTACTATAAAGATACATTTTTGTAGTGTTTCACCAAAATCTTCTTACTATAAATTATTTTTTTTTAATGAAGTTAGTCGTACTAGAATGAAAAGGAGTGAAAACCAATGTATTTCAAAAATACATTGTGTGTGCATCCATCTATTCAACAAGTAATATAAAAAAAAAAAAATTGTAAAGTCAATTCCTACTTTTTTTTTTACTCTATTGCAGAAAGTTCTTTATAAATAATTGTCATTCATTTTTTTAAGTTTATCGGGCCCCATCTATGGGTAGATATATGCAACTTAAGTCTGAAAGAAACTAAAATTAATTCATTTAATTTAATGAATGAGTTAATATTTGAAAAAACTGTATTAACATCCAGTGCCATCCACTACAAGTTCAAAAAAATGTATTTGAACTCGAGTGGATGAATAAAAAGTATTTTATGAACGATTGAAAATTTGAACAAGATATAGACAGGGAGAGTGTGAGCTAATAGAAGGAATTGAAAAAAATTAACTGTCGAAATGATGAGAAAAAATGAACTTTGATTTTAAAATAACATTCTTGAGAATATAGGACAGATTGTGCCTGTTTTACTAATGAGTTTACAGTTATGAGTAAATAGTTAAGAATATAATTTAACTATTCTGCGAACTCATGATGCGCGCGTATTTTGAAACATTTAATATAACAAGCTTTATGTTTCACTTTAAGTGACCTCAGTGACAAACGCCAATAATTTTTTCGATATTCTCTTTTATTTTTTTCGATATTTTATTTATTTTTTTTTTTTCTAAAAATTGATATTTTCAACATAATTTTGGCTGAGTTTACGTGATTGACTGGTGAATCGTCTCTAGCCGGAGCGGCCAACCCGCACCTTGAACATTTTCCCGGCCCGTGAGTTGTATCACACTTTTACAAAATATATTTATTTAATAGTGGACAGAGTGGTGAAAAAAAATGTAGTTAGAAAATGCATTATGTGTGCATCCCTCTATTCAGAAATGAACTGCCGAAATGATGAGAAAAAATGAACTTTGATTTTAAAAATAATATTCTTCGAATATAGGGCAGATAGTGTCTGTTTTATTGATGAGTTTACAGTTATGAGTAGGGACATCTAATACAACAGGTTCTATGCTTCACTTTAAGTGACCTCAGTGACCAACCCTAGATGCGCACAGTGGATTGTTGATAGCAGAACAAACCAGACTCTAAGTTGAAGTTGTTAGCGCTTTTGGCTCAACCTGCAAATCGGGTTTTTTTTTCTTTTTTTTTTTTCTAAAATGAAATGGACCCAACACAAAACACGCTCAAACATAACAGACGCAACACCCATGACGATGTGCAAATACCCAAATGGAGATCGATTTGTAAAAGTTAAGTGAAAGAGTGGAGAAACACATATCGCACTAGTCATTTTTTAGATATTTTTCAATGATTCCATTTTTTTTTTTTTTTATTTCGTTTATAATTCTTTGTTTTTTATATTTCATTTTTAGTGTTATGTATTTCTTTACAATGTGCGTTTAATACCATTATTGTTATATCGTCTATGTTTACATGTAAGAACAATAGTAAACGCAATAATAATAATTCAATGTGTTTTAATTTTTCACTCCAAAACTAATCTCCGTAGTGGGTCTGAATCTAATAGGGGGATATATCATTTTATAGGCGGCCGACGGAATTAGGATACATTTCCAAAGTGGCCCGCAAGATTATTTGGGCTGGCCACCCCTGATTTAAAGAGTTGTCCAATCTCTTTAACTTCCTTGAACCACATTTCAAGGGTAAAACACCCTCACGGGCCGCATTTCAAAGGGGCTAAAATAGCGGACCACACATAAATTATAACTAATTGGTAATAAAGTTTTTACCATGTTCGGGTGGAAAATCGAAAAATGATTTTCGTAGCAGGGCAAATTGCATTTTTGTAGCAGCTTTCAGTGGTTTCGTAGCATGGGTATTTAAATTTTTGTAGCACCAGGTGGGCTGAAAAGTTCGTAGGCTAGCATAGAAAAATTCTTTTTTTTTTTATATAGAATTTGATTATGTGTATTATGTACTTTGTGATGAACTCTTTTAAGCTTGTTTATTATATATAGAAGCATAAATTCACAATTTGTTTAAAACAGTTTTTATATATATATTTCTCTTGTTGATGGAATGATTAAATCTTTATTTAAATAACTTTAACCTAATTCCTTAATTATCCATTGAAATCACCATAGAAAGTTAAAATGCAAAGGAAAGAATTTTAATCTCTTTTTGATTTGAATGAAATTATTAACATAAATAGGACAGAACTTAATTTTCCTAATTCAGTTCTTTATACTTTCTTTTTAACTTTACTATCTGTTATTAGAATGTATTACAATTTGATTAGAATACAATGTAAAGAAGGAAGTTTAGTAAATTCTTTTTTATAAAAAGTGGCAAAAATTTGTGGTACTTCCTTATTAAATAGTCTTGCTCAATATAACATATAACAGCATTTTCAATACAAAAATTAGTTTTGATTCGAAATAAAATACCAAATTTTATCATTGCAGATCTACTAATCCTATTTTTTCATGTAAATCAATAAACACCATTATCATAGTAAATAATAGAAAAAAATTGTAATTCTTATACAGTGCTGTACACTTAGCTTTTTCTCTCTTAGTGGTTTCGTAGCAGTAAATTTTTAGGCATATACGAATTAATTTTATAATATTTAAGAGTTTGAGTGACATGAAATAAAATCTCGTGATTTTATTTCATGTTTTATCATGTTTCATGTTCTCATCATTTTATTTCAAATCTTGACATTTAATTAAGCTCAATCATTTCATATGACATTCGAAATTCAATACGAAACTAATTTATTGATACATACACTAATAAGAAAATTAGAATCAAAATCAAATGTTAAAAATTAATTTTTATTTACTGCATAGATAATAAAATAACTTTTTTATGAATTTAATAATTAATTTTTTTTTTTTTTTTTTTAAATTTTAGCTGTTTTTTATTTAACTTATAATAATTTTATTAATTTATTTTTTTAATTTAACTTTTCATTTATTTAACGTTTTATTTTTATTTAATTAATTTTTATTTCTTTCCTTTTATTAATTAATAATTAAATATACTTTTTTTTTAAATTTAATTGATAATTTAAAAAAAAATTTATTTTATTATTTTCACTTTGTTATTTAATTATTAAAAATAACTTTTTAATTAGTAAAAATTTTTTTTTAAAATGACTTTATCTTAATAACTTTTTTTTAATTTTTAGTACAGTAATAAATAGATCCAATAATGAATTGGATACATTTCAGTAATGAATATAGATATATTCATTACTGAAATGTATCCAATTCATTATTGGATCTATTTATTGGATGTAGTTATTAATACTTTTTGTATTTTTTAAAGGCTAACAATTTTTCTTTATCTTTCTTGCAACTTCCAATATTTTAAAATTCTGAACAATGAACATTTTTAATGGAAATAGTATGCCAATTTTTAATGGAAATAGTATGCCAATTTTTAATGGATTTCATGTACAAATATAATTAATAAATTATTTAATAGAAAAAATATATTAAATACTTCTCTGATTTTTTTTTTTTTTTTTTTTTTTTTGGTATGCTATTTTAACATTAAATATGTTAGTTAATTGAAATACAAACTTTAAATAAATGGAAGTAAGAAATAAGATTCATTTAAAATTTAAAAGTATCAAATAATACCAGTTTCGATTGAGTAAAAAAAAAATGCTTATATTTTTACTACAAATTATCTCTATTTGTATAAGCAAAAATAGTGTTTTTTTAGTTTTAAAATGAAATCCAAAATTATACGTATCCAATTTTTGAAAAAACACAAAATGTAGCACAAAAAACCCCAATATGCTATGCTTAAGGAGAATGAACAATAATTACATATAAGTAAATAATGAATAAATGTCATAAATATGTTTTTAAATATTATGCAACAAATCTTATTATTTCTAGATATAATGTTCAGATGTTCTATTAATATTTTAATAATAATGTTAATAATATGTTCAGTTCGAGTAATAAATGTGAAGTCAAAGAATTGCTTTAATCCTTCAAATGACAGATTACAGCTATTTTGTAAATTATTATTAAAACATAAAATTTGAATATTTAATAAGATAATAAATAAAAAAGGGATAAATAAAACAGTAGTAATAGAGAAAAAATTCAAAAATTTTTAGAAAAAAAAAAAAAATGCTTGGTGTCGCGTAATTTACAAATGTAAAACATTAATAAAATTTGAAATTAATTTAAGTTCTTTAATACACTTATTTGAAATACTTATTGTAGAAATATTTAGTAGGATAGTTAGAGTAGTATATTTAGTTCACAAATTATTTATCCTATTTGTTCCTATAAAGAACAATAGATGGCGCCACAATATCGCCTCGAATCATTTAAAAATTTTCATCTTATGACAAATGTTGACATAACCAGTAAACTCTATTGCCAACAGAAACGTCACAAAACCAGAGTTCTTACATCATTGGTTAATTCTAACCCCCTCTAATAACGACCTTAAGTGAAGTCTGAAGATAAGCTCATTCTATTAAGGCTATTTTTCGGGATTATTTATCAAGATAAAGAGAAAATCTCCTTTTTGGCGCAGTTTGGCCTAAAAATGCGAAATTTGCCGTTTGTGTAGCAAGGGGTGAATTGTGACGCAGATTTTTTACCCCTGAGTATGACCTCAATTTCACTACATTATGTGTGGAAAATTGGCAAACAATCAAGTCAGGCAAATTCAAATGGAGCAGTATCATAGGAGAAAAAAGTAATTTGGAAAGGATTTTAATATCAACAAAAATTAATTTTTAAAAATTAAAACTTCATTTTACAAAACATATGAAGAAAAGTTACAAGAAAAGAATTCTTTGTAAACTTTATTATTTCAAAGCAGCTTTGCACCACGTCCATCTATCCAACAATTCTCCTATATTCAGCTTCTAAATGGATGTTTACCTTCCAAATAAATGATATTAAAAATTTTATAAATATAGTTTTAACAAGTCATGTTAAGAAATAACTAGTTATATAAAAAGAATAAATAACATTCTAAACCTAAATGTCCAAGCATTTGATCTTTGAACTATTTTGATAGTGAATATTGAAATTAGCTGTTTATGCCCACAATAGCACATAATTTTTTTTAAATTTATTTTATGATGCAGTATTGAATTTTTATAACAAATAAAGTGTTAGTAAAAATTTTGAAGTACAAAGTGAGGGGGGGGCCTGAATGGCCGGGTGTCTAACACTCTGGCGCTTCGTGCCACAAGTTTCGGGTTCGAGTCCCGGCGATGCCATGGATATTTGTAGTGGTTCGGAATCCACTTTAAGCCATAGGTCGCAGTCTCCTATGACTGTAAGAGCGTCATGGACATTCTCATATGATCGTAGAGCATCACAGAGTCCAATCGAACTTCTCACCCACATCATTCCCAAACTGTATAGGGGAAACTCGGCTCTAGGTACAGTGAAGTGATGTGGTGTAGTAGTAATACAAAGTAAGGATTTATTAATAAAGTAACAAAAGTTTTTGCATTTCAGGGTTTTTTTTCCTTTGATAAATGTTAAAAAGTAAAAACAGTTAAAAATCATCTCCAAAAAATTAAGTCATTTCAATCAAGAAATGAAGTTAATTTTTACTGAAGATTTTAAAATACTCAAATTGAAAAATACAAATTTATTACTTCATCGACAGCATTCACATTTTATTTTAAAAAGCACATCAAAATACAATGCAATTGCATTCAGTTGAGTGAAAGGATGAGAAGCATTGATGGCTTTGGTGAAAATTTATCGGAGAGCAGCAGTTTTATACAGATTTACATGCAAACAAACAAGAATAAATAAACAGTTCCTAGGACTGAGCAGTTGAAGCCGAGGCTTGCTGAGTAGCCAAAGTTGCCTGGATTTTGCTCTCCATTGTCTCTATCACAACTAGAAGGAAAAAAAGTAATTTAAAATTCAAAGAAAAAAATAATAAAATGCATAATATACATATATATTTATAAATATATATACATATTTCATTAATTATATTTAAAACATTGAATTAGCAGTTTCATGACATATTTTGTTCAACATTCAATCTTAAACATTTGTTCAATGCAAATTATAATAATTTTAAATATTATAAATATATATATATATATGATGTAAACCAATCCATGTATAAGCAGTGACAGTGAGTTTATCTTCAAAAAAACATTAATTCAAAACCTGTATATAAACAGAAATGGGGAAAAAAATCTTGCAATGTTCAAATATTTTGCAAAACAAATGAAGCATGTGAAATATTTCCCAGTCCCATCACTGTATGTAAAATGCCAATGGCAAATTTTATTTCCAATGGCAAATTTACAGGATAACATATCATAAAAAATAAATACAAAGAACATGATAGAAGCAAATGACCACAGTTAATCCATCCACTTAAGTCTGGCAATCCAATAGCGCTTCACTAAAGAGACAGGGGGCAGTGCAAAACAGGAAGCAAGGTGAGACATATCCATTTCTTCCTGGTTATCACACAGGAGTCAGGAGTTAAGGTGCTTGCATAGAAAATCATGAGCACAGAAAAGCCACAGTAATTCCACTGATGATAATGGGACACGGCGCAGAACTCTAAGAAACTTGCATTGAGGGGACTGAAGGCCATGTTTGTAGATCCTTTGGCTGTATCAGACGTTGCCCGAAGTGCACCACCAGGAGGTACATCTAGGTTGCCCTCTCTATGTTTGCGAAGCAAATTTATAACACTTATAAAGGCTTTATAAATGTTTCTTTGCTTTACAGTTTAATTTAGGAGCTTTTCAAGACATACAAAGAAACTGTTCCTTTTATGTTCTGCAAGACTCCATAACGATGATTATTATAATGCTGATAACACTATCTGAAGCTAGTGCATTAATAGTATCATCTTGTATATGATTTGTAATGGTTTTACTTTCTGAGCCCTTTTATTTTTTGTCTGAAAAATGACAGGGAAGAGAAATTCTTAAAAGACAAATTTAAAATGACAAGTGATTGCCTTTGCTGAAAACATTTTGGTACTTCTTCGTTAAGGTGGGACCCTATTTTGCCAACTTTACAGTTTTCGTTTTGGTGACAGCATAACAAACCAATAATATAAATCACTTTGAAAATAAAACAATTCATTTTCATAAAATGAATAACTCCTTTCATTAGATTTTTTCCCATAAATTTAAGGAAAATAAACTAAATAAAAATGAGACGTATTTGATGGTTAATTGCTTAATGAACAGCTAATGGAAAAATAACTACACTTTTGATGAGATGAGCAGCTAAACATGGCCGTATTTAAGCCCCCCCCTAATTAAGCGTTAGAAATAGTTGTAAAAATCCTCAGCATACTCAGAAAAATATATGGTGCATTTATTATTTTACATTTTAATAATGAACTGCTGTATTGCGTGAGCCAAAAGCACAATCTAGAAAATCAATTATTGATAAAACAGATGATCTTTCATTGCATACTCTCCATTTAGCAGAAGTATCTATGTATTTTACCATCTAATAACCAACACACAATTTAATTTTCCCATGAACAATAAAAAACAGATTTAAAGATACAGAGATGAGAGATAACTTCGATGAAATATAATTACGTTTATTGCATGTGTTTTTTCCTTCATAAGAAACATTTTAAATTTCATTTAATTCTTTAATCAAAAATTATTTTAAAATATTCATTATTAATTGGAAAACAATTGAAGAAAATTACCTTCTCTAGCAATAAGCTTTTCCTTCATAATTTGCTGCACCTTTTCAATTTGTGTGGTAACAAATTTCACTTTTCGTTTGAAATAATCAATAGCATCAGGTATTTCCTAAAATATAAATTTTATTTTAAAACTAAAAAATTAAGTTGATGTTACATTTACATATCATTTCCTAAAATGCTTCTTTGCACACACTTGAATTAAGATAAATTTAATAAACAAACATTTTTAATCAAAGATTGTTGTTCTAGATTAGGGGTCTCCAAACTGCGCCCTGCGGGCCAAACCCGGCACACCAGTGTCATCAATCCGGCCCGCGACAGCGAATAGCTTATTGTTGCTGTAATAAGTTGGATAAAAAAAACGCAGAATGATAATAACTCGGTTTTATTGACTTGCTAGGTAAAGCTTAATGACAAGCATAATACGCAGAAAATTTAACTTAAGCATAACAACTATCAAATAACTGAAATGGTTCCCACTAACATCATAAATTAGTTAACATCCCGCGGTTACCCTCGGTAGTTATACCTACCTATTTCCGCTTTTAACCACTATATGTTGTCATGGTCATATCGATACACACAATAGTAATTGAACCAGTGAATTTAGCAAGCGTATGCTCACTCAGAGCGCATACTCGGATACTAGTCTAGAAATTATAAATAATGGCAAAAAAATTAAAACGGTTTTGGCCCTTGGTACTTACTGGAGTAAACAGTATGGCCCTAAGGCTGGAAAGTTTGGAGACCCCTGTTCTAGTTCATACGTAAAAAAACAGCGGTTTCAAAATTTGTTTTTCAAGAACTGAATAAAACTATTCCTATTTAAAAATAAACATATATGTAAAAGTGAATATGTTTTTTTTTATTTGTAAAAATTAAGACTTGTTTCAAATGAAAAATTATTCACATAGCATTGATAGCATACATATAAAGACAAAAAATATTTATGAATTCTGCATTTAAAACTATCAAGTAATGCTAAATAAAATTTAGAAAACTTGAGTACATAAATACTTTTTTTCTTTTAACAATGTTAATTAAATTACTTAGAACATTTTATTGAATAAATACCAAGTACAATAGCCTATCTTTAATCCAGCACCACAGCTATGCTGGATTATCAAATGTCCATAGAGTTTTAAGATTGGTTTTGTTTGTTGCTCTACAGTCATTTTGTGCACACTTAAGGTAATTAGACCGTGGCCTACAGTTTATTGTCGATTCCGAACCCCTCCCTAACATACATGCCCCCGCCAGGATTCGAACCTGAAGCCTGTGGCAAAAATAACAGAGAGCTAGCCAGTTGACCATCAGGCTGCTTTAGTTTTAAAAGGAATATATAAAATTAAAAATCTCGATAAAAATAACGAATATAGCATAAACATATTTAATGTGTTTGTGCACATTTTCAACCTGTATAGACAATATAAATATCTGCTGAATGACAGCAGCATTCTGTTGCCACCTAGAGGTAAAGATTGATAAACGCCCAAATCCATACGAAAGTGTAGATTTGACCGATGCTGGATTGCAGAATGTGCCAAACTATCAAATGCCAGATTATTGTACTAGTAGTGAAATCACGCAAGGCCATAAACATATAACTCTAAAACATAGAAACATGTTGAGTTTGACTCTATAAATCGAAAGCAAAACTCTCTCTATATAATACAGCTGTCCAATATTATATTGAGAATTTGTATACATCATGTGCTAATATCAATTAGTTAATTTAACTTAAGTAGGGCCAATTGCATTTCTCTTAACTCACGTCCAGATTTTGTAATGACCATGATCTATTTTTATTATCTTCATTCATATATTGCTGAAAATTATGTACTTTGTGATGAACTCTTTTAAACTTGTTTATTGTATATAGAAGCATAAATTCACAATTTGTTTAAAACAGTTTTATATATATATTTCTCTTGTTGATGGAATGATTAGATCCTTTATTTAAATAGCTTTAACCTAATTACTTAATTATCCATTGAAATCACCATAGAAAGTTAAAATGCAAAAGAAAGAATTTTAATCCCTTTTTGATTTGAATGAAATTATTAGCATAAATAGGATAGAACCTAATTTTCCTTATTCAGTTCTTTATAATTTCTTTAACTTTATAATCTGTTATTAGAATGTATTACAATTTGATTAGAATGCAATGTAAATAAGGAAGTTTAGTAAATTCTTTTTTATAAAAGTGGCAAAAATTTGTGGTACTTCCTTATTAAATAGTCTTGCACAATATAACAGCATTTTCAATACAAAAATTAGTTTCGATTCGAAATAAAATACCAAATTTTATCATTGCAGATCTACTAATCCTATTTTTTCATGTAAATCAATAAACACCATCATCATAGTAAATAATAGAAAAAAATTGTAATTCTTATACAGTGCTGTACACTTAAAACAAATATTAAAGAATAAAGTAAATCTATACAAATTACCTAGGTTACATGGTTTCCTAATTACAAATAAAAAATTTAAACACAAAGATACCTTTTCAACATAGTATCCAGTTCCAATATCAATTACTACCTTCTTAGTTTCATTCAATTCTCCAGGAACATACATCGTTGAAAGAGTCAAGGAAATATATCAAATAAAATGAAGCAAACACACATCAAAATAAGATTTAGAAACTTTGCTGAATAAAATCATTTTATTTTAAATTTTTAAAAAAATTATGAATTGGACAACATAAATAGAATGCAAAGTTTTAAAACTTGAAATCATTATTATGGTTTTAAAATGAAGGAAAATTTTTTTTTTATTAATACCAGGATTATTGATTAGTATACTTTGTAATTGTTTCTCTACGAGATAATTTCAGTGTTAAATTACAAATTTACATTATCCTGAATTTATTGAATGAATAATAAGAGTTAAGAAAATTATGCATTAATACAGAAATGTGTAATATAATATCATTTGTTTAATAAAATAAACTGAACAGATAAGACATTTCCTAGTTTTTTTTTTTTTTTTTTACGAGGCATTTCACAGATATTCAACATTTATTCATTAAAAAATGTGATTCATTATATGTGACATTTATTCATTATATGTGATTATAAACTGAATAGTATGATTAATCAGTAAAGAAGTTTAAGATTAATATATTATAGAATCACTAATTATGCAAAACAATAATAACACTTTTAGAAATGTTTTTAAATTCTGTTTTGTAACAAAATAAGCAAGAGAAAAATTGACAAAAAAATGATATAATTAATGTTGTTTGTTACAACATTAATTACAGTAAAAATGTAATACATAATTTTTATGCTATATAAAATCATAAGACTGCAAATTAAACAGGTATAAAGATAACAAATATTAATTTAGAATTAACTAATTTTGTGATATTATATACAAATTGGACATTCAAAAAGACAATCTTTTGATTGTTTAATTTTGTCTATCATGCTTAATTTTTCAAAGGTTAGTGACGATGAAATGGGCAAGATTTATTAAAGATAAATTTTTAGTGTTAGGTCAAATAACAAACAACTATCATTTTAATTTTCATATGGCAATGGATATTTTAGGATTATTTATACAAATATTCTAATTACTAAATATCCATGTAAAAACTACAAAAAATAATCACTAAAAGATAGTTAAAGCAAATAAAAATTAAATAAAGGTGTGATCAAAATAGGGTAGAATCACTGCAAAAAATTTTTTTAATAAAAATGGAACATTAAGAAAAGATATGAAAATTTAAAGAAAAAATTAGCAGTGATCGATTACATCTGAACTTCCCAAAATAATTTTTAAAAATATCAGAATTAAAAATTATTATCAAAAGCAAAAAAAAATGCAATTAAACCTATTAGACTCAAGAGAGGAAAATGATTATGAACAATTTAAAATAAAAGCCATTGTTAAGTGAGAAAAAGAAAAAGCAATGTGTCTTATAAATGCATGTAAGCAAGACAATATAATTTATCAAGCATCTGCTCTGAGGATCACAATGCTGTAGAAATTTGAGTTTAGCATGCTTCATGACAATTAGTGATCCACTCTTCGTCGTTTGATTGAGGAATCAAATTAGGTAGAAGCGCTTGGGGGATGTTTCTGTGAGTTTGATAGCAGGTTAGGATGCAGGAATTACTTGCAGTTTATTTTGAATCTGAAGGCATTTATCAAAAAACAATTAACAGTGGGGTTTTTTTTTTTTTATATAAAATCCAAAATAGAGTTAAATATTGAAATTTGTACGAATATTTTTCCTTCAGACACACAGTGAGGCATTAATTATAGTACCAAGATGGAAAACTTACTTTGGTTATTATTTTAGTTAACCTGTAGATTTTCTACTATATTGAGTGTTCAGATGGGACATACATACAGAAAAATAGGTCTCAAAATTGATTTATACTATTGTGTCCAAAAAGTAAGACCAATTTTCCATTTAAATTTCCCGGAGGTTATGGAATTTCATTTTTTCTTTTTTAGGTTGCTGGCACTGTCCTTGACATCTCTGAGAAATTTGATGTCAAAATATTCATTAGTGTCTGAGTTACACATGGCTTTCCGAGACACTAAAACTGATTCCGGCGATTTTTGAAATGTCTGAATGAATTGAGCAAAGAACTAACATTACATTTTGTTTGTGGAAATGTATAGAATGTTGCAGAAGGCATTCCTATATCAGAAATAAATGTTTAGAAGTGGTATAAACAGTTCAAATAAGGCAGAGAATGCATTGAAGATGAAGAGCCTTCTGGCCGACCATCAATCTCAACTGACGAAGCTCGTGCCTAAAAATTAAAGATTTGGTGCTTGCAAACCATCGATTTACAATTAGAGACCTTGCTGACTATGTTGGAATATCAAAATTCTATTTTAAGAGATGTTTTGGGCCTCAAACGCGACAAACTGAAAACACTGAATGCGCCAGCTCATATTACATTGATTATTTGTGACTTTTTTACCAAAAATGAAACCCATATCGCTCCGCAGTCACTGTATTCACACCGTGTGACTTTTGGCTATTCCCTAAACTCAAAAGACCCCTCTGGGAACAACGTGAATCGCTGCGCACTTTGAAAGTCATCCCTGCCTATGACTTTTTAGAATGCATTGAGGATTGGAAAAAAAGTTGGCGTAAGTGCATTGTGTCCAGAGGGGATTACTTTGAAAGCGATGAAATAAATTTGGAAGAATAAATAAAGCGTTTTTGAAAAAAAAATAATTGATCTTACTTTTTGGGTGCAGTAGTATAGCAAAATTTTGTGTCTTGTAGCCAGTCTAGCTCATAAATGTTAACTCATTTCTACACAAAACACATAAAAGTTTTAGTTTTTTTATAGCATTTTAAAATTGTTTATTATTTAATATTTAAGCATGCTTTGAAACCAAAAAATAACTAATAATAGTAATAATAACGAAAGGATACAGAGTCTGTGAGTGGTACCAGCATGGAGTTTCCATCCTTCATGCTTTGCATTTTCTCCACACACTCCCTTGAATCTCCATACTTCTTTTGTGCAATTTTCAATTGTTGCAGGGAGCTGCCAAAGATCTCAACTTGCTGCAAATAAATAAATACTTATAAATTAAGAGGAAAATTTAGAGCACATTTGGTTATGTTTCCCCTGAAAGCAAATAGAGAAATCACTTTTGTTGTTAAACTTGTATTTAGTCATGTTATAGTTTAAAATATTACATTTACAAAATCCTAAGTAAATCATATAAAAATGATTCAATATTGCTATAGTTTGTCATATATTCTTTTACAGTAAAACTCAAAAGCATATTTCTATTAAAATATCTTTCACAAGACATAAAAGTATTCAGAAAAAATCACACCTCCTTTAAATTTCTATTATACGTAGAATTATTATTATTATTTTGAAATTCCTAAAAATTTAACAGATAAATTTTATGCATAATTTAAAAGGTATAATGATGGATATTTAGAAAGAGAAGTTGTCACTTATGAGAACACATGTGTTTTGAAATGGCTTACTATAAATTCCGCTAAATACAATAAAAATAATTAAACCATTTACTTATAAGGTAGATGATAAAAATAAGTTTACCGAATCTAATTCTTGCTTAATCTGAGTTAAACGAGGTAGGGGCAATTCACTAATATCAACAGTCTGTACATTTTCGCCGGCCATTTTCGAAATTTAAGTAGAAAAAAAAGAAAACAAACCGGAGCCTCTTTTACTTTCTAATGATGCCATTTTCGTTAGGAAAATTGGTCTTTTGGCTCTCTGGTGATGATGATTTTATTATTGGCTTTATTAAAGCGCACTAGACCTTCTACAAGATCTAGTTTAGAGTCAAGTTAAATTTTTAAAATAATGAGAATGAAAATTATTGATTGAATTATATGGATTTTTGAAACCATTATATCATAATATACAATTTTTAATTGATTATGCTCTCAATCAACTATTGGTCCAAAATAAATTTGGAATTATATAAAAGACAAATGTGTTCTTATGAATTATAATTTGCAACATGTCTCAACCTACTACAACCTCACGTACAAAAAATATATACTTCATCGATTAGGAAAAAATGACTTTCTCAGAAGCAGATGAAACTTATAGTTAAAAGACCAAATTCTGACGTTTTAACTATTTCTTCGAAATTTGTTTGACACGGCCCGGAGGAAAACCTAGATTCCTCTCTAAACGATGTTGTGGACATTACCACCAGCAAAAATTTCCATGGTATTTCAGATGATAGGAACAAACTATAAATAGATGAAAACGAAAAGGAAATTTTACCTGGAACTAAAGATCCCTCCCCCCGTACTTCAAGACATGTTCATCCAGTCATCACTGACGATGCTCCGAATGCAATAGAAATAATGGATGAATTCAACAAACTGTCCAACTCGCGAATCGAGGGAAGATTGACTGGAGGAAAGTTGAAAGTCTTCCTTAAATCTGGAGACGAACATACAGCTATTCGCAGGAAGATCAACGAAGTGAAATTGAAAAGTCACACATGAACTTCCTCAAGAAAAACAATTAAAAGTTTCCCTGTATGTTCTCCCCTTTGTCCATCCCCCTCGCACAGATATCATGGGTATTCTTGAAGTAGGGGGGAAAGTAAGCATTCATGGGTAGTATGAAGCTTGGGATTCTTTTCGGAAAATGTGATACCTCTGAGAAATAGATCAGGGAAGGATAATATGCCCCTATTTCTAGTGGTAATGCCAAAATCCAATGCTGGCATGGAAGTAATCAATATAAATAGCTAACATTACTTCAGGATTAGAATAGAGCCACTATGGAAGAATAAAGGTTAGTCAATGTTACAAATGCCACACGTTTTACCACCACAGCAAATTCTATACTCAGGATCCTCGATGCTTAAAGTTTGTATCAGGGCTGTGTACCAAGCCTTTGGAAGATTCTCCTACCTGCTTCCTGTGTTCTGACAATCAGACTGCAAATTTCTTAGGTTTCTCTAAGAACCAAGAAAACTTCGTTCCACCTCTTCCACCAAAGGAGAATTACTAGGTAGAAAAATGAAGAAACAGTAAAGAGCACTAAAGTCCTTCAACCAATCAATTCCTCATCCCAATCAAGTCAATACCGTTCCTACAGGCAACTTCATTTCAGATGACTTCCCTGCTCTCTTTGCAATCCAGACCTCGAACCAAATAACCTCCAATATTAATGCAAATATACCACAACAACAACAGCAAACTAAAGCAAATCTTACTACTTCATATATTTTCAAGGAACTTGCTGATGTTTTCTCTAATTTTTCTACCCTAATAACTCCTTTCTAGAACCAATCCAATAACATTCAATAGACTGGATTAGTTTATTATTCCGTGCCTGAGTTAGAATTTTAGCAGTCGAGCTGCCAAACTTTGCTTTGAAACATAGACCATATGTCATTGCTGTTCAAGAGACTCATCTGCGGCTAGGAAACTCTTTTAAAATTCCTAATTGTATTATTTACCGGATGTAGAGATTAAACTATATAGAAGGGGGCGCAGAAGATCTACCTCCCCGTGGTGCACCTGATAACACTTTTTAGTGGCTAAAAGATATACAACTTGGCGTTATTGTTTGATTAATGAACTCTGTTTCAGCATGGTTTTTTTTTCTGTAACTGTTCATAATCTGCCATTGGAAATAATAATAAAAAAACCTATATAGAAGCAAGTATAGCTATTGTCATTCAAAAGAATATCAAGCATCACCAAATCTATTTCATTTCTACTAGTTTTGAAATTACAGCATTAGTCTTAAAACTCACTAATAATTCTAAAATTACACTAGCCAGCATTTCTCGCCCCCCATTCGGTAGATTAATTACTCAAGTACTTTATTCAATAGTTAACTCAAATAACCAAGTCATAATTCTCCGTGACGTCAACTCCAAACATCCTGCCTGGCACTCTGCATGAAGCAATTTAAATGGAACATTACTTTTTGACTGGACCAATATTAACGCCCTCAATATTACAGCATTTAATGATCCTAGTTATTTTTGCCTTCGCAATTCCTCAATAGTATTCTTGATATTAGCATTGGCTAAAAATCTCTTTTCTGGAACTGCAACATCTATTAACAACCTCTCCAGTAATCACAACCCAGTTATAGGGGAAACCACCCAAAGCTCTACAATCCCATCTCAACATAGCGAAATAACCACTACCAATAGAAACTTATTCAATAACATCCTCACTAAATCCATCCAAGAAAATCCTTTTATTTTAAACGCTCACGACATCAATTCTTCTTTAAACAAATTCACTAGTGAAATCAACTCAGCCGCCAATCTCTCTAGTAGAACCAAAGATATTCATATCACTCATCACAAGCTTCCTCTGGAAATCAGAGGAAAAAAATCAAAGAAAAAAATAGAGTTCGCAAACTATGGCAATCTTTCAGATATCTGCTCTTCAAATAAGACCTCAATGGGCTTCAAAATAAAATCAAGAAAATGATCCATAAAATCAAAAATTAACCTATAAAATCAAATCAATCAAATTTCTTATTGAAAGAAAGAAGAAAATTCTTTGTTCAAAATTAATAAACACTTCAGTAAGAAATATTCTAAAATTCCTCCTGTCTTTTTTCTTCTGGACTGGTATTCTCTGCAATAGATAAAGCTAACTCATTCGCCAAAAATTTGAAGCTATCCTTTGAAGAAAACATCGAACCCTACGACGATATTCACACTGAATATGTCGAGGATACAATAGCTGAATTTGTCAATAATAATCAAAATCATCACTGTAATATATTGTTCTATCCCACGAATGTCATGAGCGTCATCAAAAAGTAAATATTAGAAAATATACCGGTCCTGATAATATCTCAAACAAAGCCGTGCTGTGCCTTCCTCCCAACGCAATTACCACCATTTCCAAAATTTCAATAGTTGTATCAAATATCACCAATTTCCAATAATCTGGGAAAAAGCGCATATGTTTCCGAAGCCAAATCACGATCATAAATTTCCTCAAAATTACAAACTCCTCAGCCTTTTTAGTTGCGTAAAGAAACTTTTTGTAAAACTTATCAACAGCCACATCTCTAACTTCTCAAATAATTCCATTCTTCCAGCGGAACAATTTGGATCCATATAGAACCATTCCACTTGTCATCAACTTCTTCGAGTCACTAATATCATTACTAGAAGATTCTATCATAAACTCATCATTGGAGGCCATCTTTCTGGATGTACAAAATGCCTTCGACCGATTGTGGTATGACAAACTCATCTACAAAATGATCAAACTCAAATTCCCTTCTTGGATTATACTTCTCATCAATAATTACCTTCAAAATAGAACAATCCATATACGAATCATGGGTGAGTTTTCCACAATTGGCCGTATCCGGGCTGGTATTCCTCAAAGAATCATCCTCAGTCCCTTTCTTTATAATATCTAAATGCATGATTTTACATGAGTACATAATATCAGCTCTTGAATCTTTGCAGATGACTTTGCAATTTTGGTCCAGGGTGCATCGCTTCGATATGTTATCAATTCTCTGTAAAATTTTTTAGACTCCCTGGAAAAATGGTTAATCAAAGGGAGAATTGCCATTAACGTCTCTAAATCTCAAGCTATCATTTTCCTTAAAGGTCATACCCGGGCACCTAATGATGAATTTTATTTATTTGATGAACCACTAGCCTGGTCTGATTATGTAAAATACCTAAGTCTGATAATTGATAACAAACTTACTTTACGCTATCACATTCGTAATGTCAAATATAAATGCTGCAAATATTGTACTTGTCTTCCTCTTCTCAATAAATCTTCTAGGCTTACTCTTTCCAACAAAGTCCTTATCTTCAAGCAAGTTCTTATGCCTATTCTCACCTACGCTGATCCTATTTGGAACATTGCTGCTAAATACAATAGAAATCAATTAAAAATAATTCAAAATAAGCTCCTCTAAATCCTCACTGGTGCACCTCGGTAAGCGGTATGTTCGTAGCTCATCATTACCTCAATATTGATACCATAGATAACTTCATTACTAAACCTTCCAGAAAATTTTTTATAAATATTTCAACCCACAAGAACCCAATAATTCAAACTCAAGTTCTATTCACTCAGCTAAACGAAAAATACTCTAAGCAACCACAAGATATAATAGCCTAAAACAGAGATGGGCAAACTTTTTCTGTCGCGGGCCAAAAATCGAAAAAAAAAAAAGTTCTGCGAATCAAGATAAATTTTTCAAAAATTTTAAAAACAATATACAGGTATAATAATTTAAATATGTTAATGAGATGAATTAAATTGCGATTTCATTTTTAAAAGTTTCTTATATTGAGGTTCGAAGTGAGATGTACTGATTCTAAGGAACGAGGCTAAATGCTCATCTGTCAGTCGACTTCTGAAATAATTCTTTCTAAGGTTCATAGTTGAAAACATTTGTTCACGTATATAAGATGAAGCAAAGACAGCACTGATTTTCTGGGCGTGAGATATTAAATTTGGGGAGCTTACTTAAATTTGGAACGCTTTTAACACTTTACCGATTGAAAGCTGTCTGTGCTTGCTATATACGTCGATTTTTGTTTTGTAGAACAAAAATAGAGAAAGTAAAAAGATAATCAGTCCTTGAAAAAAAGGAAGAAAAAAAAATAATATTTAATTAAAGTAGAAAATAAGATGGATATATAATACATAATATGTTTCTTTAAATTTGCCTTGGACCGTCAAAATAAAATTCTATCCGCGGGCCGGATAGAATTTTCCGCCGGGCCGGAGTTTGCCCATCCTTGGCCTAAAACCTCCATAAAAATCAACTCATTCATCCTACTTTTCCTGCAAATCAAGAACAAGATCTTTCCTTCACCAAGCAAGTGAAGATTTTATTCCCGTATATATTTCGGCCGTATTCCAGCAAACAGCTACTATCTTCTGCTCAATCTCCTTCTCCGCAATTGTTTCAAATGCTTTATCACTCTTTTAGTTTTTATTAATTTATTAAATTTTCCCCTTTTTTTTAATATAAATTTTTGCTATTAATTATTTTTCATGAAGTTTTTATTTTATACTGAATAGATGAGCGTCTCTCTCTCAATTTACAGTTAAATTGTAGCTTACAGTTTATATGTGTCTATCCCATGTTTCATATTTATAAAGGGCAACGCCTGCGAGTGATTATAAACTCATGTTTGTGAAAATTGCAACACCATGAAGGACTTACGCGAGTGAGCTGAAATTTTCAGTCAATGCAAATTAGCGCATGATATGCACATGATTAGAATTTCAAATCCGTAGCGCATGCGTCTGCTGAGCAGCGCCCTCTGAACGGCGGATGGATCCGAATAAATAGACGGCTGTAGCGAGGCGTGTATGGTTATCGGTGGTTATCTGCTAGTGGTAAACGTTAGCTCAATCGTTACTTATGCCTCTTCGATGAAAGAGAGCGACATTTGAACAACTTACAGAGTTTGAACGGGGGAGAATCATCGGCCTTCGTGAAGCTGGATTGTCTTATCGTGCAGTAGCCGCTCGTGTGCAGCGTAGCAGCAGCACAGTGATGCGTCTTTGGAAGCAGTGGACGGACGAGTGTCGGACAACTCGGAAATCCGGGAGTGGACCCCGAAATGTGACGTCAGCTCGCGATGATAGACACCTGGTCCGCATGGCGCTGACGGACCGTACAGCTTCCTCTAGACAATTGGCAGCACAGTGGTCAATAGCTACAGGTATTTCATTGAGTGCTTCATCAATTCGTAGACGTCTGCTACAGCGTGGACTGCGCGCAAGGACTCTTTTATACAGGATCCCTCTCACGCTAAACCATCGCCACTTGCGGCTACAATGGGCCGCTCAGCATAGAGACTGGCGTGCTGATTGGCAGCATGTCGTGTTTTCTGACGAATCCCGCTTTAATTTGTGGTACCATGATGCCCGCATTCGTGTCAGACGCTATGCCGGTGAACGCCACAGTGGACGAACACCCGGAGTTATGGTCTGGGGTGCCATAGCATATCATGGACGATCTCAATTGCTAAGAATTGTAAGTAATCTGAACAGCAACCGGTACATCAGTGAAGTTCTACAGCTCCAAGCTGTTCCCTTCCTTCAAAGCTTGCCAGGCGCTGTAATTCAACAGGACAATGCCCGCCCTCATATCGCTAGGACTGTTCAATCCTTCTTTGCATCGTGGCAGGTACAGCTTCTTCCTTGGCCTGCGTATTCCCCGGATATGCCGCCGATTGAACATGTGTGGGATTTCGTTGGTTGGCGTCTCGCTCGTGATCCTCGTCCTGTTGCTTCTGCAGACGAACTCTGGGTGCGCATACAAACAATATGGAATGCTCTTCCTCAGGCAGACATTCAAAATTTGTTTGACTCCATGCCACGTCGTGTAGCAGCACTTATTGCGGAGCGTGGTGGCTACACAAAATACTGAATCCGATCTCTTGTTATTGTTTGTTTGCTTTGAACATTTAATCATTTATTTGTACTACTACCACTCAACTGTGTATTAAATTTCATTCAATTATGACGATTCCTTCATGGCGTTGCAATTTTCACAAACAGGAGTTTAGATTGCCTCATACTCAAATTAATGGGGCCTGATGACCCGCTCAGTATAACAGGTTTCGGGTTCGAGTTCCGGAGGTGCCATGGATGTTTGTAGTGGTTTGGAATCCACTTTAAACCGTAGGTTGCGGTTTAATATTCTCGTAGAGCGTTGTGGGGGTAGTTTTACTTGCGTCTGTAGCCTATCTTTAAGGATAGTGCTAAATGAGAAACAGCGGTGCAGTCCTTGTTTACGGCATAAATATTAAGTGTCTAAAAATATTCAAATTAGTAGGCTGTTTCAAATATATCTAGGGGTGCTTGCTATTTCATTTTAGCAAATTTTGAGTTATTTTATTGTTAGGTGTGATACCACACATGTGGATGAAGCATAAATGCCGTAATAGGCGTCTTGTTTTAGTGCAAAGTGTACGTTTGTTATTGCCTGTTAGATATCTGCTATCGAAAAGAAAGGATTTAATTGGCCACCCATATATTTCAATCGTACAAGTCAATAAAGGTTTGCCTTTAATAATGAGTTCAGATCTTGTTTTCAAAGTAACACAAGACGATTGTTGGTCTAAAGGGTGTCGATAACTCACTATTCATAGCCATGAAAGAGACGATGACATGTATGTTTGTTTGTAGTTCAGAATCCACGTTAAACTGTAGGTCCCGGTCTAATTAGCCTAACGTGTGCTTAAAATGACCATAGAGCGACAAAAATAATAAAGAAAAAAAATTAAAAAAACTTGAAAGAAAAAAATTTTGTGGGTAAAGTATGGGCAGGCATTTTTTTTTTTATGGGAACGGGGAGAATGAAAGCGCTGATCTGTCTATCGCCCCCAAGAGGCATTGCTACTGCTCAGTTATAACGATAAAATTTTTGATTGAATTCTTTGCGCTTACAAAGTTGTAATTGGTGAATCCTTCATCCAAGACGATAATGCTATATCACACAAAGTTATCGTCTTGTTAGATGAAGTATTCGTAGTGTGAGAATTATTTTCATGATGAGATTATTGTGCGAATAGGTTCGTAGCTCAGTACCAATATATGCAACTAGCGTACAGGTCTGAGGTGGCAGCATAACTGTATTTACTGCTTTCAGAAATGAGGACGGTGATTGCGACTATGTGTGTACAATCCTCTCGAATCGATAGTCAGACTGTCTGGTGAGAGCTTCCCGGATCTTCTCCTATACAAGACGCCAATGCGAGGCATTCGCCCCTAAAAGTCCTCCTGAAAGGAATTGCCCTCCCCTCAACACCTGTCATTAGGTCAGTTCGTGATATACAAGAGGCTCTTTATTATTGATTGATTGATGTTGAAACATCTTTTATAGATGTTCCATCCTAATCTTTCCAACTGGTAGGGAGCTACATAGCCCTAGGTACTGAGGTGAGGTATAGTTTGTCGCTCTACTGTAATTTTGTGCACACTTTGGGCTAATTAAACAGGGATCTACAGTTTAACGTGGATTCCGAACCACTCATAAACATCCATGATTCGAACCTGGAGCCTGTGGGACCAAAGGCCGCAGCGATAGCCAATTGGCCATCAGGAGGCTGGGGTGAGGCGTGTAGAAAAGACAAGCCTTCTTGATAAATAAGAAGCAGTACAGAGTCACATTTTTACAAATCGTTTTTTTTTAGCAACGTGAGCAATATTAAAGACAAGACAAGAGCATTGTGTATAATAATTCTTTTATTGAAACATTTTTGCATATTAAAATACAATGACAAGATTGTGAAAAATCCCTCTAGAAACTAGGACACTTTGTTCAGCTCCTCACTGATATGTTTCTTCGAAACTGGCAATTCAAGGCGCCTGTGCACACAACGTTCAAATTCTATTTTGTTTGACCCTGTTTACCTTTTTAAAACTTTTTTTTTTTTTTTTTTTTTTTTTCCAAAATGGAAACTATTACACTAGGTAGTGATGACATTTGAAAGTTAAAGAAAAGGTCTATTAACATCTAAGCGTCGTTTCAAAATTAGCGAAATAAATTATAAGAAAAGTACAGATGAAGAGCAGTCGACTCATGGAATGCATTTTGTTTTAAAAGGAGAAAAAAACAACAACTCTAATTTTAAATATTTATAAAACAGATTTATATGTGTATGGGGAAAATCCTTAAAATGAGTAGGCGAATTTAAACAGATTACCACATTTGTCAATTTGGCGCACAGTTACGATCTCATTAACATTACAGTACCAAAATTATATAGAAACAAAGAAATAACCGATTGCAAAGGAAAAATAAAGAGAACTGTTTAAAAAGTTTATAAAATTACTTCTTTAAAAAATAAAAATAATACATTAAAAAAACTTTTAAATAAAATTGCTTTAAACTTTTTTTCTGTTTTACTAACTTTTCTATTCTTTTAAAAATGTTAAATTAATTTTTTGAAATCAGTCATAAAAATGAGTCAACAGATCGAATAGAATATTTAAAGACATCTTTTTTTTAAAAATTCTAAACTTAAATATTTATCAAATAGTTGAAAAAATCGGCAGCTGGCATAAGAAAGCGAAGCATTTCAAAATCACAGAACATTTGCATTTGCAACTAACAAATTCTATTTTATTATCGATTCACATTCAGTAAAAAGGGTTTATAAATGCAGCCAAAATGTTCGAGATTTAAACAGCTAACTTGGCGATTTTATTTATTGTCCAATCTATTGAGTATATTATGTTTGGCGCACTTTTTCTATCCTATCTTGTTGCCATCAGCAACATTTTGCACCAAATTATTTATATTCGCTATCTACTTTGCCAGAATGAACTAGAGTTAGTAAAAGTTTCTGAGCGAAAAAGGAGAAATTCTACGACTGAACAATTGGGGAAAAATTGAGCATCGACCTATTAAATTAAAACACATATAAAAATGTTCCTATATCAGCACAGTAAAAGTTGAAGTCTATAGAAAAAAGCATTTCTTTGGCCATTTTGTTTTACACATCAAACAAATGAAGAACATTAAAATGTAACTATTAGATCTATTCTATTTGACAAAAATTACCATGATGGTAGGTATTTTAAGTGAATATTCACTTTGTTCTTACTGGAACAGCAAATAACGAAAAGGGCAGCTGTTCTTATATGAAGATCACACATTACCAGAGCAGCTGCATGTATTCGTAACACTGGAGTTATGTGCACAGGACTTTGAATGCTGACATTTGTAATACCTAAATACACACAATTGGTGTAAAAACATTCTAAAAGAAGGAAGGACATTTTTGACGCCAGGGATTAACTGTCTACATTTTTTTTTAAAACAATATTTCATTTTTTTTTTCTCTCAGTGAATTAACATTCTTCTATAAGCACAGGGAAAACAACAAAACTATCTACAATATAATAATAATAGATGCCCTTCAGTTATACAAAATAATAATAACAACAAAATAACTTGACTATATTAACACAAGAATGATTTTTCTTATGAAAATGTGCTTTGGTAAAGATCGGACGAAAATACACTATAACATAATTAATAAAGTCAGCTGTTGTCAATGTTTTTGGCACACATGCTTCTTTGCATGATTCTGCATAAATGTCAATTAAAGAATTGAATTACCTTAAAAAATGCTACCAACGATTGAAAGTTTTCTGAATCAAAATTATTGTTTTGGATTTTTATTAAATTGAAGCTTTATCATCCAAATTAATTGCCACAACCAAAAGGCGATACTTTATTATGACGACCCTCCTCACTTAAATGGCACTGAGCAGACCTTAATTTACTGTGGTTAAAACTGCCAATAGTTAGCGACATATGGAGTGGCCTTAATAATTAATAAATCCCTAAAACTGAACTACCATTATAAACTAATTTAGTAATTTTGAAAATATAAATAAGCTGTATATTCTTATAAAAAATGATTACTTATACAGATTCTTACATGAAAACTAATTAAAATTGAAGCATTAAAAGAAATTTCGCCAAATATTATTCAATAAAAAAAAAAAAAAAAAAAAAAAGTGAAAAATTTTACATAATTACTTGTGAAGCAAAATTAAAAAATTAGTTATTTCCAAATGATTTTTATCTTGAAAATATTTAATTTTCCCATACTTTCTAAACATCAATAAAATCTCACTTCAGATGAAATTATTACTAAAATCTTTAAAATATTAGCAAATACAAAAATTTTTGTTAAATAGAAAATAGCTACTCTGATGGAGAATAAAAAAAAGGCTTTATAATTTCATTTAAATGTTGACCGCCAAATGCAAGTTAACTGGCCAAAACTGACAATAGCTGCCTATAAGGTGATCAAATTACTCAACTAATCAAAACGAACTGAACTATAAACAATAAAATTTCATAACAGAGCTTCTCAACTTTAAAAATGATCGAAACCCACCTAGAAGTATCAAATGTGATTACTTTTGGAGAATGATTGAACAATTTGCTTCTCCATTAAAATTTTGATATGGAAGTTTCTAGCATTCAACAATATAATAAAATTTATTCACACAATTGCATTAACATATAAATTTAAAAGAAATATTTTTTGCTTTCATATTAATGGCAATTTGTTTTTATTTTGCAATAAAAGTACTTTGTTCCTCTATAAACCAAATGTATTTGTTTCAACTATTAGAATAATATATTAAAAAAATCAATGTTTATTTTCTATCAAGCAAGTAAATAAGTAACATGAACAAAATGTATAAGTAGCACCAAGTATAGCATTATCCACACTTGACACTTTTCTATTCTAAATATGCTGCTTTTCTATATGTTTAGTGAATTTTTGTTACATTTGGTATAATAATGTATTTTCTTTAAAATCAATGATAATTGATTCATTCAGAGTTGAGAATTTATGTGATAAATCTCCCAAATAAAAATAAGTGCCAAGTAGGCTAAAGGGGTATTATTAAAAAAGTTGCATTTAAAAAAAAACAGTTGAGAAGCTCGGTTTAACACAAATTGGAAATATCTGTTTAGAATACATTTTATTAATATTTTTGGTAAACATTTCAGTCTTTATTTGAGTATTTTTATTTATTTATTTTTTACAGCACAAAAATAGTTTCTAGCAATCACTTTTAATCAGACTTTGTTTGAAGAATATTCAATTAAAGAAATAAGCTCATTTCCTTTTACAGCTGAATTTCCAGCCTGATAAAATGAATGCCTTATTTTAAAACAGAATTTTCCAATTTTACTGAAAAAAAATAATAATAAATCACATGAAAGTAATTTTATAACACATAATAAAAGAAACTAAATACATAATTTTACCTATTCAATAACACAACTCAACAAAATGCAGAATAAGGGATTTCTTCTACATATAGCAACAAACATTGAAAACAAATTAAAAGTATGCAAAGTGACTTTTCCAAAATATGTATTCCAGGAGAATTAAAGGGCAAAATAAATATTAATATTAGGTTTATGAAATTTACGTGTCTTTATTTTTTTTATATCTAAAATTGTTAAAATTTAATTTCTTTTTTCACCATGTTGCTTAAACTTCGATTGCTTTAGCATGAGTTACAAACACTATTTAGTAATGAAAATATTTTTTCACATGATTATATCTCCTTTTAATATTGCAACAATGAAATACTTGTTTCATGAATTAACCTTCCTGTTAAAATTAACTTTTATGAATAGACAAATGTTAAAAATGCATCACTTTTGTAAGTATTATTGGTAATGCTTCATAAAGAGAAAAATGTAACCGCTATGCACAACTCGCAACGTCTTAATATAGCATCGAAATACATTGTGAGATGCATTTAAATTCCAGTAGACAGAAATTATATGGACTTTGATTTTAAACTCTCAAAAAAGTACATTCTTTAATAATGATGATATAATAAATTTTTTGTCTCTTTATTTTATAACACTTATAAGATTTTTTTCACTGGTTATACAAAACCCTACTTATTTTGTTCTTTCTCACATTTTTGTTTCTTTTTTTACAAATTTGTATTATATTTCAATATTTTTTAAATATAATTCTTTAATTTTTTTGCATATTTTGTCATCATTTTACATTATCATTTTTTTACATTGGTCTGTCACTTGCACACTTTTTTATAATAAAATTTTAAAACATGGCAACTAAAAAACTAAATCAATATCTTGAATACATATGGATATAAAATTCAAATTTCATAAATAAAAATTATAACAAACTATTTGAAAAACAGATAATACTAATAACAACAAATAGGAATCACAAATTTGAACACTAATGTGCTTATGAATACAATAAACAATCTAGTTCATTCAAAAAAACATAAGAGCTTGAAATAAACAATAATTTTCTTAGATTTAAAATAAAAGAAACATGATATATTTAAAGAGATCCACCTAACTATATAATTTGCAACAAATTTAAATATTGCAGAATTTAATTGCCAAATTAACTTATATAAAATATATTCAAACAAAGTACATGACGATGAAGGACATTTAATAAAATAATAACATCCAGCACAGTTAACAATTACTAATTTGTCTTTGGTAACACAGAAATTCATATTACTAGAAATTTGAACAATTAAACATTTTTTTTCTATGCATTTAAAACAAATCTTCTAAAGTACAAAACTTGACATTCAAACTGAACCAAAAACATAAATTATCTAACAATTACAGTTAGTTAAGTACAGAGAATGATTTATAAATGGATACAGATAACTACAGTTTCCTACGAAAATAGAGTTAAAAGGGGCATGTTTATGAGATAATTTTCATTCTTTTTTCAGTATAACAAGTGTAAAATTTTTCATTCTTTTTTTTACTACTACAAGAAATAGGTTATTCAAAAATCACATTAAATCTTTCATATAAATATGAATTTCATAATTTGATATTTTTAATAGTAAATACTTACAGATTAGCTAGAATTTTTTTTTTTTTTTTTGCCAATTTAGGCATTTTATCACTAAACACGAAAACTTAGATGCTATAACATGATCATTCCAAACATATAAATAATACTTTGCATTGTTAGTTCAGCAGGATAAATGTTTTTATACATAAATTTTGTCTTGATTTGACTTGAAAGGATGCTTTGAGAGATTTATGCTGGCATTATCTATCTTATTATTATTAATTTAGCTGTTTTATCTCAATTTATCAAAACATTATACAAATGAAAGTAACACTGAAGAACGATTAAATTATAATCATACTATGAAAATGCCAAAAAGTCATTAATCTATAAAAGTCTGTGAAATACATAAGTTTTGTCTTCTGGTTCTCAAAATAATAATAAATCTCGCAATATATTTTTTTTCCCGGGTAATCTTTTTAAAAAAAACCAATGTCAAATAATAGTTACATTATTTCACACAACACTTACTGATATAAATTTGATCATGCAACAAAAATTAAACAAATTTTGTCTTAAACAATATATTATTAGAAAAAGTATAGTTGCATTCGTTTTCATTAAATTTCTGTGACTTCAACAGAAAAGTATAATTTAAAAAATAATATTAAAACTATTTTACTTTTACATTAAAATAAACAAACATTTAAAAATTCATAAATATTTATAAAAATTAAGTTTTCATCATTGGTAGCTAAATATCATAACAGGCACAAAATGTGGCCCTTTGAACAAGGATCTTATTAAAATAAAATATGCACAGCATCTAATCTAAAATTTTGAATGCTATCATTATAAAATTACATGATAATGTTTTTTATAAAACAATAAATGGATAAAATTTACATTTCTATTAATTTTATAAACTTCACCCTTGAAAAAAACATTATCCTTTGAACTAACAAACATCACAATTTTCTCACATGTCTCATTTTTTTAAAGTTTCTTTTATATATAAAATTGAGCAATTTTAAGTTAAGATTCTTCCAAATAAAGGGGAATTGTCATTACCACAAGTATTCAAATCATTTTTTCTCCCCATTATGATAGTTTCCAAACATTATGGAACTATCCATTTGATAATAAATGTACATGTATTATTTTAAAACATTGCTTTAGTACAGGAAAATCACACTTACTAAAATTGAAATTACAGATTTTTTCCCCTCTGAAATTAATTAATCATATGCAAATGTTGTAAAGTGATTCTAAAAATAATAATAACAAAGAAAGAAAAATCCACTGAGATATGCCAATTTATATAAAAAATACTTAATGACATATTTTTATATAATCACAATTTCTCCAGTATCATGATACCTATTTTTTAAAACATGTAAATTTGACTGCATAATTACCACAGAAATATTTTTAAACTTTAGATACACATATAAATACTCTTTCTTTCACTTTAAGATATGTCTACATTTTGTAGAAAAGAAAATCATTCTACATTGCACACAAATAGTTGGAAAACATTTAAAAACATCACATTGCACTTGAGCAAAAAACATGCATTTCTACTTTAATCCTAATTAAGTTTTGCATTCAGAAATAGGAAAATACTTTTGTTTTTTGCAATAAGTGTTTCCAAACAGTTCGCACAAATATTGTCTAATAAATGGAAAAATGTTGGTCCTCAAAATGAGTACAATTCACCTGAAAATAAATGGCACTACAATTTGCATAAACTATGCCAAATAAAAAGACATATACTTACTTAGCAGTCTCTCTCTCTCTCATTTTTTTAAAGCTTTCAATGATATGTTGAACAGTTAGAAAAGTATTTTGTTTTAAAACATATGAAGTTATTACATTTTGATAATTTACAATAATTATGAAATTTTTTTTTTTTTTTTTTTTTTTTTTTGAAATTGAGCCTTTTAATGATTTACATGCAGAAAATACTTTTATTAAATTTTCTTACATGATTGATTAATGTGATATGAAAGTAAGATAAAAAGTTATTATAATAAAATATATAATCAGAATAAAATTTTAATAATTTGCATAAATGTCTAAATATATTTTTAACAATATCTTTTCATGTATATTTATTTGTCTTTTATTAAATAGAAAGCTGATAACAAATAAATTAAATGTTTGACACTTACATATAAAATAATCTTCTTTAAAAAAAATCAGTAATGCAAGTACTTTATCACCATATAAATGATAACCTATATTACATCTTATTTAACCATATGATTATAATTTTTTAGCTCAAACTGTTAAGTTTATCAGTCATTAAACTTAAAAAATTACAATTAATTGTATTTTAATCAAATTTATTTTTTAAAAGAAACTACATTTAATTTAATTCCTTGGTTAAAATATAAATCAATAAGCTATTTACATAAAATTCATCAAGTAAATTTGTGATAATGAATATTAATGAATTTAAGTTTATAAAATCTCATATTTAGACAGAAAGAACATTCTAAAAAATTTATGTCTCAAACACATCATTGAAAGGTCCAATTTTCAAGTATAGAGGTAGTGTATAAGATAAACTATAGAAAAATGCACACTAAAAGGACCACACACATACCTATATCACCGATGATGATCTCAAAGTGCAAAAACACAAATTAGTGCAAAGTTCTGACTAGGACACAAAACAATTACTCTGTCTCTCTTGAGTTGTGGTTTTCTCTCCAGCAACATTCCATGTCTTTAGAAAAAACACAACAAATCTAAGAAAGGGCTTTTTTTTTCTTCTTTCTCGTTACGAAGTCTTTTGGTCTCAAGTTTCTTAAGTACTCACAGACTTTGAATCGGAGAATAGAGATGTATTGAGATGCAAAATGGGTTCCATGATGACGTTTTGAATTTATTTTAAAACTTTCATGAATCATACATTTTCATACTTATAAAATAATTTATATGTACTATATAATTAATTTTGAAAATAATATAAAAATATTAAATATTGTAAAAAAAAAAAAAAAAAAAAAAAGCAAATAAAATTTTTTACTTACATTTTGCTTTATATTTATATTAATGTAACTTAATA
The DNA here is from genome assembly GCA_021605075.1 of Caerostris darwini. Taxonomy (NCBI): domain Eukaryota; kingdom Metazoa; phylum Arthropoda; class Arachnida; order Araneae; family Araneidae; genus Caerostris; species Caerostris darwini. The sequence continues at coordinate 80,831 of BPLQ01006759.1, forward strand.
AAAAAATAGCATTTAGGGCCTATTTAAAAATTATAAAAAACAAAAATTAATATTTAGATAAATAGATAAATTTTTTGGAAGAATGCATGTTTTAATATGCTAAATTCAATATTTATTTAAAAGTTCAATTGTTTAATTCAGCATATTAGAAACACTTATTAACTTTCTTCATTCTTTTAAGAAAAAGAATCTTTAGAGATATTTAATTAGATATAAAAATGTTTCAATAAATTAAACAATGGCCCAAAAATAAAATACAACAAAATAACAATATTAAGTACTAAAAACTGAATATCACAATAATTCATTCAAATATGAATCTATAATTTCAGAATTATATCAAAATAAGAAAGCTTTCAACAACAAAATTAATTTTTCAAAAAAATATTCTTATTTTAAACTAAACCAACAATAAATAAATAATACATACGAATATGTAAATTTCAAGAAATTAAAATCTAAATAAATAAAAAAAGCAAATTTTAACTCATTTTTATAATTAAATTGATATTGTAAGATTATGAGTTGGTCATATTATCAAGAATTAATATGGTGAAATACTATATTATATATAAAATACTACAGAACCCATTTTGCATTCAGGAATTCCTGCTTCAATAAGGTGAGAACTTATTATCTTTCTTGAGCAGCTTGTAAGATAGGCTTTTAGCCTGGAACTGCTTGAGATTGGCAGTAAAGAGGGCACCGCGCAAGAATGCAGGGCTCAGTCCCAAAGTGGGTTGAGCCTTCACTAGGGAGGCAGCAGCCAGTGGATTCAGGGAAGGGACAAAGCTCACAGGAGTGGTGCACGACTTTGGGTCCAAGGCTTTGTGTCTTTCGATGCTGAAAAGTATATTAAAATCAGTATTGATTGATAGATAAACAAAAGCGTTTATAATCCTACAACAGTTTGCTGAAATCAGTTCTTTATGTATGTATATTTTGTGACAAAATAAAATAGAATAAAAACATTTTTTTAAAACTTGAACATTGTAACAATGAAAACTGAAAACAAATAAAAATGCATAGATGCAGATACCAAGTGAAGTGTTAAATAGGTTAGTACTAGTAGGGGCATATTATTAGGCATTATTATTAACTGAAAAATTAGAGATTTACTTATTCATAAAAATAAAATAGCTAAATTATATTACTTATATATTTTAATTATTTAGTTAAGAAATTTTAACATGTGTACATACAGCAATTAAAAGTCAAATTTAAATGCATTTCTTTTTCACTTTATTGTCAATTAAAAACAATCCTAAAAATGGCATATGATTAAAATTTTGCACTAAACACAAGATTTACCAATTATAAAATTAACTCACGAATGACAGAATTTGTTCACTTATTTACAATAATCGTTAAATTTAATCTATTCTTATAGTAAAAATAATTTATATAAACCGTAAATAAAATGATAATTTATGAATATTATGTTCACCGCAACTTAGTTTTTAAAATATTGTCAAAAATTTTTTTTTATTGCTGTTTTTTTCATTAAGAATGTTTGTAGGGATCTGAAAAGTAATAAGAAACAATACATCCACATATTTTCAAACACCATTTTTATTTTTTGTGCTTTAATATATTTATTTTCAATATCACTATTCATCTTCAAGCATTGGAAAAGCTTCTTTTTCTTACTTGTTTTAAACATCATGTTTAATACAATGACAAAGAATCAAAAGCAATTATGAGTAACATTTCATTTATTTACAAAATAAGATGCTAAAATATAAACACGCATCAAGATGATACATCATTATTTATAATTATTAATTGCTTAAATGTAATTTAATGTGAAAGAGATTTACAAGGTGTGCAACCCGTATAAAAGGATTGTAAGCCTTTTAAAATACAGATTTAGGAAATAAAATTATGATTACAAGGATTTTTCTTTCGCATTGACAGGAAAATCACATAAAGAGAAAATCGCGTGAAAATTGTTGATTGTAGAAAACCTACACAATGAGCACTATTTTGTGTAGGTCAGAATATGATATAAGTTAAATTGAGAGTTTTGTAATTTTTGATTTTTTTAGCAGTGGTTAAAAAATTGAAGATTAAGAATTTGTGAAAAATAAAAGAATTTGTATTACTGCAGACGATACTTAGATTATTACTTAGAGTTTTGAAAAGAATGTCAAAAAAATGTATGAAAATTGCTTATAAATCAAAATAATTTAAATTTAATAATTAATCAAAATAATAATTATTTTTTTTATAATAATTTTTTTAAAAAATTAAGCTCTCATTATTTAAATTATTCTGCTACCTAAAAACGATAGTTCTATAAAAGTTTTGAAAATATTTCAAATATTATAATATCAGTAGAGGTGAAATACACAGAGTAGTCACATTATTAGAATCTCAAACTATACTTTTGACATAACTGCAACATAACTAATGAATTAAAGCCTTATCAGTGTGCATGTTGGTTGTTTATTATGCATATCAATACCAACTACAATGGAGAAAGGATGTGAATTAGAGTATGATAATTACATTTATTACTAATGATAATAATAAAGCTTATGGTGTCCATATTTTCAAAATCGCCCATTTTGTGAAATATTTTTTTTTCAAGACAGTATTTTGTGGTGAATGAAAATGTGGTCAATGACTGCAACCAACATATCAAAGTATTGAGAAACACGAAGCACTGACAATGATAACATTTTCGAAAGTTTGTATAAATATGGTGATTGCTGAACAACTGAGGAGTGTCTTACTTTCAAAGTGTACCCTAAAGCTAGTGTTCCATATGTGTTATAATTCAAATAATGTGATTTAATTGTATATAAAGTAACTCTTATTAATAAGTTACAATGAATCATACAGAGTCTCTATATAGATGCATAAAAAATTAGGAAATAGGAAAACATGTTACTTTGCATTTATAAGGTACTGCGCACAATTAACAGCAGCTGGGGTCCCTGTTATTGTAATATTTCTCTCCTTTGAGCCTTCTTCTGTGTTTGAAACTTTGATGATGGCCCCAGACATTTGCCTGCAGAAAAAGAAAGAAAAAAAAAATTACTTCAAGTACCACTCAATATTAACAATAGGATTAGTCTGTGTAGGGAAAAAATTTAATTTAGAAATAATTAAATTTAAATTTTTTTTATTAAGATTATTAATTTTTAATAAGAGAGTCAGACAATATATTAAAATATATTATTGAAACATAGCAAGCATTATTGTTAAAGACGAGTACATCTTAATAATATTATTGATAGAAAAGTTTATTAGGTACTGCAGCATGTTGAGAACACAATAATAATAAAAATATTATTTACAAAGAGACAAAATTGTACTTTAAAATTTGGAAATGACCACTTTTATTTATCATTGTACTGAATCATAAAACATCTTTAATTTTATAAAAATATTTATTTAAAATGTTGTTTTTTTGTTTGTTTAAATTCACTACTTTTATTTACTTAAATGCAGGAAGTATTTTATTCTGGGATGAACAGTTATTTTCAAATAGAAATAAAAAAAATCATAAAATTTCATTTTATTTTAAAACTCTATCTTGATTTTCACTAAGCAGTGATTCCGACAACTTGAAATATGTTTTTCAATATTGCAGATCACAGCAACTTTCGTAATCGAAATTATTATGGTAAATATAAAAATTTGAATGGAATCAGGAAGATTAAAATAAGATATTTCATCATAAATTCAGGAAATATAATAAGAATTTAAGCAAAAAAATTTGGTACATGCAGATTTTTCATTTTTTCTGAATATTGATAACAAGAAAAATAATATATATATTTTACCTGATCTCATTTATCTTGGTCCCGCCTTTCCCAATGATGCAACCAATGAGATCATTGGAGATATTCATTTCAGCTGTGGAAGTGGGAGTGAGGTTGCGATTTATGTTGCGAACATTATTAGCTGCTGCCAAAGAAGCCCACACTGCCAAATGAAGAAATACTTTTTTTATGAATTTGGTTTTAAAATTTCATAAGACTTGGGTTTTTTTAATGCATTGCACTGCTTTAAATTAATACAAAAATTTGAAAAATTATAAACAAAATATGAAAAAATCTCTGAAAGAATAATATAAAAATAAAGTATTGAATAATTCTTTAAATCATTTGGGATAATGAAATTTATATGAATAAAGTGTTTAATTTTCAACAATAATATACATCTTCAATAGTAGAACATATATACTGAAAAATGGTATTTACATATTTCACATTTTAGACATTCTATTCAAAGCATCTTAGACATGAATTCAGTTTGAGAAATGCAGGAAATAATTCTTAAATGGTATCAAGAATTTAAAATTTCGTTTATAAAAGAAAAATGAGACAATGCCAAATACCTTTCATTTATTAATAAATCTATTATAGTAAAGATATTTATTTATAAGGTTCAATTTACTTCATTATGATAGAAGAAAAGTTGCCTTTGAAAATATATACAGCATAAACTAATGGCAAGGATATGAAAACTGAAATGAAATTGGTATACAGAATATAAAATAAAATATAAAAAAAAATATGGCATGATCACAAGCAACTTTAAAGGCAGTGAGAATTGAAACACAAATAATATATAAAATGTTACGTTTTGAATAACAGATGAAAAATATATTAAAATTTTGAACAAGCAAAATTTATTAAAATTTCTTTCTTCTGATAAATAATCAATTAAACAGTAGAATTAGACTTGTAAAAGCAAAGCTGTTTGGCATTGTTCTTTGAAGAAATAAATTTATTGGTTAAGACACTTAAACAATGTTTTTTTTTTTATATCTTACTTTATTATGTTCTACACATTATTAAAACAGCAATCAAGAAGGAAAGCTGTAACATACTCTTATAAACTGCAAATACTTTATAAAGCAAGAAAGTGATTATAATTTCAGATATTTCAGAAATATATAACATAAGAAACTGTAATAGCAAAGCTCCTGACAGCAATTTAGTTGTTCTATACCTAAGAATATAGTCCAATAGACTCTGGAGAGCACCTACAGGAACTGCAGTACATGAAGCTTTAATTTTTTTTGCCAATATTCATTTGTTGTAGCAGCTAAGAAGTTTTGTCAAGTAAATTACTGTGAAATCCTCAACCAAATGTGTTTAATTAGTGAATGATCAGGAGAACCCAAAATTTACTATCTATTGAGGAAACAATGATTATGATAACAAGAACATGGATCTATTCATCACTGATACGAGTGGATTTCTTTTCTGATTTCATCAATTGCAAATTTTTAGGATTACAGTTCTATTTCAACTGATGTAAATAACAATTTCACAGTATCATAATCACAGTCTCAGTAAACTATAATTATTTTGTAATCCAATTCTGATATATGATGAAAAGAGTAGATGATCCTTTTAGATGTGTAACAAAACATCCAAAAGAAATAAACTATTATCTAACAAGTGCCTTGAAAAATAACTGCATTGCATATTCTGTCATGCTTTGCCTTTCTTGCAAATTTAAAATTTGCTACATGCTCCCTTCATGATGTTGCAATTTTAATGATCAGCCACTTATTTCAATCTGATAATTACTGTTCTTGAATGTACTATATATATTCCATTCATGTCTTTATTTACTAATTTCTGCAAATTATTTAACATGATATAAATTTATATTTTAGATTCAAATATATTTGACTGCTTGTGTTAAAAATATTATATTTGTAACAGTTATTAATTAAAGAAATATAAAAATTTTGAAAGCATGAAAAAGAAACCCAGCCGTGCAAGTGCTTTGAAAGAAAAGGGCGTGCTTTAGAAACACACAATGGAATGCACAACATCACTGAAGACTCTAAAATGATAGGAGACAAAATTATAAGAGTTAGTGCAGGAAGACGTTTAAGGTTAAAATTTCAGCAGAAGCAATTAGATGATTTTTACATAACTGATCATTAAAAAGTCCTATATAGTCATCTGCAATTAAATTGATTTTTAAGCAATAAACATTTAAAGAAAAATTTATTTATAATGCAAAAATTCTAGAAGAATAAATTTACCAAGTTGTATTATTTTTTAATTTTACCTGAATTAAACTATTTATCATACAAATATGAACATAATATTCAGTTACATTTCTGCTAATTTATTTATTTTTTTTCCTTTGCAATTCACCAACAAAAATATTATTTCTAATACAAATATGTTTAATTAAAAATATTATTTGAATTAGATAAAACAGTTTAATAATATCCATTAAGTGTAAAACCTAAAGAGAAATCTCTTGCAATTACATTTCTGGTTGCTCTGAATAACCAAAAGCAAGAATTACAAAGTTTATTTATAATTTTCAATTATTTTATTTATTTATTTACAACTGATTTATTCCTTTTACAGAAATTGTTAACAATTTAGGTCACATGAAATTTAGGACGATTCTAATAACATGTAGCTAAAAACCCCCCATCTTTTTCATGATTGTCTTTTAATTTTAATGAAAAAAATGTAATCCCAAATAAATATAAATACCGGCAAAACAAACTAGGGCAAACTGGTCACCAAATCTGAAATAGGTAATAAAAGCTATTTTTATATTTTAAAACAAAATGATATAAAAGGTACCATATCTTCTTCAATATAGATCAGAATTTACTATATATTAAAAAATATATCACAATGATTTTTATTAATAAATGACCTACAAATAATTTTATGCAAAAATTTATACGCTAATTTGTTTGTTAAAAGTAATGTATAATTGATTGACAATAAAACGATAAAACATATTTTGATTTTCCCGAATATTTTCACATTTTTATATAATAAAATGTCATTTTAGAGCCTTTAGTTTTTATTTTTCTTCTTAAAAGTGGCTGAGCCTTTTTTCTTACAAGAACACCCTTTCCACATCAGAAGTTCACTTGGTAACTTTGAAAATATTCAAAGAGTCTAAGTAGATATCAGGCATTTGAATCCAGAACCACCAAAATTAGGTGCAATAAAAAAAAATATAACAATTGTGACCTTCCTAAAACAGATTTTATTTTTAATAGAAAGAATAGGGAAAGAATATCCAAATATATTTATTAAAAATGAGCTCAATCTCCTTAACATTCACAATCAGCCACAAACAAATCTGAAAATAAAACTACCTTTTTCCCTTTTGATATAGTGTTATAGCCCTTATCTCACATAAATCTCTGTCTGGCAGATTAATTTTTTTAGATATAAAAATAAAAACAAGATGTGCAAAAATGATGGTATCCTCATAAGTTCAAAATAAGAACCAAAATGAATTCTAGAAGATGAAATAAACCTAAGCTTTGGATATTTAAAAATATCCAGCATTTTTTCCTATAAAACCACTACAATCACTATATAGTCATATAATTTGTGTCCTTATTTAAATGGAGAAAGTTAAAGTAATAAAAAGGAAACACATTTTTTTTTAATGACAAAGCCAGTAAAACTTCTGAATTGGAATAAAAAGTTTTTGATCAAACATTTTTTGTTAAACAAAGTTTAATCTAAACATCTTTTTCCACTATGTATCTACAGAAATTACCACTAGTACCGATAAAGGAAAAGGAAGACTCTCTTAAGAACAACAAACACATATCTATGTTACAGGAGAGGAAAATAAGAAAATCATCTACATAATCAGTTAAGAGTGTAGCATAACTGGAGATGGAGCAATCACCAATTTGAATTTTCAAGGCTATTTATACACCATCAAATTTCAGGTTTTTACCTCTAATTCCAAATCATCTACGGGCTTAGACATGGAGAATCACAAGATCCATAAGGAGCAAAAATATGACAGAAATTTCACCACCTGTTAGCAAAGGTGAGGGACGCCCTTCAAACATGTTATAAAAGAAAACAATTGTTTAATGAAAGCACATCTAGACTACAGGTATAAAGGTTTAGATTAAATTTTGGTTATTGAAAACAGAGTACAAAACAAAGAAGCAACACATTGTGAAAATATATTTCTGACCACTGACTGGAATTTTTAATCCATCAATCTCAATCTCTTGGAATATATTCTCCTATGTAGTCATAGAATGTTTCCCTTATTAAACCATCGAGTATGTCAGCTTAGCTATTGATCTTATGAAAATGCTTCTACTTCAAAATGTGGACCCTCAATGTAGTGAACTTAAAAAAAAAACAATTTCTGACAACTTTTTGTCAAAAACTGGTCCACATTTTTGCTGCAAGTAAAACTGGGGAAAAAAAATCATGCAGCCATTCTGGATGGCTAAAGCACTTGATTAACTATCATTTGATGTTTGATTACCGGAAAATAGGGTGGTCAGAATCATGTGTCCTGATATCTACTTTGAGTGTGAGTGAGAGAAGAGACTACCTTGCGGCGATGGCGGAGTGTGGCCGGGCAGGAGGGGTGCAGTGGAGGCATGCTGAAGGGTGGCCAGTTGCTGCAGCTTGCTCAGCTGAGGGAAAAGAGAGGGGGGTCACACATGGTCTAAAAGCTGTGGTTCTCCACAAACAAAAACAATAAAAAAAAAACCATTCACCCAGGGAAACTTTCACAGAAAATCATTTACTTTTTAACTGTAATATACAGAACAAAAAGTACAAATAAGGTAAGAGTTTGTAGAAATGATGAAATACATAGGGATTGAGAACCACGGGTTGGGTGTCACCAAGGAGATGGTTTAGGAGTAGGATTGCTATTTACTCATTTTCATTTAGACAGCCACTCAAATGTGTAGCGGGTTAGATGTGATAAAAAATGGTGCTTAAAAGTACTATACAATCTAATGGTTGGGTGGTATGGTTGAATACATAAGAAGTTCTATTGATCCAAACATCATGTCTAAATATCTTTATAGCCATGATGTTGTTGAAGAATTAATTGATTATATACTGAATATAATTGAAAAAATTTTATTAAACCATTTTCAGTACAGAGGAAGAATTTTTCAATAGAAATGGGCAGTTAGAAATATGTCTTGAAACAAGTTGATAAGAGGATGATTTCAATCCCTATTTAGCATTTAATTTTGCATTTTCAGCATATAATTTTAATAGTTATACAGTTCATATTAATTTCAGACCCGGTAATCCTTTATAATTCTTTTTATTTTATTATAGTAATATTTTTGGTCAAGAGAATGATAGGTTATACAAACTTTTAACTCAAAAAATGATAAAAAATATCCACATGAATGTCATGCTAAAATGTTAAAAAGTGTCTAAAGGAATCTATCTTTATATGCTTGGCATGTGCTCTTTTCATTGCTCAATGAATAATACACAATTTCTAATTCTGAAGGATAATTTATATTTGCAATTAGAAATGTGATCCTGTATAATTGGTGGTTGAATTGTGGCTTGTTTATTTTATATGATATAATTTCTCTTCTATATAGGAGTCCAAAGAAAGATTCAATAAATTTATATTACATCTCCCAATCTAGGGCTTTTTATTTAATGTCTTTAGTATAGAGAAAATGAAAACAAGTTATGGAATCACATTATGTAGAAGAAATTACAGATTAATATCTTCAGTTCTTAATGCTGAAAAAGAGAAAGATGCAACAACACCATAGTGAAACAGCACACACTAAACATTCAATTTTGAATAAAAGATGAAACATTTAAGAAATTGAAATAAAATGGTTTGATTTTTAAATCAAATTAGCAATTTAAAAACTTGTATATTTATGATACATTTTAATATAAGAATCATATGGATTTATTCATCAATTTTTTGAATAAAGAAACTTTTAAGAGTTAATTTTTTTTTCTGATTGTGTTGCCCTACATAATTTTAAAATCGTAAACATTAACTATTTTCCAGATTTTGAAAAGATATATAAATTTCATGAATTAAAAGCTGAGAGAAGGTAGGATTTCAGAAAATTAACTATGCACAATAGTATAGATGTATTTCTTTAAAAATGAAATTAAATTAGTTTTTCCTGGTGACACCCAAATAACTACATATAATTCCACACACTGCTGCTAGACTTGTGAGGTCAGATTATTTATTAATATGCTTTGAATAATCAATACCATTACTTTTTAAATAAATCTTTTAACAGAAAGAACAAATATTTTGCAATCAAATGTTTGAATTTCCTGCAATTGCACACACAGAAAAAAAAAAAAATCACTAATATTATGGATATATTTTAACAAATAACAAATACACAAAAACATCAATCCTGAGTGCAATATGAATTGAACAAGTAATTTAATTACAAGGAAATTTTATTTAAATCAAAACTACTAAAAGGTTTTAATACTGATAATGTATAAAATAGATGAAACTTTTTTTAACTGATCCAGACAGTACTTTTTTATATTATAATATTTATTCAATGCACCAATCATCAATTCAAGGATAATAATATCAATTCTATAGTTTGCTTTTAGATAATTCATGTGAAACATTGTTAACTTCCTAGCATAGAAATTTGACAAATTTCACCATGGCAAAACCCTACGAATCTTTTTCATCTCTTGATAACAAAGCTACATAAAAGGAGAGTTACAACTATCATCCATAATAAGAAATTGAAGATGTACAACAGATTCTAGATTATACTGATAAAGAAATTATAAATTTTCACTATCAATAAATTGTCATTTCCCATTAATATTTACTGTAGTGAGTAATGAGATATCAATATCAATTTTACATTCTAATAACTGTATTGTTTGTACAGCTGTTTTAGTAAAACAAAAATAAAATTGAGAATTACAACTAAATATTTTTTGTTTTAATCTTTGCTTGACCTGCAAACTATAAAAATTTTTTAATGTATATAATATATTTGCATTCATGCCTTTATTTTATATGAAAGTCAACTTTTATTCCAAAAATCAGATGTCATTAAATAATGATTCTAAAAAATCCATAAATAGCATTCAGTGGTAATTGAAATAAATAAATGTAACTAAATTATTTTCTTCTTATGTAATTGCAATATCATGCTGTATCACATTAAATAGTTACAAAATGAGAAAGGATTAAATCTATCTGATAGAGGCAAGGAAAGGAAGTAACACATGTAGCATGAAAGCTCAATTTAAATAAACACATTATGCTCCGAGATTAGAAAGGCAGTGCATTTAATGTAATCAAAGACATAAATATTTTAAACAAATCAATCTAATTTCCAATGGATTAAAGAGAATGAAAATCATGGCAATGAATTAATAAAATTTTAAAATTTCCTAACTTAATAAAAAGTTTTATCACTTTTCTTTTTAAAATAATTTTCATTAATATATATATTTGTAAAGGGAATATTATTTTTTCAAATATATTTCAAGTGATCTACAAAGAACTCAATACAAGTTTTCAACAAAATGTGTAATACTCATTCCTTTAAAAATAGATGCATTCCCTCACGTGTAGCATACAATTTCAAATCACTTACATCTGGGTGTGGTACTGCATATTGGCCAGGGAGTGCATATGCCTGTGCTCCTAAAAAGAGTTGTGGCATTACTGCTTGTTTTGGTCGGTAAGGGATGGTGGCACCTTTTGGAGGAGACTGTACAATAAAAATAGCAAAATTAAGATCCATACACATACAATTAGCATCTGTAGATATACATTCATTAACTTAAATTAATTTTAATTTAAATTTTGATTAAAAATTATAACAAAATAAAAGAAATTTTAGAAAACAAAATTTTAGTCTATTTTAGATCTAATGGATTTTTCTTCTATTTTAAATACCTAATTTCTTAAGCAAGTTTAATAGAATTTGAAGTTTTAAAGTTAGTTTTATAGTTTATATTAACATTTTTTTATTATTTTAAAAATTCTAACATTTAAATATTTCTTTCTCCTCATGTTTAATAAATGTTTGATACGTTTGCATATTATGACAATTAGCATTACTTTGGTCAATAGGATGATCTAACAAACAGTGTGTAAGTAAGACAAATGTATACACTTTTCAAATAATACATTTAGCCCTTTAATTTAACTTTAAAATACAAACATTTCAGGCTTTACAAATGCTTTAATTGATATGAAAACATTAACAAGATGAAGTCATAATCATATTGTTGTATTGGAGGCGAAATTAAATGTTCATACATATTTTTCCAACGTTTTAATCTTTACTTGTATTTTTCCTCTCAATGAAATTAACTAAGTAAAAGATATGTTTATTAAAACCAGAGAGAGCAATAATTTCTATAAATTTCATATCAATTAATTTGATAGCATAATTTTTATTTATTTTCAAAAAAATATAGGTTTTTTTAAAATAAATCATGCCCATTAGATTTAAAAAATAACAGTCAATACAAAAATCTCCAAATCTTTCAAGTGGCCAACAATTAAATGATACTTTACAAATCTTCCTTTCACTGTTTCACACTATGTTTTGTTTGTCGCTCTACAGTCATTTTGTGCACATTTTAAGCTAATTAGACCCGGACCTACTGTTTAACATGGATTCTAAACTACTCACAAACATCCATTCCATCGCCAGGATTCGAACCTGAAGCCTGTGGTATCAAAGGCCAGAGTGCTAGCCAAATGGTCATCAGGCCGCATTTTCTACTATAAGAGTATTCATAGTACCCTTTTTCCTACAAATGAATAACCCGAGACAAACAAATGTTGTTTCACAATTTTTGAAAATATGGTTAATTAGTAAAGGAATATAAGCTATTATGCTGTGTGGGCTAATTTTAAAAATAGCTGTTTTACTTTTTTCAATGAACTATTTGTTTTGTCTTGTAAAAATAATAACAGTAAAGGTTTTAATAGAATCCATGCAATTCTTAAATAAAATAAATTTAAACAAAACACACCTCCATCATGACACAACATATCTGGTAGATGCAGCGAGTGAGAGCTTCAGCTGTGCCCGAAAGAGTGACAGCACGCTCAGTGGAATTGGGCAACATATCACTGGCCACTTGAATAGATGCTCCAGTCGCCTAATGAGGGAAAAAAAATGATAAAAAAATTATGATAAAAATGATAATATTTAAAGCCTTTCATGTCATTATTTGAGAACAACTACATGAGAAAAAATCCAATATGTAGAAGTCTGAAATTATAAATCACAGATAAAGAATATATCAAAATCTACTATGGATTTATAAAAAACAAATATTTTCATCCAGGTTTTTAAACCAAAATTGGCAACTTGTCAATAAAATTTACTAGAAATTTCCCAATAATCTTAAAGAGGTTTTTAGACCAAAATTGCCAACTTATCAATAAAATTTACTAGAAATTTCCCAATAAATTTAAGTTTTAACAGAGCAAATTTTAAAAAATCCTTATTTTTCTCAAAAATGTAAATTAACATTTAAGAATAAAAAAACTTTGACAATAAAAATAATAATAATATTTAAAATATGTAAAATTCAAATTTCAGACTAAAATGCTTTGTAAAAATTTAATAAAATTTTTTTAAATATTTGGAATACAAATCATTTTGCAATCCAAAAATTGACCAAAATATCTTATACAAAGAGCCATGCAATGAAGTTGAAATTAAAATTTAAAAGTAAAAATGAATTGATATATTCTTGCTTATGATTAAGAAACAGAAAATAACCTCTCTAATGTCCTTGATCTTAGAGCCTCCTTTTCCAATGAGTGACCCACACTGGCTGGCTGGTACAATGAGTCGTAAAGTGACTGGTGGTTTTGGGACATTAGTCCCTGTCACACTAGCCTGAAGATCCTGAAACAAATATTCAAATATAATCATCACATCAATGATTTAATGACTGGATTAAGCAAATTCTAAAGTATGCATATTATAAAAATATAAATTTCCTTATGTATAAAAATATATACTTTTTAACAAACAAATTGAAAAATTTATCCTAAAAAAACTACACTTCCCTTTTGTAATTTCCACAATTCAAAAGAAAATTGCAGACAAATATCTGAGTCAATTAAACATGAAATATCCTTATTAATTTCAATTTTTTCTAAAAAATAATATTGCATTGTACTTTTTTTTTTCTTTAAGCTAACCTTTACACCCGAGTAATTAGGGATATGTAGCATTTTTCCAATTAAAAAGATGGGGGTGAAATATTACATTATACTAAATTGATATACAAGATGCCAACAAAATCATTTTACAGTTTCAAAAATTTATTACAAAGGCAAATAAAAAGACAGGTAAGTAAAAATTATTACAAAATTAGAGGTATATATTTAATTCTTTCTTTGCTTTTATTAATTTTAATTTAAAACAACACTACATGACACCATTAATTGTACGAAGCCCACATGTTGATTTTTTGCCATGTTTGTACCCTCATCAACTGCGGCAATACCATGCGATCCTTTATTTTAGAGTCAAGTTCGATATACAATACTTTTAATATAACCTTTTCCAAAATTGTGATACATAAAACCCTTATTAGACCTATTTTGATCTATGGCTCTGAAACTTGGACTTTGGCAAGATCTGATGAGCGCCATTTGGGTATAATTTAAGAGCTATTCTTGGAGGTGTTAAAGAAAGAGATTGTTGGAGAAGAGGGTACAAAGTAGAAATTTATAAATGCTATAAGACCCAGATAGTATAAAATGTATCAAAAGATCAATATATGTATAATAAATAATATAAATAAAATATAATAAATAATATATATAAATAAATATATGTATAAAAAGATCAATAGATTAAACTGGGCTGCTCATATATTTGGAATGAAGGATTTAAACCCCTTAGAAAGGCTCATTTTGTCAAAGCCACAGGGACAGAGAGGAAGAGGACAAGCCAAATCGCAATAGATAGAAACAGTTGAAAAAGATTTTGTTGTACTAAAGGTTAAGAATTGGAGGACTCTTATCACCCAGAGGAATACATGGAAATCTCTTCAAAGGAAAGCCTTGGCCCATTCTGGGCTGTTGTGCTATTGATAATGATGATAATGTATACCTTGTACACCAGATATCACCCTGCCTACTTCTTTCCAAGGGGCTATACCAAAGATATCATGACGGCTCAGATACAGGACATGAATTCAAAGCAGAGAATGGTAGTGGCATTGATGAGGGTATGTTATAAAGATGGCAAGAAATCGTTTTGATGTACTTCCATATAGAGATGTATTAAATTAAATGAAATTAAAATTAAATAAGGCAAGAAAACTTAAATATACAATTTTCATTTTATAATTATCACTTATATGTCTTTTTATTTGCCTTTGTAATAAATTGTTTAAATCATAAAGAGACTTTATGAAATATGAATATGTTTTGTCTATGTATATGTCATACTATTTTAAAAAGATCAAAGAGTGTACTCACATCTTCAAATTTTTGAGCAACCAGGGAAAAAGCTTTGAGAATGGACTCAGTACAGCCAGTGACAGTGACAATCCTTTCGGGCGATGAACCGTCTGATATGTTAATTTTTGCACCACTCTGAAAACAGAAAAACGATTAGCAAACACAAATTGAAAAAGAGTTTTAGATTTTACACATGACCAATAAAATATGTCAATCAAATAGTATTCACCATTGGTTTTGAAATCGCATTTCCCACCGATAAAAAATTAACTATCGTTTAAGTCGGTAAAAAAATTAATAAAAATGCAGATAAACTTCTGTATTTATTTTTCTTTAAGTATCTTGAACAATATGAGATGTTTCTCAAATTTTTTAATCATCAGTGAATTTAAAATTATTCACAACTTTTTCAATGGTTAGAAAGAAATTTCCTAATTTATATAAATATACTACGTCTTCAAACATATACACTGGTGACCAAAATTAAGAGTGGCCTAAAGGCCAATTGGCTAGCGCTCTGGCTTTTGGTACCAAAACCATCAGGTTTGAATCTTGGAGGTGGCATGGATGTTTGTGAGTGGTTCGGAATCCTGTAGATTGTAGTAATAAACTGTAGGTCCCGGTCTAATTAGCCCAAAGTGTGCACAAAATGACTGTAGAGCGACAAACCAAACCAAAATTAAGGTTATAGTCACAACCCACAGTTTCTACAATAATAATAATTGGTCATGATATTCATACACAGTTGTCCCATACTACGAAACAGTCTCTAGTAACATATCAAAATATAGAGGAGATAAATATTTTATGATCTGCAAATGAGATCTAAAACTTGATACATCGCTTTTTCAGAATTTTTAAAATTTGATATTTTTAGTGCTTAGAGAGTCTTGAAAAAAGGGAGGGTGTTGTTGTTGGTGTAATGGTTTTACTTGAGCATACCAAGCATGATGAATATCTATCTAGTGATTTCACTAGCCAGGCATACTACTGTGCCCAAAAAGTAAGACCAATTATCATTTTTTTTTTTTTCAAAAACTCTTTATTTATTTTTCCAAATTTACTTCATCGCCTTCAAAGTAATCCCCTCCGGACATAATGCACTTATGCCAACTTTTTTTCCAATCCTCAATGCATGCTAAAAAGTCATCAGCAGGGATGGCCTTCAAAGACCGCGGCGATTCACGTTAAATATCTTCAAAAAAAAAAAAAAAAAAAACACAGAACGGTGTCCGCAGGGTGGTTTTTTGAGTTTAGGGAATAGCCAGAAGTCGCACGGTCTGAATACGGTGGTTGTGGAACGCTATGGGTTTCATTTCTGGCAGTACAGTCACGAAGAATCAATGCAGTGTGAGCTGGTGCATTCAGTGTTTTCGATACCAATCGAGATTTGACGCGTTTGAGGCCCAAAATGGAATTGACCGATCCTTTTGAAATTCCAACATCATCAGCAAGGTTTCTAACTGTAAATTGATGGTTTGCAAGCACCAAATCTTTAATTTTTAGACGTGAGCTTCGTGGTTAAGGTCGAGGGTCGACCAGAGGGCTCTTCGTCTTCAACGCGTTCTCTCCCTTCTTTGAACTGTTTATACCGTTTCTAAGCATTTCTTTCCGATATAGGAAAGCTCATCGAATGTCTTCTGCAACATTTTATACGCTTCCGCAAACAAAATTTAAACATAAAAAAAAAATTTCCAAGAACCCCGGAAATTTTTAATTGAAAATTTGTCTTGCTTTTTGGACACAGTAGTAGGGTGGCAAAAAAATCTTTGCTCAATTGAGCTCTGAGTAACCTCAGATTATCTACTGCAAGTCCTCTTTGACAACCTCTGATAAGCATCCTATAAGCTTCACAGACTTTATATATCTATAGATCTATGTGGTAACAGTGCCTTTCCCGAAAATGCACACTGGGGGAAGGAGGGGGAAGAACACAGCTGAAATTTTCTGAGCAGTAAGTCAAATTTTTCTTTAACTGCTTAACTGAAATCAGTCGATCTTTCAATTTTTTGTCGATCTATAGAATGAAATTCGGACATTCTGAAGAAGTCACTTTCATACCAAAAGTACTCTTGGAACAGTTATACATAGTGTATGCCTCCAAATAGTTTATTATTTATCCTATTTTTATAGGATGTATACACTATATTTTTTAAAAATCTTTAATGGTACGGAAGTATGTCCAAATGGAGTGCATAAAAAAGGAATTTCACGCCATGCTGGAGAGTAGTAATTTGGCGCCAAGATGCCAAAAGCGATATCTATAAACGATGCACTCCATTTGGATATCTCCCCGATGATACTTTCTGATACTTAATATTTTTTAAACTATTTGTTGTGGAGATGCAGCTGTTTTATTGTAGCTGCGACTAAGATCACGAGATCTTCCTGATATTACAACATGAAATATTCTTTAAAGTATGCCATCCATACTTTAAAGAATTTTTTTGTATGGATGGCATACATACATCATCATCATTTTTTTGATATGATGATGATGATATATGATATTGAAGGTTTTAATATTTTTACCGACGAACCAATGCGACCTGGTAGATAGGCCATTGACTTCAGTACTAAAGGCGATAGATTTGAAACCCGACGATGTCAAACTGAAAGGTATCTTCCAGAAATGGGTACAATAAGCCCGTTGGGCTCAAGGACGTAGGAGCGAACACCCCAAATGCCACCCTAGGTTGTTTGTTCCCAAGTATGTTGGCAAAATGCGAATGCAATGCAGCAAGCTTCCTGCTGTGAATACCGTTTTATATATTTGGCATTATAAGGGCAAATGAGGGTTGCAATCTAGAATACTGTATCCCTGAGACAGTCGCAAATCTTACAACCCTGAATATTTCGCCAATTTCTTTAGGGTTACAATACTGTAATTAGAGGAATTCATAACTTATTTTACCGAACAATATAACGAATATTTTATTGCCACTTTGATTGTTATTTGCAGAATTTTTATTTATAGTAAATAACAGAAATATATATTATTTTACATAATTATTTCCATAACTTATTGATTACGAGATTTTTCTTGTAACGTATGTCAGCCACTGATACAGAATCTAAACTTTTATGAAGTTGCCACTCATGAAAATACGAAACAAACAACAAAAACAATTTTTTATTTTATTAATAATTTAGGTTTCAAGTTCAAATAATAATTTTTTAAAAATGTTGTTAACATAGTTAAAGTTTGGCGTAACCGTTATTTGAATTGCAGAGAAAAAATTTTACTTTTTTATTTTTAGAACGTTAGTTCATGGCAAAAAAACGCATTAAATTTTTCTACTTTTTTGTAACGTTGCTTTTTAATGCTGTTGACATAGTAAATCTTTTGTGGCAACCATTATTTGAATTCACGCGGAACTTTTTTAATTTTAGAACGTTAAATTTACGGAAGAAAAGACAAGTTTTAATGAGGCAATAGAAAGATAATTAATTTTCTCCTCTAACAAAGGATATACCAGAATAAAATGTAAGTTACTCTTGATTTCTCCTTTATTATTTATGTTGTTTTATCATTCGAATTCGGCGTCGTAAACAACATAAATATTTTTTGACATAATAGGAAAAAAAAAAATTTTGGCGTATTAGTGAATAACTTTGGCGTAATTTTATCGTAATAGCGATTGCTATTGCTGTTAAAATGATATATTTTTGTGAGTTAGCAAAACAAAATTCCACATAATAATTTGGCAATAAACTAATAAAATTTGGCGTAAAAGCAATTTATGAATAAAAGTTATGTATATTAGTAATATATTTTGGTGTTAAAGTGATAATATTTGGCGTAAAAGCAAATCATTAAAATTCTGCCATAATAGTGTTAAAATTTGGCGTTAAAGCGATAATATTTGGCGAAAAAACATTTTAGGAGTAAAGTTTCTCTTAGTAGTAAAATTAGTTTAGCGGTATTAATTATTTTTATTTATTATTATTTTTTTTAAAATTTGATATGGCTGTACGATGATAGGCGAGTGGAATTATCAGTCAGCAGAACGGATGAAAAGGTTTTTGGATGCTTTTTTTTTTTATGAAATGGATAAATGGGGAGTAAATGCAGTGGTTAAATACTGTAATAAAAATGGATTAGTTTCTAATAAGTATGAAAATCCAATGCGACTTTTCACAGAGGTTAGCCCCACGGTTTGGGAACCACTAACAGAAGTCATAAATTTCGGGGAGAAACATTTCCGATTTCTGTAATTGAGAGAGGTTACCAGTTAATGAATCTCTCCCTTTTTGATCAACAAATTGAATGGGCAACTAATTCAAATATATCGGCTTGGTCATAGACAATAAACTAACGTTTCGACCTCATACGAGGGTAAGGTGAAAAGTTCTCGGCCTGACACAGAGATGGCGCTCCAATCAGCAAATTTTTGTTTCCTGTCTGGGTGCACGTGTCATTAGTTCGTATGACAAGTTCCAACTTGTTCTCTCAATTAGTTTGTTTACATGAATCTTTGCATTAGATGTCTTGCGTTAACTTGATAAAAAAAAACTTGAATATCGTGCGGTCATAAAATTCTTCGTTTTTGGATGGATAACTCCTAAGGAAATTCATCCGAAGTTGACAAAAGTTTCCGGGTCTCTTAGGCTTATCCTTACCTACCCTCAGCCCCAATCTTGGATCTAGCTGCAAAATATAACAGAAAATCTGTAAATATTATTTAAAACAAGCTTCTTACTGGTGCAGCCTAGTTAATCCATAACTCTACAATCCATCAAGATTTAAATATTGATTCTATCGGCAACTATATTACAAAACTTTCTATCGATTTCTTCAATACTAAATACTTCAATACTCAATAGTAAATTTCTTCAACGAACTTTTCTTGTCCACGAAAACCCTCTCGCCAAGGCACAAACTATTTTTAAGCAATTCAATGCAGAATACAAGTATCCTTATTCTACTTCTAAATGGAATCGAAGCCTCAAACCACCCTAATTTTCCATTCACTTATTAGAGAGTTTTTGCATACCGTACGTTAGTTATCGTAGGACGTCCGTTAGCTTTTTCTCCCTAGCGCGCATGCTCAGTTTCCTATGAGCATGTGCGCTAGGGAGAAAAAGCTAACGGACGTCCTACGGTAACTAACGTACGGTATGCAAAAACTCTCTATTTATTCTACTTCAGTCCAATCACTTCCAGTCTTTTTTCTAATATTATTGCTCTTTACTGATCACAAATTTCATGCTATCATCAGTTTTTCATTTTTCTTTTCTTTTTTTTTCAATTCATACGATGACTATTATTTATTCATTGTGACTTTTCTTTCCTACTTCCATTACATATCATTGAGTAGATGAACGCTTCGTACTAGACCTCTTTACTACTGTGCTCAAGAAGTAAAACCAATTTTCAATTTAAATTTACCGGGGCTTATGGAATTTCATTTTTCTTTTTTAGGTTGTTGGCACTGTCCTTGACATCTGTATGAAATTTGACGTCAAAATATTCATTAGTGTTTGAGTTACGCTTGGCTTTGTGAGATGCTAAAACAGATTCCGGCGATTTTTGAAATGTCTGAATTCATTGGGCAAAGAACTTGCATTCATTTTTTTTTTCTTTTGCGGAAACGTATAGAATGTTGCAGAAGGCATTCGGTGAGCATTCCTTTATCGGAAAGAAATGTTTACAAGTGGTATAAACAGTTCAAAGAAGGCCGAGAACGCGTTGAAGACGAAGAGTCCTCTGGTCGGCCATCCACCTCAACCGACGAAGCTCACGTCCAAAAAATTAAAGATTGGGTGCTTGCAAACCGTCGATTTACAATGAGAGACCTTGATGGTGACGTTGGAATTTTAAAAGGATCGGTCAATTCCATTTTGGGCCTCAAACGCGTCAAATCTCGATGTGTACTGAATGCGTTCTTCGGTGACTTTTTCGCCTAAAATGAAACCCATATCGTACCACAATCACCGTATTCACACCATGCGACTTCTGGCTGTTCCCTAAACTCAAAAGATAACTCCGGGGATACAGTTTTGGGTCGATTGAAGAGATTTAACGTGAATCGCTACTGATGGCTTTTTAGCATGCATTGAGGATTGTAAAAAAAAGGTTGGCATAAGTGCATTGTGTCCGGAGGGGATTACTTTGAAGGCGATGGAATAAATTTAGAAGAATAAATAAAGAGTTAAAAAAAAAAAAAAAAAAAAAATGTCTTAATTTTTGAGCACAGTAGTATATTCGACTTAGTAGTTAATGAAATCTGAATTCTCACGAGAAATGCAGTTGCAAAACTAAAGCTGATCATCTAACATTGGACTGAAATTGAACAAGAGTGATGACCTAGGTAAAAAGAAAAAGGATTCTTTCCGTGGTTGGACGGTGGCCAAACCTGCAACCCAAACAAAGCGGGACCCGGAGCCAAATAGAACAACCATCCCCATTACAATTAAGGCTCTATTTTTAGGAGGAATTCATTAGGTGGGCAAATTTCACATACAAATGCATTTATCATGCGAGCTTCTCACCTTCAGCAACAAGCCTTCTCCCTACCTCAGAATAGAAAAGAAAAAACGCCGCTCTTCGGATTAACAAGGGAGCTCTTCCAGCTCTTCTTTCTCTGTTTTTTGGGCCGAAATGAGGACACCTGCTTTTCGAAAACGGAGAAGGTGCAGCTACATTATTAAAAAAAAATCTTTCACACACATCCCTCATATACATCGTGCAGAAATCGCAATCATTTGTTGTACTAGTGAACGACACCAAACTAAAAACTTTTGTTCTACTATCAACAAAAATATGTTAGAAATTCAAGGATTTAAAAAAATAATAATAACATTTATTTTCTATAAAATATTTTGAGAATTTTAATCTGCAATAAAACGAATATCAACATAAAAAAATTGTGACGTAATGGTTTAAATCAGGGGTGGCCACTCCAAATGATCTTGCGGGCCACTTTGGAAATGCATCATGACTCCGCGGGTCACATTTAAAATTATGTTGTTGTTGTTTACAAACAAAGACAAAACAAACAGATTTAGACCCACTGTAGACATTTTTTAGAGTGAAACATTGAAACAGAATGAGTTATTATTATTGTGTTTTATTTTTCTTACATGTAAACGTAGATAATGTAATAATAATGATACATTAACGCACAGTGTAAAGTAATGTATAGCACTCAAAATGAAGCATAAAAAATATATAAATATAAACGAAATAAAAAAAAATCATTAAGAATATTTATTTTACTAGTGCGATATGAATTTCTCCACTTTTTCTCTTTGCGTTTGCAAATCGATCTCAATTTGGGTATTTGCACGTCATAATGGGTGTTGCAGGTGTGCGTCCATTATGTTTCAGGGTGTTTTGTGTAGGGTCTATTTCATTTCCGAAAAAAAAGATTCGCAGGTGTAAGTTGAACCAAAAGCGCTAATAACTTGAACTGAGAGTCTGGTCCGCTCTGCTATAAGCAGTGCGTATCTAGCGATGGTCTGTGCGCCACTGAGGTCACTTAAAGTGAAACATAGAACCTGCTTTATTAGACGTTCCAAGATGCGCGCATCATGAGTTCACAGAATATAATTTAATTATTCTGTGAACAGGCAATATCTGTCATACATTCGTAAGAATATTTTTTTAAATCAAATAATAAAGATTGTTGGCAAAAATTGCCATACTATCATCGCATAGGTTACACTATAAATTCCTGAGCATACTTAAAATTGATTCTAAAATACATGTAGTATTTTCCACGGTACAATACAAGTTGATTTTTCGGTCAAATCGCAAAATAGCGGCTGTTGGGATTTGGCGACTTCTTTGTGGTGTCAATTGAGCGATAAATCGGCAAATGCGTTTCTTGTACTGTTTGCAATTCACTACAGCTACAACATGTCACTTGGCGGACTTTGGCGAAAATAATTTTTGACGCCAAATCCCGCCGGCCCCTTTCTGCGATTTTACCCATTTTCCCTTTGTAACGCAAGTAAACAAAATTACCAGAACCGAAGAAATTAATTGGAGACTGGCCATAAAAGTCACGAGCAGTCACGACACTACTGACATTGAACGATCGTAAAAGTCACGTGAGGATATTTGCCTCAATATGGCAACCCTGATACGCGTTCTATTATAATATTTTTTTATGAACCTGACTCGTGGCTCAATGGCAATGCGCGCCGCTAGTGAGCATTAGGGCGGAGGTTCCATCCGCTGGCGGCTTTGTTGTAGACTCTGTTTCAATAAACGAGGAACCTCGATGGCGTTTGTGATGTTTGGCATCTTGCCTCGTGAGTTCAACTACTACCCCTACTACTAGACCACACCAGTGACTAGAGCTGAGTTGCCCCTTTAGAGTTTGGGAATGATGTGGGCGAAGTCTGATTGGGCTCTGTGACGCTGTACGGTCCTATGACATCAGGACCTAAGGCTTAAAGTGGATTCCAAACCCCTACAGACATCCACGGGACCGCCGCGATTCGAATCCGAAACCTGTGGTCACTCGGCTATCAGGTCTACCTGGAGGGAGTTTTCCTGATTTTTTCCCCATACGATTCGCAAATGCCAGGTAATTTCCTCCTAAAAGTCCTCCCGTAAGGCCCTGCCTTCTTTCTTCCTCTCGTCTGACTTCTACCTACGGGTGCTCCATCCCAACAGAAGTTGCCCGCTTCCTTTCCCTCCTTCCATGAGACCTGGCGGGTTCATGGACTTGGTGTAGATGTTGCTGTCTATCAAGTGGGATAATAAACAAAACAAAAAAACTATTTTATGGATAGGTGCTTGCAATTGAATAACTGTAACTCTAAAGGACTTGTTGTTGTTATCGTGTCCATGGATTTAAAATATTAATAATAAAGTCAGATCAAGTCAAAAGTTTTCACGATAGCGGCGCTAGCAACGGCGCCGCTTCACTATACAGGGCTTCTCTTAAGTTGGCCTCGATTGGCACCCTACCCAATTGCAAAACATGGGGAGTGAGTGCTGGGCACTCTAGAATGTGCTTAGGTGTTAGGAAAGCGTTGGGGCAATTTCTGCAGGGGATGTATTCCCTGGTCTTGTTTGGGAGAACCTCCATTCCTCTGTAATGATTAGTTTTGAGTTTGCTAATAACCGATGTCAACTTCCTAGGGCTAAGCTATCAGGCCTGTGTTCATTTTATGGTGGTATTTACTTCCATTTGGAAGTAGAAAGAAAATTTCTGCACCTCCTTATTGAGGAATTTGTCAGAGGATCCATCTGTGCATGCTATTGCAAGAACTTATCTATGGTATCAAGGCCTTTTTGTTTGAGATGTTGGAGTCTTCTTTTTTTGAACAAGGTTGCAATAGGTTCAAACCAATAAAGGACTTGTCGATATACTGATTGGCTTGGTTTGTCGCTCTACGGTCATTTTGTACATAATTTAGGCTAATTAGACCGGGACCTACAGTTAAACGTGGATTCCGAACCACTCACAAACATCCATGCCACCGCCAGGATTCGAACCTGGAATCTGTGTACAAAAGTGTGTGGAGTCTATACCAAAGATCAGAGAGCTAGCCGATTGGCCATAAGCAGTCGATATACGGCGGGTTGCAACAGTGGCGACTTCGAAACTACAAAGTTTAGCATTAACGAGTCATTCAGGCAAAACAAGACAAATACGTCGTTCTGTTTATTTCGCAGTTCGTCCAGATCGCTTCAACACGAAAATATCGATTCCCCCCCTCCCCCCCTTTGGTGATACCAAAAAATGAAATCGTAAACAAACTATAACTAAAATACGAAACAAATGCGAGAGAAAGAGAAGCATACTATTTACATAAATTATGCGCGCAATGCTTTCGAGTAAACAATAAAACAATTTCACTTGACAATGATTTACGCAGATAGAAGCTGCACATGCGCCTATTAAATATAGATGTACACACACACACAGAATGAAATGCTTAGCAGGTAATTGTTTTCCTCGTGAAGGTCGCATAAGAAAAGAACCTTAAAAAAAAGAAAAAAATATTTCTTTATTTCATGTGTTTGGAAAACAATACAAGTGAGTCAGTATTGTTCCTATTGCTGGATTATCGCGGGAATATATTAAAAGAAAAAAAGGGAACATTATTATGCAGTTGCATGAAAAAAAAATATTAGTATTCGATTGAGTGCTTCGATTCGAATGATTCGAATTGAACGAATCAATTTTGATTTGAATCGCGCGATTCAATTTTGAATCGATTCAAACAATTCGATTTTGATTCGATTCAAACAATTTGATTTTGATTCGATTAAAATGATTGAATTTTGATTCGATTCGAACAATTCAATTCAAACTATTCAATTTGATTTGATTCAAACGATTCAATTCGAACACATGAGTGCTGCAAATATAGTAAATCACGAGAAGTTACTTTTTAAAAACAGAACGTTTAGTATTTACGTACACTCTCATCAGTTGGTTAAGTCCTTTCGTATGTAAGGATAAATCATGACAAAATGAACATGAACAAAATGTATCGGATTAGAATATTATAGGTAGATTTAAATAGAAAAAAAAATCGAAATCAAAGTATCGATCAAAATGACAGTGAAGAGGCATCCTTGGCACGATTTTAAAAATCGCCAATTTGGCGCATTTATTCATCAGCCAATTTTAAATTTCGATATATAAATAACTTGAAAACATTAAATTTGCCGCTTTACCACCTCGAAAAAAAATTTTATCGACAAAGTTGCGGATTAAACAACAAAGCAACTGAATAATAACTAATAATTCAAATAATAACAAGGAAAAAAAATTTATGGACACTAATATTTTTAATAAGTAATGGCTGAACAACGAGATTGAATAAATCATTTGCATTACTACGACTACTACTACACCACACCACATCGCTGTGCCTCTAGCTGAGTTGCCACTTTACAGTTTGGGAATGATGTGGGTGAGAAAAAGTTTGATTTGGCGCCGTGACGCTGTTACAGTCATATGAGACCGGACTACGGCTTAAAGTGGATTTCGAACCACTCACAAACATCCATGGCCCCGCCGGGATTCGAACCTGAAGCCTGAGATACCAAAGGTCACAGCGCTAGCCACTTGGTCACCAGGCTGCTTTCACCCGGAGATGAAGTATATTTAGCGCACCCTGCGGGGAGGGGAGGGGGGAAGGCAAGTTGGGTTAGTAAATTTCCTTTTGCGAGTATAGAGAACAGCCTCAGTTTTATCAGTATTGAGTTTAATTTTTACGCGGGTTAACCAAGTCTGAAGGGAGTTGATATAATTTTGAAGAGCAAAAGCGATAGTCAGTGGGTTATTATTTTGATATAAGATAACCGTATCATCATTGTAGAAAGTGGTTTTAATATCTAGAGATTGTGGAATATCATTAATGAATATATTATACAGAGAGGGGCCGAGAAGAGAACCTTGTGGAACTCCTGCCAAGAAATGACGAAGAGTTGAGTCACTATTACTTACAGATACTACAACGAAATTGCAATTAGTAAGGTAGGAGTGCAGAATTTTAATTAGGAAATTTGTAAGAGATCAGTTTATGAAGAAGTCCTTTTATCCATACACGGTCAAATCCTTGGCGACATCAAGGAAGATAACAGCCATATTCGCATGTTTAACATTTTTTAATTATTACTTACATTTTTTTTCCCATTAGTTACAAGACACAACTTCCCTACAATTTCATTTCTCTCTTTTTTTTTATTGACATATTTAGCAGCTAGATTAAAATTCTTTTTAAAAAGTAAATAAATGGAAAAATCATTTCAAGTTGATGACGCAACAAATGAGTTAGCATAAAATATGATCCTTATCTTTTGGTTTCACGTAAGGTATTTTGTTTGTATAAATTTCATGTGTTGTGACTAATCCTCAGTGTCCTGAAGTGCGGGATGGACATCCCATGCGCAATCTGCTCATGGATGGAGGGAAAGGGGGCAGCTTCTGTTGTGCGGGAGCATCCGTAGGCAGAAGTCTGACTTGGCTCCGTGACGCTCTTATAGTCATATGGGACCGAGGCCAACTGCTTAAAGTGAATTCCAAACCACTGCAAACATCCATAGCACCGTCGGGACTCGAACCCGAAACCTGTGGTACCGAGCGCCAAACACTCAGCTATTCAACTCCCTAGTCAGTCGGATTACCTGGTGGGAGATTTCCGGTTTTTCTCCTATACGATACGCAAATGCGGAGCAGTAACTCCCAAAGTTCTACCGGAAGGCACTGCCCTTCTTTAACGTCTCGAAGCCAAGTCAGACTTCTACTTACGGTGCTCCGTCACAACAGAAGCAGCCCCCTTTTCCTCCATCCATGAGTAAATTACGCATGGGATGTCTATCCCGCACTGCAAGACACTGACGATGAGTTACACCAACAGAAATAAGCCTCAACGGTTTAAATGCCATAACGATAAAAGCAGTCACGTGTCTGGATTGTGTTCCGTTTTTTGTGTTAAGCTTTTAACAATCATCATCATCAGTGGCGCAGCAGCCCCATTGTGGGCCAAGGCCATCTGTCTACTGGCAAATTTCGAGACAGGAGATGTTTTCGTTTTACGGGGTAGGGTTGTCAGCACTACGACCAACAGCGTCTGCTTCAGCACACGAACTCGTGGGATCTCAGGGAAGTTGGGAAAGGGGGGCGGACAGCTCCCTGTTCTGATGGAGCACCCGTAGGTAGAAGTCTGACTTGGTTCCGTGGTGCTCCACAGTCCCATGAGACCGGGTCCTATGGCTTACAGTAGATTCCGAACCACTACAAACATCCATGGTGCCTCTGGGACTTTAAACCTGAAACAGTGGCACCGGGCGCCAGAGTGATAGTCACTCGGCCATCAGGCCCCAAGCTTTTAACAATATTCTACTAAAAACTGGAAAAAAAAAAAAAAAAAAAATACTCACTTCTTCACGAAACCTCTTAATATTGTCTCCTTTCTGAAAAAAAAAAATATATATATATATATATAAGTATTACATAAATAAATATAAATAAATAAATCATTGAAACAAATCAATAAAAGCCTACTTACTTTCCCAATGATGCTTCCTACCTCCTATTTGGAAGAGAAAAAAAAAAAAAAAAAAATATTAAAACCAATAACTTCAAGCACAAAAAGTACTTTATTTTTAACAATATATATATAAAAAAAAAAATTTTTAAGTTAATTGCTATTTTTTTTTTTTTTACAATATTGCAGAAAGTCCTTTATAAATAATTTCCATTCATTTTTTTAAGTTTATGGGGCGCCCCCTATGGGTAGATACATGCAACTTAAATCTAAAGAAAAACTAAAATGAATGAATTAAATGTAATTACTGAATTAATATTTGAAAAAACTGTATTAACATCCAGTGTCATCCACTACAAGTTAAAAAAAAATGCATTTGAACTTGAGTGGACGAATAAAAAGTATTTTGTTAACGATTGAAAATTTGAACAAGATATACATAAGGAGAGTGAGAAAAAAGTAATTTGCATATAGTACATAGATCATTGTCATGCACAATTAACATAATTATTATAATTAATTATTAAAAATTAATAGCACAATTACTCAGCTTTCAAAGTCACTTTAAAATTCCAATTCGTTTATTAGATTAATGCCCTCAGAGTATACAGTATTTTAATTTCGAAATAAAAATGGTATATTCACTTGCAATTAACTAATTGACGTTTAAAAGGAGCTAGCTGGCGAACATTTAATTTGCCTGATAAAAGCAGTCAGGCATTTAAATAAACATCTTAGGCAATTCATGTACAGGGTGATTATAATTAAAAGTCTTTTAAAACGTTGTAAAAAAGAAACACTCGTCACAATGAGTTCAAATTTGAACTGAAGATACTTGGAAGAAGGGGGAAACGGTACGGCATCAAAAAAAAGTTCAAAAATGTATTAATAGATGGCGCTGTAAGCGTCCTAAAGAAAGTGAATTCGGCTGCCAATGATAGTTTGAATCGAAATTACAACATACTTGGCATGAGTTGCACGTTAAACCAACCGCAGTGTTCAATGTGCTGGACTGTTTCGGTTTTTAATACGCTTTTATTAGTTTCACCTGTATGTTTGTTTGTAACTGACTCTTTGGGCTCGATTTTGCCCTACTTCAAGCGATCAGATTTCATTTAAACGTTGTAGACTTATCAAGGACCGATGACACTAAAATATTTTGATAAGTTTATTATCTTATCATGATTAGGATCGCCAGGAGGAGTAATTTTATTTTTTAACTTATGAAGAGCAATTTAACCCATGTAGAATGAAAGTACCTAAGACATTCAAACCTACGTGGGACAGCGGCACAACGGATAACGCGCCTGACTACGGATCAGGTGATTCCCTGTTCGAATCCTGGCTGGCTCGACCTATTTGCATTTAGCCTTTGTTTTACTCACAATTAAATTATTGTAAGAACTATAGTTCAGTCCTCCGTACAGGGGCCTCATTTAAATATTATAGTTTAAAAAAACACGCTTTTAGAGTTAATCAAACTAAAAAGTAAAAAATAATTGTTAACGTAAGAATAAAATGACTGACGAGAAAATGAATGTCACTGTTCCAAAAGCGTGGGGTGCTTTGTATGACATTTTTAAACTAACTCTGCATTTCGGAATGAAACTAGTGAAGAATCATAACGATTGATATCGAGCACCCCACGCTTTTAGAACAGTGACATTCATTTTCTCGAAAGTCATTTTATTCTTACGTTAACAATTATTTTTTACTTTTTAGTTTGATTAACTCTAAAAGCGTGTTTTTTTAAACTATAATTTTTTGACGGAAAGAATGACTTCCAAGTCATTCAACAGTTGTGACACTGTGAGTGGAAAGCCCATCCACCACGGTAACGTTATACCCAATTGGATGGGAAAAATCAGTGGAACTTTTTTTTTGATGTCGTACTGTTTCCCCCTTTTTCAAATATCTCCAGTTTAAATGTGAATTCATTGTGACGAGTGGCTCTTTTTTTTTTAACAGCATTTTGAAAGTGGGACTTTAATTATAATCACCTCGTAGATTGGGAAGGAAAGCGATTTTTAAAAGAAAAGTGACTTCAAAACAACGACGAAATATCAAAAAGACTCCCATATTCTTTTTAAAAAAATCTATATATATTATATTTAATGTTGTATTTCGTCGTAATGTTGTATTTCGTCTTTCGTCTTCTCGTTCCAAACTATAGATTATTATTAAATTAGTCATTTTTTTTTTTTTTTCTGAAATCGGGATATATTATTAGTAAATTTTGAAAAGAAAAATTAATAATAAATAAAATAAGGTTTGACCCCCGATTGTATGGAAGGATAAACATCCGGTTTAAAGGTGAAAATGAACGAATCGAAGACTCGCTATGGATACTAGTCAGTAAAATCATACGCGGATCAAAAGCCATTTTGAAAAACAAATTTTTAATAGTTATTTTGGAATTTAACCAGAAACTATTATTAGTAATTTTGGAAAGAAAAAAAATTAATAATAAATAAATTATAGTTCTCCTCCCGATTGCGTGGAAAAATAAACATCCAGTTTAAAGGCGGCAATGGACGAATCGATTACTTGTTAGGGTTGTTAATCAGTTAAACGCAAGCAAAGCTATTTTGAAAGACAAATGCTTAACATGCCACCGTCAGGATACGAACCTGAAGCCTATGGTACCAAAGGCCAGAGCGCTAGCCATTGCCCATCAGGCCGCGCAATATTAAGGAGGGAAGCCTACAGACTTTCAATTGATGAGAGTAACATAAGAGTTAAAACGATCCAAGATAATGGAGTGCCTTAGTTATTTTTGTCGGAATTTTTGAAATTTCCTTATGTGGCCATCACAAAGTCAACTAAGGAAATACATGAGCACTTAGCTTTTAATGCAATTACAGTGACTACGAAGGATAAAAATTTCCTCATCAACCGTAAAGGGGCAACTCAGCTCTAGGCACAGTGATAAGTAAGAATCACCCAGATATCAAAAAGAAATTGTTATTCTTTTCGCGAGAAATAAAACTAAAATAATGGATTTAGTTTTTAAATAGATTAAACTTGAGCTGCAACAACTTTAACAAATAATAATTTTTAATACGTATAGCCTAAAGATTTTATTTTTATATATAAATCAACAATTACTTTTTTATATGTTTGTTTTGTTTTAGGCAATATTAAAAGTGACAAAAAAATTTTTGAAGGTGTACCCCTATTCATTTTAACGAGATTTGTCTACCAGAACTATTACTTAATTTATTTGTCTAACTGAACATGTGCATACGTTATCGAATATCAAAAAGAAACAGAATTCCTGAAAACAAATTTATGCCTGCTTTCGATAATCATATTAATTGTCAATGAAACATGTTCTATTTACAGGATATATTGTACAGATAGGGTCTTGTTCGCTTCTAATTCGTCTCATATTTACACGGATTGCCAGCTGGTTTTCTTCTTCGTGACACAATGTAAACAAGTTTGTTCTCAAAACGCTACGTGATGGTAGGTTCCGGTCGCAGATAACCCAAAGAGAAGTTCTTTTTTTTTAATTGACGTCGCACTAGAACTATTTATATTTTTCTTCTTTTCTTTGAAATAAGTTCTCAATTAAGCAACAATTTTAGTGATTATTTAGTTCATTCGAGGATATAACAACACTATGTAATGAATAAATAGCAAAAGTTTAAAAAATATGGAAAAAAAAAATTAAATACGATCGTTGAAGTCATACAAGAGCTGAATTCAACTATTAAACTTTAAAAAGGATCTTAAGGATAACTTCAGTCGCAAATAAAGAATAAATAAACGGAATCCCTATGTAACAATAATTTGATTTTTAAAAATTTCTATGTTAGAAGAATCGTTATTACAACAAAGAATTAGAACAAAAACATTCTACAACTTATGAAAGTTTAAGAAATGTTCCTATTTTTAAATCTATTAAAACAATAACGGTTCAAAACTATTATATATTATTCAATACGTTTTCATCGGCGTTGCCACTCAATACACTTAATAATCATTTTAAAAAACTACCTTAAATTTGCATTTCTAATTTTAAAAATTTTTATTCTGGATTTCTGATTTTAAATCTAACTTCTCCACAGACTACTTCGTATTAAACTATTAACTTTACTTTGAAAATTCATATAATAATTTTTTTAAAACATTCTCAGATGTTAAGGAAAAATAAAAAATAAAACACGGTCCGATCCTAGTTTAGAGATTCTTGTTTTTGAAATATATAAAAATACTTTATTCATTTTTTTTTTTTTTTCCTTTCTAATTTATTGCAAACTAAGTAATAAGATAGTCAATAAAGCGCTATCTTGGTTGCAGTGTTTACTTTTTATTTATTTATTTTTTATCTTAATACAAGAATCTCTCAATTTTGTTGGCATCAGTATTTCTAACATATATTTGCCAAAATTTTATTATGTATTTTATGGGACTGCCGATAACATGCTACATTTTAAAGTGTTGTCAACTATATAGTTATGGTAGAACATTAAAATGCGTGAACCTATATCAACATATATTTGTGAGCAAACGTTCTCACCAATATAAATACATATGAAATAAACATACGATAGATTACATTCCTTTTTTCTTTTTTCCATGTAGAGCCTGCCGGTCAAGTTAAAATGAGTATGTCCAACGTTTACAAGACATAGTTGTTTTAAAAGACCTTAAGAAGTCTTTTGCGATATATTTTTTATTCACTCTCAAACAAATTTAAACTACAAACAAATTAAAAATATTGATAGTTTCTTTAAAATAATGCACCCATAATAAATGCACACACATTTTCATATATTATATATATATATATTCTTCTGTACAAGTGTTTGTCACTGAACTCCTCCCAAACGGCTAGACAGATTTCGATGAAATTTACAGTTCAAACTATATCCATGAAAATGAGTATGCACATATACTGGAACATGGAGAATATATTCGCGATATGTAATTTTCTACAATGAAAAAAAAAAATTTTTTTTTTTTTTTTTTTTTTTTTTTTCTGGGCAGTACAACGTATGCCGGGCTTGCTAAACTTATATAAATATCGAAATAACAAGTTTTTATTAATATTATTATTTTGGTGATGTTAATATCTTGATTTGCATAATGATTTAAAAAAAAAAAAAAATAGTAATCCGATTATTAAGCTTCAAATTTTTGCTTCTTGGCATGGTGGATACCTTAGATTGTGTATTTTAACGCAGTCATTATTGTTCAATTAGCAATAATCTATGTTTAGTTAGAGGCATTTTTGTCTTCAAGTGCGGCTCAATCAAATTAAAAGATTGGACATCTCTGCATCTGGTACAGGAACGCTTTGTTATCGCTTTATTATAGGGAATTTGTCTCAAATAAGATTAGAATAAAATTAACAGGGTACCGAGTATACCGAGTTTCCTGTAAGCGAAAAAATGGGGTCTTAATTC
This sequence comes from Caerostris darwini, assembly GCA_021605075.1. Lineage (NCBI taxonomy): Eukaryota > Metazoa > Arthropoda > Arachnida > Araneae > Araneidae > Caerostris > Caerostris darwini. Next base: position 114,445 of record BPLQ01006759.1, read on the forward strand.
TTCCTACGGGTGCTCCATCACAATAGTAGCTGTCACACACCCCTTTTCCTCCTTCCCTGATAACACATGGGTTCATAGACTTTAGATGTCTAGATGTTGCTGTCTACCAAGTGGGATAAAAAAAAAAAAAAACTATTTTATGGCCTGTAATTGAGGGGCCTGAGGGCCGAGTGGCTATAGCTCTGGCGCTCGGAGCCACAGGTTTCGGGTTCGCGTCCCGGCCGTTCCATGGTTGTTTGTAGTGATTTGGAGTCACTTGAAACCGTAGGTCCCGCTCTAATATGACTGTAGAGCGTTGCGGGGATAGTGTGACTCGCTACACGTGCCCCCTGGGTGATGCTAAATGAGCAACAGCGGTGCAGCCCTTGCTTACTGCATAAAGATGAACTGTCTCTGTATTCGCCGGTTGCATTAGAACGACGACATATTCGAAAAAATAATTTTGTAATTATTGGAACATTTAAGGAAACTTGGCAAAGCACCAACACGGTGATTTCAACCACCACTAAGAACAAGAGCTAAATTTCAATGGAAAGCGTTAGAACTAGCATTCATTAATAAAGAAGAATTTTAAAAAATTTACCTTTCCCTGCATGATGAGCCTGACTGTAAGCGTGACGGCCGGAGCGATGCCATTGGTGGGGCTCTGTTGCTGCTGTGGAATGTGGTGGTACACAGGAACCTCGACGCCCAACGACATTTTCCTGAGAATAAAAAAAATTCGTCCCTTTGAGAATAAAATTACTCAAATTAAAATTATAAAAAATGGAGTCTAATTTTCCAATTTTTAACATCAGATTAGAATATGAAAAATTTAAAAATGCAATAAATACAACCACATTTATTACATTTTTCAGAGCCACCTATTGACAAATAAAAAAAGTTAAGAGATAATATAAAAAACGATAATAATAATAATAAATAAATTTTAAAAAAAAATAAAAGACAAAAACAGATAAAAAACGATAAAAAAAATTAATTTTATTAAAACGATATTATAAAAAACGATAATTATATTAAAACGATATTCTAAAAAATGATTAATAAAAAAAACTCGTTTTATTAAAAAACGTGGTTTTTTTTTTTTATAGGTTGTATAAGAAAAATTGTTTGAAATTGTTGTTTTAAAAAAAATTTCACGTTTTCGTTCGTGGAGGATTACATAAAAGTTACAAAACACCAAAGTAAAATAAATTTTATTTCCATAGATTGCAGTTTATTCATCACACTATTTATCCTTAGAGTCGAAAGGAATCCCTTGAAAATTGGAAAATTAAATCTGGTATTATTTTATTAAATGTATTTTTGTAATGGTGAAAATAATATAATTGGCTCTTTAAAAAACATCACTATTTATTTTAATGTTTGAATTATTTTAGCAAAAACCATGCCAGGTTCGTGTAAAATAAACGTTTGACTATATACACTAATTTTTTTTTTATCAACATAATGAAAAATTATAATTTTTATGTAATAAATATATCTCTCGATGAAGCTGCAATAAATATAACATACATATATTATAATTCATTTATTGTCTCTAATAATTCCGCGAAAATTTGTTTTACATATTTATACAATTTCAAAGTTTTCTTCTGTTCTCATTTCTCCCCCCCCCAAATACAGGGTGATTATAATTAAAGTCCCACTTTCAAAATCCTGTAAAAAAAATGAGCCACTCATCACAATGAGTCAATTCTTAATTGAAGGTACTTGTAGAAGATGGAAACAGTACGGATAATGTACATATAATGGATAACAGTATGGATAATTTTTTATTATTATTTGAAAAGAATAAAGTACACTAATAGATGGCGCTGTAAACGGCCTAAAGAAAGTGAATTCGGCTGGCAATGATGTTTTGAATCAAAATGACACCGTATTTGGCATGAGTTGCACATTCAATCCACTGTAGTGTCAATGTGTTTGATTGTTTCGGGGTTTTTTGACGGAAAAAATGACTTCCAAGTCAATCAACAGTTGTGACATTGTGAGTGGAAAGCCCATCCACCACGGCAAGGTCATACACAATTGGATGGGAAAAATCGGTGGAACTTTTTTTTTATGCCATACCGTTTCTCAATTCGAGTACCTTCAATTCAAATATGAACTCATTGTGATGAGTGGCTCTTACAGCTTTCTGAAAGTGGGACTTTAATTATAAACACCCTATATATTACATCTACACAATATTATTTATCTTTAAAAACAAATCACGCAAGGTTAATAGCATGATTAATTTTATAGGTTATTTTATAGCTGTTAGAATTATTAATTGACATTTCTTAATTAATTAAGCATTAAAATACAATGTATTCTAAATTAATAATTTTCAATGGGTTTTTATTCAGTTTATTTTAATTTTAGCAAAGGATTAATATTTCTCTGTAAACCGATTATATGAAAACTTTCCTTTAACAATTTTATATTTATATTACTGACAAGGAGGAAAGGTAATTTTTTTTTTGAACTCGTGCTAGAATTATCAATACAAAATCATTTTAAAAACAGATAACCTATTTTAAAATATTCATTTCGGAATAATTGCTTCCTCAATTTTTTATTACTATTTGAAAAGAATAAAGTAAATGGATAAAAAAATAAAAAGAATTTATCTTTCACACTAGAATAAAATACTTCCAAAAAGAATAAAAATAATGTCTCTCAACTAATATTTTATTAAAATCTTTCAGGAAAAATATTTTTATACCACTTGTAAAATTTTTTTTTATTCTTTTACAACGTCAAAACAATAAAATAAATAAATAATAATAATATACACAGTCCTGACACATTAATGTGACCACCTGTCAAAAGCCAGAATAACCAGCTTTGGCAGAGCGGACCGCTGCGAGACGTGCAGGAAGAGAGTCCATTAGGTTTCTGAAGGTGTTCACTGGGATGTTGAGCCTATGCCGACTCCAGTGGTGGTCACATTAATGTGACTGGATTGTGTGTGTGTGTGTGTATTAACGAATATGGGGCCTAAATGGCCGAGTGGCTAGTTCTCTGGCGCTCGGTGCCACAGGTTTCGGGTTCGAGTCCCGGCGGTGCCATGGTTGTTTGTGGTGGTTCGGAATCCACTTTAAACCGTAGGTCCCGGTCTAATATGATCGTAGAGCGTTGCGGGGGCATTGTGACTCCGCGTCCGTGGCTTACCATCAAGTTACACGCGCCCCCTGGGTAATGCAAAGTGAGTAACGTCTATGCAGCGCTTGCCTTAAGGCATCCGAGACCAAGCTGTCTAAGTGCCAGCTGCATTAGAAAGAAAAAATATATATACACTCAACAGCCAAAACATTATGACCACCCCTACATTTTGCAATGAACTCGCCTGGATGACATGATCAGGTGGAAGTGGTATTTAACTGGTATTAAGTGGTGGTATTAATCCATGCCAAGGCGGGTTGAAGCTGTGTTGCGCGCCAAAGGTGGGCCAACTCATTATTGACAGGTGGTCATAATGTTTTGGCTCTTGAGTGTATATATTAACGAATATTACATTACTTTTTACAATATTTTTTGGAAAGGTTAATAATCAGATTAATATAATGTATGATGGCTTTATAGTGAACCGTAGAGGTCATTTCAAGTATAAAATTGAAATGTTTCAAAAGAGTTAATAATTTCGAACTACAGACGATAATTCTTGCGATGCATTTTCATTCGAAAAAAAAATGTACCAAAATAAATCGTCTGCAAATAATATGCATAATTGCTTAATGTATGATGGTAAATAATATGCATAATTGCTTAATGCATGATGGCAAATAATATGCATAATTGCTTAATGTATGATGGCAAATAATATGCATAATTGCTTAATGTATGATGGTAAATAATATGCATAATTGCTTAATGCATGATGGCAAATAATATGCATAATTGCTTAATGTATGATGGCAAATAATATGCATAATTGCTTAATGCATGATGGCAAATAATATGCATAATTGCTTAATGTATGATGGTAAATAATATGCATAATTGCTTAATGCATGATGGCAAATAATATGCATAATTGCTTAATGTATGATGGCAAATAATATGCATAATTGCTTAATGCATGATGGCAAAATAATATGCATAATTGCTTAATGTATGATGGTAAATAATATGCATAATTGCTTAATGCATGATGGCAAATAATATGCATAATTGCTTAATGTATGATGGCAAATAATATGCATAATTGCTTAATGTATGATGGTAAATAATATGCATAATTGCTTAATGTATGATGGTAAATAATATGCATAATTGCTTAATGCATGATGGCAAATAATATGCATAATTGCTTAATGTATGATGGCAAATAATATGCATAATGCATGATGGCTTTATAGTAAACCGCCAAGGCCATTTCAAATTGCTGAAATGTTTCAATAGAGTTAATAATTTCGAACTGCAGACGATAGTTCTTGAGATGCACTTTCATTCGAAAAAAAATGTAGCAAAACAAATCGTCTGCAAATAATAAGCATAATTGAAGCAAAGTATCACTTTACACTCAGTTGAGAATTTGATATGAAGTAGAACTATTTTTGATTTTTTTTTTTTTTTTCGAGAATTCACATTCTTCTTCTATATAATTTCGAAAATATCAACAAAATAGAAGTTAAAAATGAGAGAATAACGTGCTGTCATTATTTAAATAAAGTATGCAATTTGCGAAAAAGCAAACAAACACTTTCAAAAATAGACATCAATTTATACAAGTTATCTCAAAACAGGAAAGAAAACGTTAGCGTTGAAAAGATAAAACCTATCGGTTTGCGATAACTTTTGTTCTGATTGTTTGATAATCGGAAAATATAATTGTCCAGAACATAGTAACGAAATTTCAACCGACGTGATAATTTTTTTTGTTATCGACGTTATTTTAACTGTTAGCTTAAAACGACAATGGACGAAAATGGATCAGAGTACTTCAGATAGCAATGTTCTCATGATTGTTTAGTTATCTTTTCTAAACCAGGGAAACGTTATGAAAGATTTTATACATTCCAGGACCTTGAAAACAATGCTTTACCCATAAAATTATGGGTATTGTTTTGGGAAGCGGGGTTTTCCGTGCCCTTGGTCCTTTTCCATTTTCTGTCCTTGGCCACTTTTAATTTTGAAATTTCCTTTTAAGAACTAATAATTATATAATTAATTAATGTCAAATCATTCTAAAAGATCGTCTGAAGGGAAGAACAATTTTATTTCAAAATGAAAATGAGATTTTTCAAGAAAAGGAAATTGTTTGGAATTTTATTGTTTATATATATATATTTTAAGATTGCTGTTATGTGTTTTGTTCTTACATTCAATTCTAAATTTTATGGTTAATCTGTATACCGGCAAGCCGATTGCAATTTTTCTTATTTTTAACTCATAAAATATATGGGTATATTTATGAGTTAAAAATATATGGGGGGCATATATGGGTATTGTTTTGGGCAGAGTGGGTCTGCGATGTCTTGGGGACCACTTTTAACTTTATTTTCAACGTTTCTTATTGATTTAAATTTCTTTCACAAGCTACTACTATTGGTTTATTTAAATTTCTTTAACTTGTTCTTTTATTAAATTTCTTTCGTGTGCTTTTTTTATAAAATCGTTTAGAATTCTATAGTTTTTAATTTTTGTTTAAATTGTTTATTTTCAACGTTTCTTATTGGTTTAAATTTCTTTCACAAGCTGCTACTATTGGTTTATTTAAATTTCTTTCATGTGCCTTCTTATCAAATCGTTTGGAATTCTATTTTTTATTTAATCAGTTTTCTATTTTAAATTTTAAATGTTAACTGATGAAGATAATTTATTGCGTGCATATAATTTATTGATACTTTTACTTTCTTTGTTTGTTTAAGATTTCTGTTATGCGTTTTGTTATTACATAGGTTCTAAATATTTTTTTTTCCCTCGTCTTCTCTTTTTAGAATTTTATATATAATTTACTTCATAAAAAACAATAAAAAAAATAATATATATTATTTAAGGGAAACACAGAACATTTCGTTCTAAATATATACATTTAATTATTATTTTTTTTTTTTAAGCAAGTGCTTATTTTACTATGCTTTGATTAGAAATAAAACAACCGTATTTTATAATGTAACTGATGCATATACAAGGAACTATTTAAGATAAATAAAACACGTAAGTCAAATATTAATTAAAAAAAGATAAAATTATGCGATTTTATTTTAATTTAAATGAAACACGATTGAATTTTTGCGTTGATCACATTATGCGTTACGGTTTTGCTTGCCAATGCATGTTGTTTTTCAATTGTTTCGTTATTATCATTTCGTCCAAGAGAAAGAGATTCAACATTAGAACGTGAAAGGAATGTTTATTATTTTTAAATAGTTGGCACATGTTCGATAGATACGCACATGTTTCGAAATCCAGAATACGTGATAAAAAAGGTAAGTAATAAAATAACATATAGAAGTAAACAAGCATTTAACGATTTCAAACGATAAACATTTTGTACGATTTTTCTGTACTGTTCTTATCAACTCTAACTATAATTGAACCAGCAAAATCTAATCCCACAATGCAGAACGGTGGTGATTGAGATATTCTATCTTTCGGTTAATTGGTCAGATGATTTTGCATAGTATTTCTTGCAAGTTAAACATTTGCTAATTATTCTTTTGAAAAATTGTCGCCCTTGAGGAATCCAAAATCGTTTTCTAAGTTGTGCAAATGTTAGATACTCAACTATGAAACAAATTTTAAGTGCTCTCACATAACCAATAGTTCCGTAAATCTAGCATATTTCGGTAGTAAAATTGGATCTTAACATTCCGGTGGTAACAGCTCATCTAAAAGGTAACAGTTCAGTGGCGTCCCGATTACGAAGTACCCATGGGGATAGACCCCTTAACCTCCTCATCTTAATTCATATATATAGTTGCAATTATAATGGCTGCTTAAAGTTAATAAGTGATAAAAAAAATAAAGTTTCTAAAATTAAAAATGGTACTCGTAAAAATTTAAAAATACTAAAAATTAAAATTATAAGAATTTAAGTTAAAATTCGATACAATTAGGGACCAATTGTCTGCAAGTCCAGGAGGAAAATCGGTTTTTATAACATTAGCAGCGCCACCCAGCGTCGCGTTGTAAAGCTTACAAATTCCAACAAGGCTGCATGTTTCATGTTGATGGGAGTCAAATTCAAAATGCATTCCAAGTTTTTTAATCATTTTGTTTTAAATTTCTTTCGAAATATACATTTATTCATACTGACTGATCACGCCTTTTATAAAAACTGAAATTTTCTACTCCAAGGGCAGCGAAATATCTTCAAATCGTTATATCTTTATCGATATATTGTTGACATTTTTAGAATAAAAATTACTGAAATGTTTAGAGTTAATAATTTCGAACTGCAGACGATAGTTCTAGTGATGCATTTTCATTCGAAAAAGAAATATAGCAAAATAAATCGTCTGCAAATAATATGCACAAAAAATTTTGTATCCGGATTATCATTTTTTTATTTAATTGTTTACAATAAACCGTATTTTGAAAAATCGATAAAACGATATTTTATTGTAATAATTTATGTGCAAATAAAAATGAACTAGATGTCCAAATGTAAACCAAATGGTATGATAAGATTGTTAAAAAAATTAGAAACAAAAATTTATTTATACAGAAAACGGTATGAAACGAGTATTTTTAAAACAATAAATGGATAATAACAATGAAACAAAAATAATGTATGAGATAAAATAACATATCTGCAAGAAATGTCCTTATATTTCTGAAACGAACGTTTAAACAAAGTAATAAACTGAAATTTAATGTATGCATGCATGAATGTGGCAATGCCGTCATGAATTACGTAAACATTTTAAAGACATATATTCATAGATTTTTTTTTATCTGCAAACACATTTTTTATTCAAAATATTTAAATTTGAAATTTGCTAATAAAGGAAGGGAAAAAAAAAAAAAGGAGATTTTAAAAATATTATTCTATGTAAATTCTATTGTTTCTATATAGGATATTTAAAAGAAACAAAAAGTTTTTAGAAATGATTTAAGGAAATGATGCATACGTAATGGTTAAAATCGATTCATAAAAATGTATAAAAAACAATCTTTTATTTTTTTTATCACGACAATCTTACACAATTCAAATATTTTTTTTATAAACTTCCTTAGAAAAGTTTTATCAATTCAAATCATCTCTTAAAAGGATTTTTTATTTTAATTCAAGGAAAATATTTTTTTAACATGCATTTCTCTTCGCTGACGCTATTTCTCTTTAACACGTCCTCCTATTCTAAAGAAACAAAAAGTTGTGGCATTTCTTTTGAAAATCGTTTTCTTACTTTTTCCTTTTGCGCCAACAATAAAGATTGCTGCCGCCAAAAGTCGCCAAGCTATCAGCACTTATGTAAACTACAAAGTATGATCACGTGACGGGGCTCCAAACTGGCAACCTGATGTGCACTCTATTTTATGACTGCTCTATGTGACTAGCCAAATTTTATATGAAATACGAATACTTAAAGATATGTTACTATCAAATCAAGTGCTCTAGTGCAATTTTGAAATTTTACTGTTTCAGTTGACTGTCATTTGAACTTTACATATACAAATCTGTGAAATTGGGAATTAAATTTTATTTGAGGAATGAAATATTTATTTGTTCTTCGCATATTTCAGAAATATTTTAACTACTTAAACCAGAAAGAAAAAAAAAACTGCTAAAAATATATAAAAAATTATTAAACATTTTATCCATTTTGATGAACTGCAATGAGAAAAATAAATAAACAAAACTGCATCAAATAAAATAGTCTGGGTTGAAGAGTTTGCTTTTTTAATTATCGACAATTTTAAACAGTCGAATGTATGACTTACGTGTAATGATAATACTTACAAATATACTCATTTATTTTATTTTACATTCTAAACCAGCGGCGGCCAACCCGCGGCCCCGCCTTGACTATTTTTCCGACCCATGAGAAGTATCACACTTTTACAAAATATATTTATTTTAGAATGGCCAAATGAGTGAAAACCAATGTGTTAAAAACATACATTATGTGTGCATCCCTCTATTCAAAAAGGAACTGTCGGAATGATGAGAAAAAAATTAACTTTGATTTTAAATTAATATTCTTGTGAATATCGGACATATATTACCTGTTTTATCTATGAGTTTACAGTTATGATTTCGCAGAATAATTAAATTATTTTATGCGAACTCATGATGAGCGCGCATCTTGGAACATCCAATACAGCAGGTACACTGTCTTACACTTTAAGTGACCTCTTTTGATGCAGTGACCATCCCTAGACACGCATAGTTGATTGTTGATAGCAGAGCAAACCAAACTTTCAGTTCAAGTTGTTAGAACTTTTGGTTCCACTTACACCTGCGAATCGGTGTTTTTTTTTTTTTTTTTTTTTTTTTTTTTTTTTTCCCCTTCCTAAAATGAAACTGATCCAACACAAAACAAAACAGAAGCAACACCAATTATGATCAGCAAATACCCAAATGTAGAACGAATTGCAAAAGCCAAGTGAAAGAGTGGAGTGGAAAAACACATGTCGCACTAGTCAAATATTTTTTAATGATTTCATTTTTTTTTTTTTCGTTTATATTTATATACTTTTTATATTTCATTTTTGGTGTCATATATATCTGAACAGTATGCTTTTTGTATCATTATTGTTATATTATCTGTGTTTATATGTAAGAATAATAGTAAACACAAAAATAATAACTCATTATGTTTCAATTGTTCACTCCAAAAAATGTCTGTAGTGAGTCTAAATGTAATAAGGGAATATATAATTTTATAGGCGACCCGCGGAATTAGGATGCATTTCCAAAATGGCCCGCAAGATCATTTCGGTTGGCCACCCCTGTTCTAAACATAAGTAAAATTTATGTAGTAAAATGGCATACATTTATATATAAAAATCACGTTGTCAATTGAAAAGTAGAAGCCATTATTGATTTAATTTTCACAAGATATCAACCAAAAGCAATTATGTTTATGAAAGTTAATTTTTACATTACTTAACATTATATATTCAAACTATGCTGATGAAATGATAAAATATGTTCACAGTTTTAAAATTATAGTATATTGACTTTAAGATATTTATTAAATTAAACTTCAATATTTGATTATTTTATTACATAATTAAAACAATTTTTTGGCAATAGTTTGATTAATTTCCAGTAAAAAAATTGTTTTGTTTTTTTATACATTGCTACTAGAGAAGAAACTGAATGTAATTTTAAAGTTATGATATTTAATTTTATTATGAAAAATAACAACAGTAAGGAGGACACAAAAATTAAAAGTTCAGCAATTATTGTCCAAAATCAAAAGAAAATTGTCGAATTTCCAAGTTTTATAGATAGTGAAAGATTAATGCCTGCTACTATCTCCAGACTTATTATTAAATGATAGCAAAAACACTTTTCGATAATTATTTTTATTTAAAAAAATTAATTGAAAAAATTAAAAATTTATTTAAGAAATTCCATGTATCATATTCGATATATATCAAGCAATGTATTGATCACTTAATTCTACCAACTTAATTTGAATGTGAAACATTAAATGATATTTTAACAAACAAAATTGATCGACAAATATTATTAAAATAATATATCAAGTAACCATTAATAAACGGCTACTTATTAATGTTATTAATCAATTGTGTTTGGTAAATATATCATTACTTTAAGTAATCACTAAATAAAAGCTATATTTAAATCTTATTTTTATCTAAAATCTCAGAAGCATCCAGTGTTCTGAACTAGGTACAATTCATATTGTACTACAATATTTTACAATTCACCTACTGCTACATTTTTAATATCACCTTTTCCATGCATTTCATTAAAATACATTTAATTCAAAATGTGTTAAATTATTAACAATCGCTATATCTAAATTCAAAATGTGTTAAATCAGTAACTATCCATACATTTCCTCAAAATCTTATACAATACTTATCCATACACTTCATCAAAATTTGATAAATCATAAACTATCCATACACTTCATCAAAATTTGATAAATCATAAACTATCCATACATTTCATCAAAATTTGATAAATCATAAACTATCCATACATTTCATCAAAATTTGATAAATCATAAACTATCCATACATTTCATCAAAATCTGATACATCATAATACATTTCCTTAAAATCTGTTACTTCATTAACTATCCTATATAACATTCTCCATGTGGCAGAACTCTATGTACTGATTCTAAGATAGGTTGTTCTACGGTGTAAAAGTAAAGGATGACCGCGCAGGAAAAAAATGATCAAGGTGTGCATGTATATGAAATCATTAGTGAAATATTTTGATGACACACCACTTTTTTTAATTTATTTTTAAATCTATTTCAAATATCTAATTATAATCAAATTTTGCAAAAAAATTGATTTCATACGAGAAGTTAACGTCATAAATGTTGTCCTAACCTGTTGTTAAAATTGTTATTACTATTAATAGAACTTTCCATGTCTTGAAATAGTACTGAGGATAGGATACCACCTCATTAATGCAATCAATGCCTAAATATTACCCATTGGAGATCATTCGCATATTATAGTGATAAAAATAAACACACGATTTTTCGAATTTTCTATGACGTCAGCAATCTGATTTAGTGATTCTACAAGAATTGCGAATCTCAGTCTAAATTTAGAGCATCTCATTCAAACACTGTATTGTTAATGATACATCAATAAGGGATTATTGTTTTGAATCTAAATATATTTTAAGTTTCCTAGTAACAGTTGCTAAACATCAGTTCATTTATGTTCATTTGGTGCAATTTTTACGTGTTTTAGTAAGCGATGTCTCATGTACTATATACAAATTTAAACATTCATTATATATACATATATTTATCTATTTATAGGGGCTCATAAGCTCTGGTTAGTATTTGTGCTACATAGAATAAATAACTAATTTGAATTTAAAAACTGTTCAGTAGTTTTGAAAAAATCTAAATCTAAATCATCATACTATGTATAGTATATATAACTCTTCTTTACGTGTTGTCACTGAACTCCTAAACGGCTGGAACGATTTTGATGAAATTTGTTGTGTGTGTGTTTGAGTGGGTCTCTGGATGGCTTAAAATCACAATTAGACACGATAGGAGGCGTTGCAATTGATATAATTCTTCTGTACGAGTGTTTGTCACTGAATTCCTCTTAAACGTCTGGACCGATTTGGATGAAATTTTTTGTGTGCGTTTGAGTGGGTCCCTGGATGGTTTAGATTCACAATTGGACTCGGTAGGTGGCGCTGCAATTCCAGGATCTTTATTTATTATTTTTTTTTCCGGGCCTCTAGTAATATAATAGAATATCAAGAAGTAATATAACAAAAAATTGGCATCCAGACAAATTATAGAGAGAATGTTGATTTTTTTTTTATAAAAACTGAAAATATCATGGGACAAGATTTATTATTAGTTTTACTGCCTTTTAGAATATAAGTTTATTTTGTACAAATTATTTGAAACTATATCCGTGAAGCATTGTCACAGATATGATCTCAATAAACTTCAACTACCAAGTTACTGTCATGGCTGTGATTTGTCAAAGCGATTTTTTTTTGCCACAGTTGTCACTGTGACAAATAATAATAATAATAATCCCAATCAGACTAATGAATTTTCTGAATAGATGATGGCATAGAAACGCATAAAATAATTTGATTTCGCCGTTGTACAGGTTACCCATAAAATTTCGAATACAATGTGCAAACAAAACGCATAACAGAAATCTTAAAAAATACAAAAATAAAGAATTCCAAACGATTTTCTTTTGTCGAAAAATCTCATTTTCACTTTGAAATAAACTAGTCTGCTTTCATCAGACGATCTTTCTGAGCAATTTCCTATTATTATTTGAAAACAAGCATAAAAATGCATCAAATAATCTGATGGTCGTTGTACATGTTACTGATAAGATTTCTAATACAATGTACGAACAAAAGAAATCTTAAAAAATAAAAAAAATACAGAATTCCAAGCAGATTCTCTTTTTTTCTCGGAAAATCTCATTTTCACTTTGAAATAAAATAGTCTTTGCTTTCATCAGACGATCTTTTTTGAACAATTTTAAATTATTTAATTATATAATTATTAGCACGTGAAAACAATTTAAATAAACCACTAAGTATAATTCGTAAAAGAAATTTTTAAAAAAATTAACCTATAAGGCACATTGAAAGTGATCAATGACAAAATATATATATATATATATATATATATATATTATTGAGGAAACGAAAAATTCTTCTCTCGGAAAACAATACCAATAAATTTATCAGTAAAAATTCGAATAACACCGATACCTATTAGACTAATGCAGGGGTGGCCAACACACGGCACGCCTTGAATATTTTTCCGGCCAGGGAGATATATCACATTTTTACATAATATATATTTATTTTATAATGGCCAAAATAGAGAAAACCAATGTATTAAAAAAATACATTATGTGTGCATTCATCTATTCAAAAATGAACTGTCGAAATGGTGAGAAAAAATTATATATTTGATTTTAAAATAATATTTTTGCGAAAATAGGGCTTATATTGCCTGTTTTATTTATGAGTTTGCAGTTATGAGTTAGCAGAATAATTAAATTATATTCTGTGAACTCATAAAGTGTGGAGAAACAAATATCGCACTCATAAAATCAATATTTTTTTAATGATTTCAGCTTTTATTTCATTTATATTTATATATATTTAATTTTTCATTTTCAGTGTTATCTATTTCTTTGCAATTTGCGCTTAGAATAATTATTATTATATCATCTATATTTCCATGTAAGAATAATAGCAAGCACAATAATAATAACTCATTCTGTTTCAATTTTTCACTCCCAAAAAAATGTCTACAATGGAGTATAAATCTAATGTGGGGATATATAATTTTACATGCGGCCCGCGGAGTTAGGATGCCTTTCCAAAGTGGCTGGCAAGAGCATTTGGGGTGGCCACCCCTGTTCTTGACTAAAGGGTACTTCTGCTCCTGGAATGAATCTGACGTTAACTACTTTACTTCTATTAATATTTTTCACTGTTCAGAAAAATATTTAAAAAACAAGTAATATAAAAAAAAATATTTTAAAGTCAATTCCTACTTTTTTTCACAATATTGCAGAAAGTCATTGATAAATAATTTTCATTCACTTTTTTAAGTTTATCTGGCGCCATCTATTGGTAGATACATGCGACTTAAATCTAAAAAAAACTAAAATTAATTCATTAAATTTAATGAATGAATTAATATTTGAAAAAACTGTATTAACATCGAGTGTCATCCACTGCAAGTTTTAAAAAAAATGCATTTGAACTTGAGTGGACGAATAAAAAGTATTTTATGAACGATTGGAAATTTGAACAAGATATATAGAGGGAGAGTGTGAACTAATAGAAGGGAATTGAATAAAATTACCAATTCAACGCATGAGCAAACGTTATTATTAATACAAGAGAAAAAAAAACATTTTCCCAGACATTCAAACGTTGCAAATCCGGTGGAAATATTCTGCATATGAAGATGATGAGAAATTCCTTCATTTTATTTGTATACCACCTCTTACATTTATTAATTTATGGCTCCAGTTGTTTTCCAGTCACGTTGCAGGTTGCGGGTTGTTTTTGCGACTTTTTTTACGGGAATTAATTTCGCATGGGTTAAAAGGCTTGTTTTTGTGCGCGCATCCAAGACGGGTTTCGACTGAAATCCGAGTGTTCCTCTGGGATGGATTTGCCCCTGGGCTAGACCCTGCGACACCAGATTGATCGCATCGGATCTCGAAACCGAGTTCACAGCTGTTCATTCACATTCCTCACTGACGTCATTTGGATAACGCGTTAAGACCCTTTCACACAAAAATAAAACCGCATTTGAACTTGGATTTTTTAATCAGAAAGAAATAGTATGGAATGCAACACAAAAAGAACAAATCCCAACATGAAAAATGCATAACAAGTCATTTCTTTATCCATTTTTTTTACTTGGTAAAGTATTTTAATTTTGCCATTTTGATCATTATTTTTTTCAATTCCTTCTGTTAGCTCACACTCTCCTTATATATATCTTGTTCAAATTTTCAATCGTTCATAAAATACTTTTTATTCATCCATTCAAGTTCAAGTTTTTTTTTTTTTTTTTTTTTTTTTTTTTTTTTGAACTTGCAGTGGATGGCATTGGATGTTAATACAGTTTTTGCAAATATGAATTCATTCATTAAATTTAATTCATTCATTTTAGTTTTTTTTATATTTAAGTTGCATGTATCTATCAATAGAGGGCGCCATATAAACTTTAAAAAATGAATGAAAATTATTTATAAAGGACTTTTCTGCAATATAATGAAAAAAAAAAAGAAGGAATTGACTTTAAAAAATGTGTTTTTATATTACTTGTTTATAAATACATTTACATTAAAATTAACATATTAAAGGAATTAGATAAAAAAAAAAACAGTTTTAAAACGCAATACTGAATATAGTATAAAGATTATATTATATTATTATTACAGAATATTATACTATTCTATATAATTCTTCTGTATGTGTGTTTGTCACTGAACTCCTCCTAAACGGCTGGACCAATTTGATGAAATTTTTTGAGTGGGTTCCTGCATGGTTTAGAATCACAATAGGACCCAGTAGGTGACGCTGCAATCGGCTTCTGTACGTGTGTTTGTCACCGAACTCCTCCTAAACGGCTGGGCTGATTTGGATGACATTTTTTTGTGTGTGTTTGACAAAACATGGAGAATGTTTTTAGGTTAGCTTTTTTGTTGTAAGTCGCCACTAGATGGTGCTGCAATATATCAACTTCTATACCTTTAAACCCATCGCTCTGAAAATGGGTAATCTACGATCTTATTAAACCGGGACCTACGGTTTAAAGTGGATTCCGAACCACTACAAACGTCCATGGCACCGCTGGGACTCGAACCCGAAACCTGTGGCACCGAGCGCTAGTCATTCGGCCATCAGGCCTCGAATTACCGCTACTAATTTTCCGAAAACTTTCTTGCATTATTATTCTTTGGTGACTTTTTAATATGTGAAGAAGGAGGGGAAAAAAACCAGATCGGTTGTTTGAGTGAAAGCTATCTTTTAATGGGAAAACTGGCAAGGAAAAAAAACTATTTTTATGTCTGAGCACATATTTCTCAGGAATAAAACAAGGAGCGCTCTTTGAGAACCAATGATACAGCGTCTCACCTTGATACTCAAGCTACCTAGTGGGTGTTATGCGGATTTTTCTCTCATAGATACCAAATGTGGGGCAGTTACAGCAAATGAGTGTAACTGTTTTTGTTGAGCTGTAACTATGAGTTGACGAACTGTAAAAATAAAGCGTCTACCAAAGTACTCAATAAATAGAATAAAAAAAATGTATCAAAATGTGTTGACTTTTTTTAATTGGTGTAATGTGTATTCTCCTTTATAAACAATCAAGAAGATTATTTTAAAAAATAGCAAACAAAATTATTTCACTTTATCAAAATTCAAATTACGAGTAGACACCGGCCCTACCAGTGCGAGAGTTCTCCCTCAACTGACCTCTACATTCTTAACACTATTTACAGTAACCCTCGCCAAATAGTTATTTTTTTTTTCTAATGCAACTGGCAAATACTTTAGACAGTTAATCTTTATGCAATAAGCAAGAGTTGCACCGACGTTATTCATTTATAGCACTAACCAGGGAGCACTTGTAGCTTGAAGATAGGCTACGGACGCGAGTCACACTACCCCTGCAACGCTCTACGATCCTATGAGACCAGGATCTACGGTTTAAAGTGAATTCCGAACCACTACAAACATCCATGGCACCGCCAGCACTCGAACCCGAAACCTGAGGTACCGAGTGGCAGACCGCTAACCACTCGGCCATCAGGCCAAACAGAGAGCATCGATGTAATAATTTACCAGCCAAAGGCGGCAGTTATTACAAATGGTATGCAACAACTATTACACAATAACGAAGAGTTAATGATACATTCAACATTGGTTTGGTTTGCCGCTCTACTGCCATTTTGTCCACACTTTAGGCTAATTAGACCGGGACCTACAGTTTGATGTGGATTCTTAACCACTCACAAGCATCCATGCCACGGCCAGAATTCGAAACTGAAGCCTGTGGTATCAAAGGCCAGAGTCAACTGGCCATCAGGTCGCTAATTCAACACTGGAACGATATATCTGTAAGAAATGTTACACCGCTAAGGAAGTGGTAGTGGAGGTGTTTCATACGAAGGAAGGAAGGAGGTGAGTTTTACAAGTATAAATTCAGTATGATTCTTTCCAGAAAAAACATGAAAGCGATCGAAGTCGAGAGAAAAAGGATTACTGGTTTTAGAAAACACGTTTCGTCATTAAATACACATTAGATGAAAATCAAACTTTGCGAAGAATCCAACCAACCTTATGCAGGTGGCGAGTTCGAAAAAAGATTCGTCATTATTTACTTGTGATTTAGAAAAGAAAGTTGTACAAAATACACCTTTTCTAATTTGTCATTAGTTCAATATCCTTTTTTGAGTAAAGATTTGAGAAGTTAAACATGAATTTGCTTGAAAATGTACTTTTATGTAAAACAACTGCAATGAATCTATATCCAAATAGTATGTATTCTCCGTCTGATTTTAAAATACCTATACCTATATATTCGCGATATGCAATTTTCTACAATGCATTTTTTTTTTTTTTTTTTTTAGCAGGACAATGTATGGCGGGTTTTGTATTCATATATATATATATATATATATATATATATATATATATACACTGAAGTGACAAAAGTCATGGGATACCTCTTAATATCGTGTCGGCTCTCCTTTCGCCCGGCGAAGTGCAGCAACTCGACGTGGCATGGACTCAACAAGTCGTTGGAAGTCTTCTGCAGGAATATTGAGCCATGCTGTCTCGATAGACGTCCATAATTGTGAAAGCGTTGATGGTGCAGGATTTTGGGCACGAACAGACCTCTCGATGATGTCCCATAAATGTTCGATGGGATTCATGTCGGGCGATCTAGATGGCCAGATCATTCGTTGGAATTGTCCAGAATGTTCTTCAAACCAATCGCGAACAGTTGTGGCCCGGTGACATCGCGCATTGTCATCCATAAAAATCTCATCGTTGTTTGGGTACATGAAGTCCATGAATGGCTGCAAGTGATCTCCAAATAGCTGAACATAAGCATTTCCAGTCAATGTTCGGTCCAGTCGCACCAGACGACCAAGTCCATGCCATGAAAAAACAGCCCACACCATTACGGAGCCACCACCAGCTTGAACAGTGCCTTGCTGACAGTTTGGGTCCATGGCTTCGTGGGGTCTGCGCCACACTCGAACCCTACCATCAGCTCTTACCAACTGAAATCGTGACTCATCGGACCAGGCCACGGTTTTCCATTCATCTAGGGACCAACCGATATGCTCACGTGCCCACGAGAGTTGCTGCAAGCGATGTCGTTCTGTCAGTAAAGATCTTATGCTGGAATAACCCAAGAAAGCCAAATTTCTCCACACAGTTCTAACAGACAAGTCCCTTGTACGTCCCACATTGATTTCTGCGGTTATTTGACGCAGTGTTGCTTGTCTGTTAGAATTTACGACTCTTTGCAGACGTCGCCGGTCTCGGTCGTTAAGTGCAGGCGGTCGACCACTGCGCTGTCCATGGTGGGATGTTATGCCTGAAATTTCATACTCTCGGCACACTCTTGACACAGTGGATCTGGGAATGTTGAATTCCCTAACGATTTCCGAAATGGCATGACCCATGCGTCTAGCTCCAACTAACATTCCGCGTTCAAAGTCTGTTAATTCCCGTCGTGCGGTCATCATCACGTCAAAACCTCTTCACATGAATAACTTGAACAGAAAGGAAAGCTCAGCGAAAGCACTGCGCATTTATACCTGTTCTACGCGATGCTACTGCCATCTGAAAATTTGCATATTGCTATCCCATGACTTTTGTCACTTCAGTGTATATATAAATGCATACATATCGGTTTTTCTGGTTCATTTATATGTATTTGTATTAATTTTGTCTGATGGATTGAGTTTAGAATTATTATTAAAGGAAATTATTATTAAGGAAAAAAAAATTTACGAATCTTAATATATGTATACTGGTATATATACACTGCGTTATTTGCAAAACATGATTTTATTTATTAATTGATCTAATCCAATTGATGAAATCAAACTAATATTTGAAATTAATTTTAATTTAAACTAATTTTTGAAATTAATTTTTTCTAATTATTTGAATTTTATTAAAAAGCAAGAGAAAGAAAGGTAAGATTTGTCAACTCCAATACGATGTCTTATGCCCAACTCGTGGCTCAGGGGCAACTTGCGCCGCTGGTGAGCATTAGGGCGGAGGTTCCATCCGCTGGCGGCTTGGTGTTGTAGACACTGTTTCAAAAAACGAAGAGACTCGATGGCGTTTGTGATGTTTGGTGTCTTGTCGGACTACCTGGTGGGAGTTCTGCGGGTTGTCTCCCATGCGATACGCAAATGCGGAGTAGTTCCACCTAAAAGTCCCCCCGGAAAACACTTATCTCCTTCAGCCTCACGGAGCCAAATCAGACTTCTATCTACAGGTGCGCCATCTCAACAGAACCCACCCCCCTCCCTCTTTCCTTCCTTCCATGAGAACACATGGGTTATTGGACTTGCTGTAGATGTTGCTATATAACTAGTGGGATAAGAAAAAAAAAATGTCTCATGGAAAGATAAATTGATTATTTATTAATTTGGAAACGTAGGAGAGCTATAGACATATAATTAAAAAAAAAAAAAAAAAAAACTACAAATCTAAAAGTTAAATATCAGAATCCGAGAAATACTTAAAAATGCTACAATTGAATGCTATGTTACGATTGCAATCGCTACTATAGAATTCTTTTTACATTTTCAACAAACAAATAAATCAAAAAACATCAAATCAAAAACAAAGTTAACCATTCTTTCGTAAATTCCGTTTTGTCGTAATAAAAATTGAAAAAAAAAGTGAATGGAAATTCTTTTATTATGTATCAGATTATTTTAATAGCACACATCTTAGCAACATACTTTTTAAGTTAAAAGAAAAACAAACAGAATTTTTTTTTTCCAAATATTCAACCTACAAGATAACGAATCATTCCTTTTAATTGGATCCTTGATAGTTTTTTAAAAATGCATGATACGTTTGTATTTTTTTTTTTTTTTTTTTATCTAGTATTTGTCTTTGGTATTCAAATATTCAATTTGCTTTTAAAAGAAAAAAAAATTACCAGATAAAAAAGAATCGCTATCATTTTATTACATAGGAAACAAAAGGTATACAGAGCATTAAAGCAGGGGTGGCTACCCCGCGACTCGCCCTGAACATTTTTCCACCCGTTAGATGCATCACACTTTTACAAAATATATTTATTTTATAATGGCCAAAGGAGTAGAAACCAATGTATTAAAAAAATACATTATGTGTGCATTCCTCTATTCAAAAATGAACTGATGAAAAAGGATGAGAAAAAATTAACTTTCATTTTATAAAATAATATTCTTGCGAATGTAGGACATATATTGCTTGCTTTATTGATAAATTTACAGTTATGAGTTTGCAGAATAATTAAATTATATTCTGCGCATCCTGAAACATCTAATATAAAAAGTTCTATGTTACACTTTAAGTGATCTCGGTGTCCATCACTAGATACTCATAGTGGATTGTTGATAGCTGAGCAAATCAGAATCTTAGTTCAAACTGTTAGCGCTTTTGGTTTAACAACCAACGAATCGGTTTTTTTTTTTTTTTTTTTTCCCTACTTTTTTTTTTTTTTTAGAAATTGACCCAACACAAAACACGCTCAAACATAACGGACGCAACACCCATTACGATGTGCAAATACCCAAATGGAGATCGATTTGCAAAAGCTAAGTGAAAGAGTGGTTTGGTTTGGTTTGTCGCTCTACGGTCATCTTGTGCACACGTTAGGTAAACAGACCAGGACCTACAGTTTAAAGTGGATTCGAAACCACTACAAACATCCATGGCACCGTCGGGAATCGAACCCGAAACCTGTGACACCGAGCACCAGAGCGCTAGCCACTCGGCTACCAGGCCCCTAAGTGAAAGAGTGGAGAAACATATATCGCACTAGTAAAATAAATATTTTTTAATGATTTCTTTTATTTTATTTCGTTTATATTTATATATGTTTTTTATATTACATTTTTAATGTTACATATTTCTCTACAATGTGCTTTCTCTTAGTATCATTATTATTATATTATCTATGTTTACATGCAAGAAAAACAGTAAACGCGAAAATAATAAGTCATTATGTTATATAACTCATCATTTTCACCCAAAAAAAATACCTATAGTGGTTCTAAATCTAATAGCGGGGGGGGAATATGAATATTATCTGCGGAGTTAGGGTGCCTTGCCAAACACTGGCAACTGGCGTACCGATTACAGAGCACCCATGGGGATAGACCCTTTAACCTCCTCGTCTTAATTCAAATATATATTTACGATTTTAATGGCTGCTTAATGTGAAAGATGAAAGATATAGTTTCAAAAAAATGAATATATGGTACTCGTAAAAATTAAAAATACTAAAAATAAATAAAAGTATAAAAAAAAAAAATTAAAGTTGAAATTCGGTACAATGAGGAACCTGTTGTCGATGCGAAAAAATTTTATTGAAAAATGATAAAAATATTGCGATATGCTGAACTCTTGGGATTCGTAATGATGACCTGTAAATAAAAGCAATTAGTAGGTCCCTAAAAATTTCCAAACATCGTTTGGTAGCCCCCTTGAATAAGCCGTCGATAGCTCAGTTGGTAGAGCGGTGGACTGTAGATGATATAAATCATATAAGACGAATTGACACAGAGGTAAAGAAACTGATCTCCGGCCACGAGGTTGAGGGTACGAATCTGAACTCGGCTCCTTTCCTACGATGTGCCCCTTAATTCTCTTATAACGGCTAGTAAAAAGGTTAGGTTTTCATTTTCTTTTCTTTTTACCCCCCCTCCCGTTTTTTTTTTTTGTTAGTAAAATAAAAAGAATGAACAAAAAAAAAAAAAAATCAAATAAAAATAAACTATAGTTTTAAAAAACTAAAAACACGCTTTTAGAGTTAATCAAACTAAAAAGTAAAAAACAATTCTTAGCGTAAGAATAAAATGACTGTTCTAAAAGAGTGGGGTGCTTTGCTTGGACATGTTTAAACTAACCCTGCATTTCGGAATGCAACTAGTGAAAAATTATAACGATTGATATCGAGCACCCCACGCTTTTAGAACAGTGACATTCATTTTCTCGTCAGTCATTTTATTCTTATGTTAACAATTTTTTTTTTTTACTTTTTAGTTGGATTAACTCTAAAAGCGTGTTTTTTAGTTTTTTTTTAAACTATAATTTTTATTCCTTAATTTTTATTTTAAGATATGGAGTTTTAATGACAGTTTTGTTGCATAGGTACTCCTTGAAGAAATGTCCGTTACCGTTGCCAGGCCACCCCTGCATTACAGAATGAAAATTACCGCAAGACTTTATTTTCTAGTTTTCCCCCCAAGTGGTCAATCACGATGGGAATCCCGAGCGAGAGAAGCCCCTCAACGAATCGGGGGCAGGGGAAGCATGGACATCCAATTAGGAGTGGGCGCACGGGACGGGCTTCTCAGGTGACCTTGGGCTTCACGCGCCAAGCTCCCAGAAAATAGGGCCCTGCTGCAACAGACGCCCGCAGAACAATGGAACAAAAAACAGATTTCTTTTCTTCTGACTGGGCTTCTCGCGCGACGAGAGATGAAATGAAATCACACAGAGCCCGCGAAAAGAGAAACCTTTTGTCCGCCTGCGCATTTATTTATAGATCGAAAACAATCTGCAAATCAATGGCAGAGCTGCTGACCTCGGTCGTGCGAAATTCGGTAGATTTCGACAATAATATGTAAACAGAAACGCATTTATTATATATATATATATATATATATTTATTTATATTTTTGTTTTGTTCTAATGCACCTGACAAACATTTGGACAGTCGTCTTGGATGAACTTAAGGCAAGCGCTGCACCGACGTTACTCACTTAGCACTACCCCGGGGGTGAATGTAACCTGAAGATAGGCTACGGACGCGGAGTAACACTACCCCTGCAACACTCTACGATCCTATTAGACCGGGACCTACGGTTTAAAGTGGATTCCGAACCACTACAAACAACCAGGGCACCGACGGGACTCGTACCCTGTTGTACCGAGTGCCACAGCTCTAGTCACTCGACCATCAGGGCCCAGAAATCCATAATAAAAGCATAAACTTTTTTTCCTACTTAAATCTTTTAAAATGTAAAACATTACAAGTTATTTTATACAATTCTGGGCTTGATAACTGAGTGACTAGCGCTCTGCCAGTCGTACAAAAGGTTTCGGGTTCGAGTCCCGGCGGTGGCATGGATGTTTGTAGTGGTTCGGAATCCACATTATACCGTTTGGTTTGATTAGATTAGTCGTTATACAATCATCGTGTGCACATGAGGGCTACACACACCGAGAGCTACAGTTTAAAGTGGATTCCGAACCACTACAAACATTCATGGCATCGCCGGGACTTTAAACCGTAGGTCCCGCTCTA
Organism: Caerostris darwini; assembly: GCA_021605075.1. Classification (NCBI taxonomy): domain Eukaryota; kingdom Metazoa; phylum Arthropoda; class Arachnida; order Araneae; family Araneidae; genus Caerostris; species Caerostris darwini. The sequence goes on from BPLQ01006759.1 coordinate 138,144, forward strand.
ACAGGATCGTAGAACCTTGCGTGGGTAGTGTGATTCGTGTCCGTAGCCTATCTTCAAGCTACATGTGCCCCCTGGGTAGTGTTCAATGGGTAAAGCGATGCAGTCATTGTTTATGGCAAAAAGATTAACTGTTTCTGTATGGCCAGCTGCATTACAACAGCAACATTTTATATAATTCCATTTAATAATAAGACATGCAATCCTCATATTAGAAAAAAAAATTTATTTTTTCGTTAAAGTAATTTTAAATAACTGTAATATGTAATTTATTTTTCATAATAAAAACGAATCAAAAACTTCATTAGTTTTATCAAATTAATAATTAAAAAGGGGGAAAAAATGTTCTACGAATAATTTTTTGTGTGTATGTGTTCTTTACTTTGGTAACTAAATCAATACAAGTAAAATAATACTGATAGAATTTGAATTGATAGAACAACAGATACAACTGATTAGAATTTTAAACCAGATTCTTTTTCCTTGGTTTGATTAATTTAATTTGAAATTTACAAGATGAACGTAGTTAAAAAATATAAGAATAATTTAAAATTTATATCAGAATCCGGCATATGATGTCCTCCCAAAAAAAAAAAAAAAAAAAAATGCTTTGTAGAAAATGGCCTATCGCGAATCTATGCTCCCTGTTCCAATATAGGTGCATACTCATTTTCATGCATATCGTTTGAACGGTCTATTAGATGAAATGCTGCAGCACCCTCTGGTGGTAAGCAACACTAAAGTGGATAGCGCGAATCTGTTTTCCATACTCGAATACACATTGTGACCCATTTTCATAACGATGGGTTGAAAGGTATAGAAGTGGATACACTGCAGCACCCTCTGGTGGCAACTTGCAGCAAAAGGGATAGCATAAAAACATTCTCCATGTTTTGTGAAACATACACAAAAAAATTTCATCCAAATCGGTCAAGCCATTTAGGAGGAGTTTGGTGACAAACATATGTACAGAAGAATTATATATATATAAAGATTTGGAAAGCAAAATGAAAAAAAAAAAAAAAAAAAAATTCAAATAAGTGAAATATGTAATATAAAAAAAACTTTTTAGGTCAACTCCTACTTTTTTTGCACTCTATTGCAGAAAGTTCTTTATAACTAATTGTCATTCATTTTTTTAAGTTTATCTGGCGCCACCTGTTGGTAGATACATGCAACTTAAATGTGAGAAAAACTAAAATTAATTAATTAAATTTAATTAATGAAATAATATTTGAAAAAACCGTATTAACATCCAGTGTCATCCACTACAAGTTCAAAAAAAAAAAAAAAAAATGCATTTGCACTTGAGTGGATGAACGAAAAGTATTTTATTAACGATTGAAAATTTGAACAAGATATATATAGGGAGAGTGTGAGCTAATAGAAGGAATTGAAAAATTACGTAAAAGGCACAAAAATTAACGTAAATAAACACAGAAATATCTGCAATCCCGTTTAAATGCTGCACTTTTAACATCCGTAATTGAAGTGATTTAAACCATGGACCAAGTGTTTCGTTTCCAATTATTCCGTGGTTGAAACTTGTAGTAAGAGAGACACGGCGGAAACAAATGGTTCTCGTCACCAAAAAGAAAAGGATTTCAGCTGCTCTCTCTCTCTCTCTTTCCTTCTCTGAAAAGAGAAAGTTTCAGTTCAAAAAACGAAAGCAAAATAAAAGCGGAGATATCAATAGAAAGCAATGTGTTACATCTAGATGCTTCGTTTTAAAGAATACAACACTAATTAACACACTAAACAGTATTTTTTCTAATGCAAGCGACAGTTTAAAGAAAGCATTGTCTTAGGTGAAGTCATTCTCGATTCGAATGTCTAAGCAATGCTTTGATACCAGACCGAACTCTAATGAAATACGTAACTCATGTTCAATTTTTTTCAATTCTTTCTATTAGCTCACACTCTCCCTATATATATATCTTGTTCCAATTTTCAATCCTTAATAAAATACTTTTTATTCATCTACTCGAGTTCAAATATATATATATATATATTTTTTTTTTTTGAACTTGTAGTGGATGACACTGGATGTTAATGCAGTTTTTTCAAATATTCATTCAGTAATTTAATTTAATGAATTAATTTTAGTTTTTTCATTTTTTTTTTTTTAGATTTAAGTTGCATATATTTACCAATAGATGGCGCCAGATAAACTTAAAAAAATGAATGAAAATTATTTATAAAGGATTTTCTGCAATAGAGTGAAAAAAAAATAGGAATTGACTTTAAAAATTTTTGTTTTATATTACTTGCTTTTAATGGAAAAAATGCTCACCTAGTCGATTTGCATTAAAAAAAAAATTTTGTTACTATTTAGATCAAGGGTGGCCAAATCAAATGAGCCTGAGGGCCACTTTGGAAATGCATCTTAACTCCGCGGGCCGCCTATAAAATTATAGATTCCCCTATTAGATTGAGACCCACTCAGTACACATTTTTTGGAGTGAAAAATGGAAACAGTAAACGCAATAATAATAACTCGTTCTATTATTCTTACATGTAAACGTAGATAATACAATAATAATAGTGATACTAAACGCACATTGTAAAGAAATATAGAACACTCAAAAGGATATATAAAAAATTATAAACATAAAAAAAATGAAATCATTAAAAAATATTTATTTTACAAGTTCCATATTTGTTTCTCCACTCATCATGACATGAGTTAGAAGAATAAAATTTATTTATTTTGCAAACTCATAACTGTAAACTCATCCATAAAACAGACAATATATATTGTATATTCGCCAGAATATTATTTTAAAATCAAAGTTCATTTTTTCTCATCATTTCGACAATTCATTCTTGAATAGAGGAATGCACAGATAATGTATTTTTTTAAAGCATTGGTTTTCACTACTTTGGCCATTATAAAATAAATGTAATTTGTAAAAGTGTGATACATCTCATGGGCCGGAAAAATGTTCAAAGCGGGCAGCATGCTGCCCGCGGATTGGCCACCCCTGGTTTATGTAATATAGACCAGGTCTATGTAATATTAATGTATTACATTACCCCTGGTCTATGTAATCTTTTGACACTATGTAATATTTGGTCTATGTAATATTTTTACGTATTTCATTCAACTCCAATAATGAAATACGTAACTCAGGTTAAATTTTTTTTTTTTTTTTTTTAATGGAAAACGTGAAAAAGTCCACACATTTTCTTAATGAAAACGAAACCTAATAAGAAACGAATTAAATTTGTAATTCAAAGCACGACTGCACCCATCATTTGGATGCAGACTGTAAATGAAAAAAAAAAAAAAAAAAAAAAAAAAATGTCTAAAATAACTGAAATGTAAGCTTTTTCCAATCAGGAAATGAGTCGGATTGCATTTTGGCCATGATGAAAAACATTTCTGTGTGAAATTGGAAGAAACTTTTAAGGAAATGAGACCCAATAAGCATACGACTGCAGACAGTTTTAATGGAGTGCTTTTGGTTTGAAATTAGGGAAGAGGAAGGTGAAATGCAAATTACAATTGCAAAAGCCCTGCACAAAATAACAAATCAACATTGAAAAAAATTTGTTTATTAAGTAAGGTTTTTCTATACAGATTGATTAGTTTATCTTAGTTTGTCGCTCTACGGTCATTTTTTGCGCACTCTAGGCCAGAGATGGGCAAACTTTTTCGGCCGCGGGCCAAAAATCGAAAAAAAAAAGTTTGACGGGCCAAGATAAATTTTTCTAAAACTTTAAAAAACAATATACGAGTATTACAATTTAAATATGTTAATGAGATGAATGAAATTGCGATTTTATTTTTAAAAGTTCCTTATAGTGAGGTATGAAGTGCGATGTACCGATTCTAAGGAACGAGGCTGAATGCTCATCTGTCAGTCTACCTCTGAAAGAATTCTTTCTAAGGTTCATTGTTGAAAACACTTGCTCACGTATATAAGATGAAGCAAACACAGCACTGCTTCTCTGGCCGTGAGATATTAGTTATGTTTTGTAGAACAAAAATAAAGAAAGTAAAAAGATTATCACTCCTTTGTAAAAAAGAAAGAAAAAAAAATATTTAATCAAAGTAGAAAAGGAGATGGATATATAATGTATAAATATATATTTATTTTAATTTTCCTCTGACCGGCAAATTAAAATTCTATGGCCGGATAGAACCTTTCGGAGGGCCGGAGTTGGCCCATCCCTGCTCAAGGCTGATTAGACCGGGACCTACCGTTTAACGTGGAGTCCGAACCACTCACAAACATCCATGATTCGAACCTGAAGCCTGTGCTATTAAAGGCCAGAATGCTAGTCACCGCCATCTCTGAAAAGAACAGTGCTGATTTATCGAAGTAGCCCTTCTAGTACAAAAAAAAGTTTACAAATTAAGCGACATCAGCAGACCAAGCATGAAGAAATTTAAGCATTGCGTAGCGCTCCTTCTTCCCTGCAGGAATGAAAAAAATCTACAAAAAATATTTGAATAAGAATATATCATGACTTCTTTTCAATCCAGTTGCACTCTATAGCTTCATAACTACTGAATGAGTGGGCCAAAATTTGACGATGCTGATATAAGCATCACTAAATGAAGAAAAAAAAAGTCACTTTTTTAAAAAAATATACAGGGTGATTATAATTACTTTCAAAATGCTGTCAAAAAAGAACCACTCGTCACAATGAGTTCAAATTCGAACTGAAAATACTTGAAGAAGGGGGAAACAGTATGGCATCCAAAAAAATTTCCAAAGTGCATTAATAGAGGGCGCTGTCAGCCGCCTAAAGAAAGTGAATTCGGCTGCCAGTGATATTTTGAATCGAAATGACAACGTATTCGGCATGAGTTACACATTCAACCAACTGTAGTGTTCAATGTGCTGGATTGTTTCGGTTTTGGGACAGAAAAAATGGCTTCCAAGTCAGTCAACAGTTGTAACACTGTGAGTGGAAAAGCAAGCAAATCGGCGGAACATTTTTTTTTTTTTATGCCATACCTTTTCCCCCTTCTTCAAGTATCTCCAGTTCAAATGTGAACTCATTGTGACTAGCGGTTCTTTTTTGACAGCATTCTGAAAGTGGGACTTTAATTATAATCATCCTGTATATCATGTCTTCTTTTCAATCTAGTTGCACACTCTACAGCTTCATAACTACCGAATGAGTGGGCCAAAAGTTGATGTTGCTGATCTCCAAATAAAAAAAAATAAAAAAAATGCACTTTTTTTTTTTTAATATATATATATTATGAAAAATAAAATAGACTGCATTAAAATGCACACACACCAAGATTCATGTAAATGCGAAAATATACAGATAAAAAAAATGAAGGATATTTTCGCTTGAATAGACCATAAACCATTCTGTGACAGCAGCATCGGGAAGAAACAAAGAACAGAACGGATCCATGGATGCGAGCCAAGCAACGGAGAGGCTCTTTTTTTTTTTTTTTTTTTAGGCCGTGTGACGCCACAGCGCGCGGACGGATTCATCTAAAGAGTGCGACTCGAACAGGTACAAAAACATTCAGGTATTCTGCGAATGCGGTTCGGTTCGCGTTAAGACGATCTCTACTAGCCTAGAATTCAGATTCGGTACGCTCGGAATCTAAAGTAGTATGCATGCATGTAAGAACTTGTAAGTAACGATCGCCTTCGTCATACGGCATTGAGATAAAACGATAGAATGAGACGTTTCTTGACTTTGAAGCCTACGTGATTGCGGGCAAGATTTTCCTTCTCCTATAAGGAGACAAACAAAAAGAAAAATTAGACTCGAGCTGTGCCACAAAGGATGTCCACATACAGACGCACTGATGGCCAAACGAGATCTCTTCCTGTAACGATATCTAGAGGTTTGGTTTGTCGCTCTACGGTCATCTTGCGCACACTTTAGGCTCATTAGACAGGGACCTACAGTTAAACATGGATTCCGAACGACTCACAAGCATCCATGCCACCACCAGGGTTCGAACCTGAAGATTGTGGTACTAATGACCAGAGCGCTAGCCAATATTCCATCAGGCCGCTCGTTATCTGGAGGAGGTTGATTGCTATAAAAACGGGTTATAGTGCAACAAATCTATTTCTGGTAGGTAGTTCAAGTTTGTCACATTGGTGGTCTGATGACCGAGTGGCTTGCGCTCTGGCGCTCAGTACCGTAGGTTACCACAATCTTCAGGTTCGTCGGGTTCGAGTCCTGGCGGTGCCATAGATGCTTGGAATGGTTTGGAATCCACTTAGGGCCATCGGTCCCGGTCTCATAGGACCATAGAGCGTCACAGAGCCCAATTTGACTTCTTCTCACCCCCATTATTCGCAAACTGTAAAGGGGCAACTCATCTCTAGGCACAGTGATGTTGTGTGGTGTAGTAGTGGTAGTTTGTCGCATTAGCACAATTGTCATTTGATAAATAACATTTCGACAGTCGGGTTTCCTTTTGTGAGTGGAAACGTGATTGTTCTCAGAAAGGAAACTGTAAGGAAGATGTATTGAAGACTATCTACGAAGAAGGAAGATGCATTTTGCTTATTACTAAGAAGTCTATTAACAAAGTGAAACTGGTAAAATGATATAGCCATTAAAATAGTAATTGGATGGGGAAAATATATATTGTTAGCTTAAAATGGTTAACGAGATTAAACCAACAGCTACTGAAACCTAGATATAGTCCCACGGATAGTGTCGAAAATTGGCAAGCGCCGAAGTCAGACGGATGCAAAGAGAGCGGAGGGACAAAATATTATTTAAGAGACATTTTAAATGAAATAAAAAGAACTTCAATTTTCAATTTATTCAAGTTTTAGGCAACATGATTAAAATTTTAGAATAAAAGAATAACTAGATGAAAAAAAATTTCGCACCATTATATTTTTTCATTCAAAACAGGTTTGCATAGCATTTATCTGACTAGCACCCCTAACAAGTAATCGATTCGTCCATTTCTGCCGCTAAACTGGTTGTTTACGATTCCACATGATCCGTGGTGAGACTATACTTAGTTATAAAGACGGTGTTCCACTGACAAAACCGAAAAAGACGATTGATCAGCTACTCTTCTTCAGCCAAAAACTGGCGCCAAGCATAAAATGAAGCCAAGACTTCGGATTTTTCCAACTCGAAATAGATCGCCTCTAGAACAATAGATTCAATACCGACCGTCATTCCAAAAACACAATGGCGGGAAGAGGTATCGTTGTGGATCATAGAGTAGTAAAATAGAGCGCGTCCCGCTATTCTAAAGGAATAGAAAGTTGGGGCATATTATCTCCCAAAATTTCAATGCTAAAGTTGGCGCTGCATCGCCCCTTGGCTCCTTTTCCGTGCGCGCATTTATTTAGAAACGTAAACATGTGATTCTGACAAACGATTCTGAAAATTCCGTGAAATTCTTTTTCTCGAGTCATACATTTATTTAGATATGTGCTTACTAAAAAGAAATAGATGCAACAAGTGTTATTTTCTTTACATTTATAATCTTTTTGTATGAAATAGAATAAAACATTATATATTTTATTTTAAATTCCTTATGGAGGGAAATTATTACACAAGAAAATGTATTAATAGAATGTAAAAGCCAAATATTTATAAAAATGAAATTTTCATTTATTTTTATAAAATAAAATTTAAAAAAATGAACCATTTCTTTTGAAAATCGCTGTAGGATAATAGATCTTTTTTTTTTCCGCTTCACGCCAAGAACATAGAATAGTAATGATCAACAGTAAAGACTGGCAACTGGCGTACCAATTACAGAGTACCCATGGGGATAGACCCCTTAACCTATTCATCTTAATTCATATATAAAGAAACAATTATAATGGCTGCTTAAATTTAGTAGGTGATAAAAAAGTTTCTAAAAATTAAAAATAATACTCTAAAAATTTAAAAATACTAAAAATTAAAAAGGGAGATAAAAAAGTTAAAATTAAAGTTAAACGAATTTATATTAAAATTCGGTACAATGAGGGACCCGTTGTCGATGCCATAAAACTATTGAATGTGATTTAAAAATTGAGATTACTGAACGTGTTAGCCGTAACGATGAATCTGAAAATATAAAACATTAGTAACCCCTCCCCCTACAAAAAAAGGCCGATCTCGGAACCAAAATTCTGGTATTTTATTTTTATTATTTTTCGATAATTTTTTCCTATTCTTTTATTTTGCTCGAAATAAAGAAGTAAAAAATAAAAATAAAATAAATCGAACTATGTCACTAGTCGACAAAAAGAATCGAGGCGCACATCGTAGCTGAATAGCGAAAGGAGCTGGGTTTAGATTTAAACCTTCGACTTCGCGATCAGAGATCCATTTCTTTACCCCTACGCCAATTCGTCTTGTTTAATGGAAGGCCGCAAAATTTTAAGCCAAATGAGCTCTCAGGTACACAGTGAGATAACTAGTCTCAGTGAACGAATCAACAGTAAAAGGTGTTGCCAAAAATCGCCAAGCTGTCATCGCAACAGTTTAAACTGCAAAGTAATGGTGTACGATGACATGACACAAACTAGCAATTCCGATGCGCTCTGTTTTATATTACTATTCTATGCGGTGAACACACGTACCTCCAACTTCTCATAAAATTTCAGAAGGCGTTAGGTGCATTGCTGTTTTTATATCATCCACATTCTGTAATTCAAACCTTCCTTTACAGACCAGCTGATAGATCACAGCTTCATTAACAAATCGCCTACAATATTATCAATAGATCCGCCATTTGTCCACCGCCAACCTTTTTTAAAAAAAAATCTTCTATCAATGTATTCCCTCTTGAGCGATTGTAAGCCGACGTCTAAGGCTTAATCTAAATCGTACAGGAACTTTACTGTTCGCCATCAAGTAGCCTACGGAATTGATCTCAAAATATGCCCCACTTAATAAACAATAGCTATGCAGCAGAACTGCAACTATGAGATGTGAATAACAAAGTAAATGCGATGGAATGACGTCGTAAAACCTTTATTTCGTTAAAAGAGTGTACGCAGCACACAGCTTTTATAACAGGGTGACGTTTTGAATTCTTGAAGCAGCTGCATTTTTTTTTATTATTTATTTATTCCTCCATCAGGACAGTAGGAAAGAAAGTAATAATGAAAAATCTATGATACTCAGTTCCAGTATATTTTATAAAAGTAACAATTTCCCGCATTAAATTGTATCAGCATTAAAAAAGTAACAGATTACAACCAGCATAGAATAAATATTCAATATTCGTTTAAAAAAAACTTTACTGGATTCCTCCCTATTGGCACTATAGACCCAGGGATGGTCAACCCAAATGATCTTGTGGGACACTTTTTAAATGCATCCTAACTTTGCAGGTCGCATATATAATTATATATCCTTCAATTATATTAAAGACACACTATAGACATTTTTATATTCATATTATAACCCGTTATGCGCACGCATCATGAGTTTGCAGAATATAATTTAATTATTCTGTGAACTCATAAATAAAACAGACAATGTCTGTCCTATATTCGCAAGAATGTTATTTTAAAATCAAAGTTATTTTTTGTTATCATTTCGACAGTTCATTTTTTTAATATACGGATGCACACCAATGTGTTAATGTGTTTTTTTAACACATTGGTTTTTACTATATTGGCCATTATAAAATAAATATATTTTTTAAAAGTCTGATACATCTCACGGGCCGGAAAAATGTTCGAGGCAGGTTGGCCACCCCTGCTATAGACAGTACTTAAAAAAAAATGGGTAGATTCGATGAGACAAAGTGTCTCACATGGAAAGTTGAAATTTAATTTCCTGACTTTCTTTGGTAAAAAGCACTCAAACACTCTTGGTAGAAAAATGGAACATTTTAAAAATCTAGACTACAAGTTCTTTTCTACTCACAAAAAAACTTTTCAATAAACAGAATTACACAGTCCAAAGGAAAAAAAACGTTCGACCAAAAAGATAGAGGAGCTTTTGTTCTCAAATTCTTAAGTCGCACAACATTGAAAATAAAGGTTTAGAGCAAGGGTGGTCTACCCGCGGCCCGCCTTGAATATTTTTCCGGCAAGTGAGATTTATCGTACTTTTACAAAATATATTTATTTTACAATGGCCAAAGTAGTGAAAACCAATGTATTAAAAACATACATTACTTGTGCATCCATACATTCAAAAATGAACTGCCGAAATGATGAGAAAAAATGAACTTTGATAAAATAATATTCTTGTGGATATGTGACAGATATCGCCTGCTTTATTGATGAGTTTACGGCTATGAGTTCGCAGAATAATGAAATTAAATTCTGCGAACTCATGATGAGCGCGCATCTGGGAACATCTAATATAACAGCTTCTATGTTTCACTTTAAGTGACAACCTTTAGATACACACAGTTGATTGTTGATAGCACAGCAAACCAAGCTCTCAATTCAAGTTGTTAGCTCTTTTGGTTCAACTTACACCTGAGAAACGTAATTTTTTTTTTTTTTCCCCTATACTGAAATTGATTTAACACAAAACATGCTCAAACATAATGGACGCTAACCTGCAGCAACCATTACGATGTGCAAATACCCAAATTGTGACAGGTTTGCAAAATCTAAGTGAAAGAGTGGAGAAACAAACATCGCACTAGTAAGATAAATATTTTTGAATGATTTAATTTATTTTTTCGTTTATATTTCTACATTCTTCATATTTTATTTTGAGTGTTCTATATTTATTTACAATGTGCGTTTAGTATCATTATTATTATTACATTATCTATGTTTACATGTAAGGATAATAGTAAACGCAATACTAATAACTCATCCTGTTTGAATTTTTCACTTCAAAAACATGTCTGTAGTTAGTCTAAATCTAATAGGGGGATATATAATTTTATATGCCCCGCGGAGTTAGGATGCATTTTCAAAGTGGCCCGCAAGATCGTTTGTGTTGGCCACCCCTGCTTTAGAAGACTTTCTCTTATTCTGTACCTTGAACCCATTTAACTTCCATGAGTTTGTCAGAAAGAAGATCGCTTGCTTTTTAATCAAACCAATATCGGAGATTACAAATACTGGCGTCTGGGCTGCACGGAGATTCAAGAAATATTTCAGGTGAGAGAATCATGTTGCAGGCAGGAGAGGCGGGCCGAGAATTCATATTCCGAAAAGAACTAGAATTCGCCATCACGTTCACGTTATTGGGAATCGACGATAACTTTTCACTTCTCATTCATACTTTTTGGGGGAGATGTCCAAATGGAGTGCACCGGTGGACGATGTTGCGGGCGCCAAGAAATGGCGCCAAGTTGCCACTCACCAGCATGGCGAGAAATTCCTTTATATGGGATGTTTCCCATGGTTGACTTGGACAATTTGGCGAAAAACGGTCAAACTGAGTAATTGGTGCACTCCATTTAGATATCTTCCCCTTTTTTTCAGAAACCAATCTGATTTCTCCTGAATGTTCAAATTCGTTTACCTCGGTTTTCTATCGTTCAAATGTTTTTTTGTTTTTTTTTATTGGTGAATGGCAACAAAACAGCTATTTCTATGGCACGCGAACTATTCAATTTTTACACATATAGATTTTTCTTTGAGGTCGCGGAAATGTGACTATAAAAAAAAAAAAAATCACTCCGAATCTAATAATCGGAAATTGTAGAATGCCATTCTCAAAAAAAAATTTTGAAATAATAATAAAAAAAAATTTCATGGAACAATATCGCACGTTCACTGCTTCAAACTCATGTTTAATGATTACAAGCATTAAAAACATAACAGGCCAGAAAGTTAGTTTAAAACACAAAAAGACTGTGCTGATTTTAAAAAGTCGTTATAATCCTATAGCATGTTTTTCAAACTACAAAACCGCACGCATACTGAAAAGGAGTGAAAAAAAGTAATAAATAAACAAATAGCATCTAAATTTAAAAAATAAACAAATATTAATCTTTCCTATACAAAAATAATAATAAATTATAAAAAATCGTTTGTTGACAGGTGTACTTGACTAATAAATATTTTCAATCTACAGAAAATGTGATTGGCTTTTCATTAAGCTAGTTATAGCAGTGAGAAAATGAGAAACATACAATGCAGTAATATAATATTAGAGTAGTCGAGTAGAGCGCATCGGGGTTTAATGTGTTTTAAAATAAATCTACTTTTCAAATACCTCAAATTTTTAATCAAAAAACGGGCATTTACTTCATTTATCATAAACTAAACAACTATTTGTTCAACAATTTTTATTGGTCTTATAAAAATTAAACTCTTAATCTCTGTATTTTATAATTAAAGTAACTATAAATGAAAATGGAATAATATTTTATTTCGTTGTCACTAATACAGTCGTTCGTTGTTAGAATATATAATAATGATAATGCATAAACCGTAAATATTTGATGATACAAAAAAATATTTCTTACCTAAGTCCGATGACAACAGAAAAATAAATCAAACAAAATAGTTTATCAAAAAAAAAACTGCTCTTACTTGAATTAGGTTTGCAAGCAGTAAAAGGAATTCTTCTAAATTCATTAAAAATTCTTATTAGAAATTTATTTAGAACGTCTAAAATCTCTACAATTATTATACTACTTTCGTTTTTCATTAGAATGAATTTAGTACACCCCACAATATTTCCAGGGAAAAAAAAAAGAAATACTTCTTTAAAAATATTCTGATGAAAAACATATTCGCAGACGACATTTTTTTCAAACTTTCTAAGTGTGCGTGCCAAATAATTTAAAAGTAGAAAATCACTCTTTTAAGAATGATTAGGAATTCCAAGCGAATTTTTTAAAAAATTATACCACAAAAATGTTATTTCTGAAAGGTTCTGATTGCGTTTATGCACAAAAATATAATATAAAACAGATCAAAAACAAAATTGAGGGAAAAAAGTGATAGTCGACGCCATTCAATTATTATAACGATGTAAATTGAAAACGGTATTAAGATCCATTGAGAAATAAAAGGGGAAATTTAAATATTAATAATCATATTGACTGAAGCACCCGATTAAACAAAAATATTAATTCTTAAGAAAGACCTGATATTAATATCGTTTCAAAAATGTAATTATTTCCTACATGAATGCTACTCACTACCATGGTTCATGGAAAGCTTTATAGAACCATTTATTGAAACACAAGATAAACCGAAAACCACAAGGGTTGGCGGCAGAAATGAGCTGATGGCAACATTTTAGTCTAAACTAACTGTACCACAATGTTATGTCTAGTACACTACGAATGGGCCCAAAAATATATATAAAAATAAATAATAATTTAATTCGCCAGTCAACATATATAAAATATATATGTTGACTGGTGAATTAAAAAGATTACATTCGATTAAAAAGAGAAACTAATATTACTCTAAAAATAAAAATAAATGCTCTGACCTATTTAAAATTTTAATTTTTATTAAAAATTAGCAAATATTTGTATGCAGAAAAAAAATAAAAAACAAAGGCAATTTGAACTTAAAGAATATTTTAAGAATTGGTTAAGAATCGATTAAGAATATTTTTAAGAATCAACTAAAAATATTTTTCATTAAGAATATTTTTGTACTCATAACATTCTTATACTGACAATTAAAAATTATATTTTGCATTTTTTTTTTATTTATCCCATTGTTTAATATTTTTTTTCTCTTCAATGTTAATACTTTAACAAAGTAAATATGAAGAATCACTGTTAAATAGTTCAACTTACTATTTCAGAAATATTACATTTTGTTCGATTAACAAGTTTATGAATGTCATGAATATGTATTTTTTCATAAGAAATATTTTGATCATTACATTTGATTATTATTTCGAATTGTAGCCTTTCTGTCGCAGCCTGGAATTGGCCCATGGGCTCAGTTTGAAGACCCCCTGTTCTAGTTAAAAGAAAGACAAAAAAAAAAAAAAAAAAAAAAAATCAGAAGGGAAACAATAGGCAGAAAGAACGAGCCAATTCTTTGGAAAACAATGTACTTAAAATAGTTTTTTTTTTTTTTTTTTTTTTTTTTTTTTGTTCCCGCAATGATCGATGTTTGGATACAACTGAATGTTGAAGACGAATGAAGTTGGACTAAGTAATAGGTCGTGTGAAAGAATATATTCCAGGATAAACCTTTTATCAGAAGGGAACTATAAAAAGACTTGTTTACTTCTATAGCAAAAATAAAACTACAATTCACCAATATTTTCTGTTCTGCATTTTATCAGGAATAAAGAATCTCAAATGTTGATTAAAATTTTAAATATTTAATTTTATTTATGCCTTAATGTTCAAAAATGAAAATAAAGCAACAACTCAAAATGATTTGCAGATTAATAATTTTTATGGTAAGTATACTTACCATAAAAGGACATATTTCGACAACAGATATATTTTTAAATTGCTGTTTATCACTGCACCAATGGATCTTAAAAATCATGACAAAAAAATTCTTAAGCTCATTAAAATAAATAGAAATTTAGCTCAATAACAGTATCTCAGTTTGTTTTAAAAACAAGTAAAATGTATTTGTTCAGATTCATTAAATCCAGTTCAAGCTCTTGCTACCTAATTTAAGATTTCGTGTTCATTTAGTATAACATCAAAAACTTTTTATTCTGAGCTAAAGCATATCCAAAAAAACCAAGTCCTAATTACTTATTTCACTAAAAAAATGAATTTGGAGATAACTTTTAAGCTATTTTTGAGGTTTTCTATTAAAAGTATTTCCTAAAGTTGTTAACAATCATCATTCAAAAATGACTAAATAAATACATGCAAAAAAAAAAAAAATTCAATCAAAATGACAAAATATTTATTTAATTGATAAAATATCTGGAGATGCATCCAATGGTATGCATTGAAAAATGGTACTCACACATTTACTCATGTTTTTCAAAGAATACTTTCACATATACTAATCTTTAAATTACAGACAAAAAATTATGAAATTTATATCTTAAAACACATTATATTTCCTAACGTTCTATTTCTGTTGCTCTCACTAGTGCTAAAATCTGCAAAATTAAATTAGACATTTAAAATACAAAATGCAGTTTTTACTTTTAAAAAATCTGAAAATAAATGTAAATACAAAGATAGAGTTTCTCATATATATATATATTTTATGTTCCAATACATTGTAAGCATGCTAATTAATAATTCCTAAATTGTTTATTGATATTTCCTTCAAAATTAATCATCTCTTGCAATTTTATTCAATAATTAAATTATAACCTTAAAAAAATTGCAACAAGTTTTTTAAATAAATAAGATTTTATGGAAACAAAATTCAGTATGTATAAAGATAAGATAAATTTTTTTTTAAATTATAAGCCAAAATTTCAATTTAAATATGGCATTTTTCCAGCATGCTATATATATTATGGCTACATTAGAATTTTCCCATGGCTTTTTTGAAAATAACATACTTGCGGTATTCTTAAAGTACAAATTTTAAGAATGTATGAAGACAATAACATAATTTATAAATTTCTATTCTGTAGTTGCTTTTGAACTTCAAAAATATGTAAAAGTTCCTTCCAAAATTTAGGTTCAAATCATTCATTTTAAGCTGACAGTAAAAATAGCTGTCTTAATCTTAATATATTCTATTTTGTTTCATTGTTTACAAAACTATATTTAATTATTTTATATATTATTTAGCTTCACATAAAAAATGCATTTTTTATGCTTTTGAAATTAATGATTATGAGGCAATATTAAATTCAAATGAACTTACAATGAATTTTTTCCACAAATATAAGACAAAATATACAAGTTTGATTTAAAAATAATTGGAACAATTTGAAATTTTTTTTCCCTTATTTAATTTTTTTACATCTGTCAAAATTTTTGGATTCAAAAAGAAAATATTTAGAAAAGTTAATGAAATAATGTATCAATACAATTATTTTACATTATTGGAGAAAAAAACTCATAATACCGCAGGTTATCTACAAAGAAATTTTAATGGAGGACTTATTTGTGAAAGCAGAACATTTAAAAAAAAGCAAGAAATAAAATAAAAAATGTATGAAAAATTTTAATGTTTAAGTATGAGTGATATAAATATAATTATTAATTCAACAAGTTACTTTTATAGTATATTTAACAAAATTTTAATAAAATCAATTGGAAAAAAAAAAATTTTTGAATTATAATATACATATACATAATACATGCAGGTTACCTACAAAGAAATTCTATTGCAACATTTATATGTGAAAGCAGAACATTTCAAAAAAGGAGCAAGAAATTTTTTTTTAAAAATGCATGAAATATTTTAATTTCTAATAATGAATGATATAAATATAATAATTCAGCAAGTTATTTTTAGTATATTTAATGAAATTTTATTAAAAACAATTGGAAAAAACCAAAAAAAAAAATTTTTTTTAATCATAAGGTAAGGTACATTCCCTTCTATTAACTTCTATGGCTATGTTAGAAATCATAGTTACAGTGAATAAAATACTTCTAATTTACAGGTGCAGAAAGGGCTACAGATATAAAAAATATTTGAAGACTGAAACTGGACAAATCTACATACAAAATTCTACTTCCTTCTACTACTGTTTTTGTTCAACCCAATAAAAAAAGCTGCAAAAACAAAGGGAGAAAAGGGGAAGAATACTGCTTTGGTCAGCTAAAATACAGATTTGGCACAGTGACAGAAAGATAAAAAAAAAAAAAGAGAGAGTCTTCTCATCCTAGTTGTACAATCTTTCTCTTTCCACGAATAGAATTAGTTCTTATGACATGCAACTATCAATGCATGGTTCTAATTTGTTTTTAAAATTAAAATAAAATGGATACTTTATTCAATAATGAATATGAAAAAAATCTTTATTGATTAAACAGTTTAATATAGACACACATCAATAAAATTTTCAGTTTACTTCAGCAAGCAATTAATACTGATGCAAAAGTATAATGGAAATACCAGTTATTTTATCGTAATATAGGTGTTGTTTAATTCCATAAATTTATTTACTTATTCATTACTTAAATTTATCAAGAATATAAAGATTACTATATTTAGTCGTTAATGGGGGAAAACTGAAATGCATCATAGATGATACAATTAATGAGATAATATGGCTATATTATTAATACCAATCGTGAGTGAAAAAAATAAAAATGACTGTAATTGCTTATAAAGATTTTATTAAAAATAAAAATAAATAATATAAATACAGTTTAAAATACTCTAATCAAATGCATTAATTTTATAAATAGAGATAAATTTTATGTTACAATTTCATAGAATATTATTAATATAAAATATTTACAGTATCAACTGCTATCATAACAAATAAGTACATTTTTAATCTGTATTTATCATGAATGATTATTCATGTATTAAAACAAATTCATATACAACAGAATTTGCAACATTTTTTTTTACAATTTGATACATTAACACTGATAACTTAGTGGAGTCTTATAGGAAATAAAAATTCCTTATAAATTAAATAAGTAAATGTAAAAATTAATGAATTAAAGATGATATAGAAAGATATATATGCTAGCCAGCTGAAAATATGAATGTATTTATATTTTCTGTGGCATACATTTTGCTATACATTTGCATATGGTTATTTTTCATTAAACTAAGTTAGTAATGTGTATAAAACTATGAAGATAAAAATATAATTTCCCTTCATATTCATTGTTTTTCAAAACGATGAATTTTTCTCATTAAAATATGAGTTTTTTTTTTTAATTACTCAATTGAAATGTTAAACATGTAATAAGTTATACACATATATACCTATCTATATTACATAACAAAAGGGATAAATATTAATTTAATTGCACACAATGAAAGATGAAAATGAGTGGTAAATTATTTAAATTTATATAGACAAAGTAAAACATATATACCATATGGGTGCATGATACACAATTTTCATACAAGATATAACTATTGGGAAAATGAGCAGAAAATACGAATTTATTATTGATAAATTAAATGGGAAAATGAGAACAAATCAGTACAAGAATATATGTTATATCAAAATTACTTTCGTTTTGAAATGAAAACGATCATTTATTTCATAATAAAAAAATATTACGAGTTTTACACGATCAAATTCTCTTTTGTACCTTACGTTATACTCATGAGGAAATAAATAAAGTTTAAGTAAAGGAAAACTTAATATTATAAATTTCATTCCTCATACTAAAAATTGATGGAGATCGTCTGCTTCAAACAGTGCAATTCGCAGATATGTCCATATTTAAGACGTATATCAACAGAAAATAATTCAATAAGAAAACATACCTGTTGTTATGTTGGTCTGAGATGATTTTCTGAACTCTACATCTCACGATAAATGGTGTTGCGAAGTAAAACAACGATCACGATCTGATGATTACTTAAGTTGTTGTTTTTTTTATTATTATTTTTGCTCCCCTCCCCTTTTTTCGCTTGTAGCTCTTCACTGCACTTCAATTTTCCTCTACGGAAAAACATTAACTGAGATGAAAATAAAAACTGTATAATTCTTTCTTTTTTTAAAAAAAAAATTTTCAGATGAATAACAAAAAAAATCAATATTGAGAAGTTGCTATTATCGATACTAATTATTGGCAAAACTAGTGTTGTTGGTCTAACCAGAATCTACATTAAATTAGGATTAGTTAGTTCGAATATTTTCAGAATTCGAAAACCAAATAAGAATTCTTGGAAAAACAAGCACACATTGTGTTTTTGCCGAAACAGGAAAAAGAGATGATAGTATAAATCTTATATTACTTTAATTTAAGATACTCTAACTAGTGTCCGCAGAATTCTATGATTCAAAAATTAAGAATCCTGCAGAGCAAAATTCATTTATATATGAAGATTAAAATTTTAACTTCCTAAATAAATTTAGCCATAATTTTTGGGTCGTAGAAATTTTACAACCTTCCTTTGTTTGTCCTTTGTTTTGTAGTCTTTATTTGTTTGTCTTTTGATTTGTAATTTTCCTTTATTTTACTCATTACTATGGAGTATAGCATAAAAAGGGTCCACTGCAGATCCACTTCATGGTGTAAAAAAATTTACTTAGATCAGTGCAATGCGCGGCAAACTAAGAAAAATACGAATATGTTAAAAAAAGTTACACGAATTTGAACTGGGATTTTTAATTACTTATAATTAATTCTTATTTTATGTATAAGAATATAGATAAAATTAAATCAATAAAAAAATCAATAAAATTAACCCCTAAGTAATCTAAAAAATTAAAAAATAACATGAAAGAATTGTTGTGCTCAACAAACTTCAATTGTTATTAAATTATTAATAGCTACTCTCTTATTGATAAGAGAATGTTGATTTTAAGACTAAAGATAATTAAATTCCTTTCATAAAAATGTATTTATGAGACTGCAATTTTCTGTAGCCGTAGTTCCCTTTTTCAAATCAAGCTTCAGGTTTTTCTGAGTTTAAATTAATGTGAACAACCGGTTTAAATTTCAAAACAAAAAGCTTGGACACCAAATTTAGATGAATTATTCAAACTTGCATTAGTGCCAAAGAGCCTACAGCAAAAACAATACAAGCTTTGCTGTTTATTTGAGTTTGCCAACCAGCTTTTCAGAATCTTCACGCCATTTTTCTGACTGATATAGAACAAATCAGACGTCAAATGTAGTTTAGCACCCTTCATCTTATCCCTTTGTCTCTTAACTGAAACAAACATCTCTTTTTGAAAAGCCTCACTTCCTCTTTTAAATAAGCTAACCTTTAGATTATCTGGGCAGGACAAAGACCAGTCGGATATGTCAGAAACAAAACATTACTATTAGTTACTTCTTCATCTTATAATTAGTTATCTTTAGATTTCTATTCAGTTGATTCTTTGAAACTAAAAACTATATTAATATTAGATTTCAAAAATTAACACTAGACCCTGTAAAGAGGCTGTTACCAACATTCGATTAAGAACTGGACACGATTGTCTTGAGGAGCATCTAAACAAGACAGGTGTCCACGCCTCGAACACCTGCTCAATATGTAGACCTAGAACAATGAATTCAGAACATCTTTTGGAATATCCAGCACTGAACAGGAAAGCTCAGCGCCAAGGAGGAGTCTTACAATTGTATTAGGTGGCCAGCAGCCTCATGGACTAAAATAAAATGCCTACCCTCTTCATTTATTCTCTCTCCCTTTGACTTTTTGTGGTGTGTGAGACCGACTAATTATCGATTCATCTTACTGTATGTTTACTTTATTTTGTTTTTCCCTTTTTTGTGTGTGATTCCTTATTGTAATGGATTGGTTTCCAATAAAGTCATATGTAACAACAACAACAACAAAAACAAAAAAACAAAAAACAAAAAAAACTTGATTATTCATATAACATTAATAAAAATAAGCCTTATAAATCATTAAAACTATTATGATATTTATCAATGAAAAAGGAGTAAAATTCCTTCGTAAGTGCGAAGAAATTTTCTCTTGACCAAGGCGTCTAAAAAAATTAAAATTTAAAAAGTTTCAGTTCTATTGTATTCAGCTATTCGAAAGCACGCGGCCAGATGGCCATCTCTCTTCAACAGTCAAGCTGCTTGGTGGAAGTTTTCTAGGTTTTCTCCCATTTGACATGCCATTGCGGGGCAGTTTGCTCTTAAAAGTCCTCTCGGAAAGCACTCTTCTTCCCTCGTCAATCATCGGCGAGCTATTTATGGTCTACACTAGGATTACCGAAATTCCATCTTCACTTTTCTAACTAATGATTGGCGGCTTCATGGCCAATTGACTAGAGCTCTGGCCATTGGTACCACAGGTTTCAGTTTCCAATCCTGGCGGTGGCAATCCGCGGTTGTGAGTGGCTCGGAATCCACATTAAACTATAAGTCCCGGTCTAATTATCCCAAAGTGTGCAAAAGTTAATCGTAGAGCGACAAACCAAATCTATTCGAAATCAGACTATTTGCTCCTTTCAGCTAAAATCCATATATCACCAATGTGATTTCTTCTGTAAAAAACTTTATTAAATGGTATCAAGTTCCTTTCTTAAATACTGAACAGTATATAATCATGATATTAATATATGATCTAAATAGACAAATGTAAGGAATCGGTATAAATCTCCACTCTTTTATTTTCGATTTAACCTGTGAGTTACATTTAATTATCAGGAGTCAATTCAGTTGTATCCTTCTATAATGCAGCCACCATGCATTTTATGAATGTACCAGCAAAGACAGTTACTTCTTTTGCAAACACCCAAGTAAGTGTTGAGAGATTTTTCTCAACACTGAAGCTTCACATTGAAAGATATTGTAAAAGGTATTCTATTATTAAAAACAAAAAAGATTTAATATATTACAAATGTAGTGTCTTCGTTATTAATATCTGCATTTTTCCCTTTGTTTATCTTAAAACTACTCAATAATACTTTGGAACCTATTTATTTGGTTTTGTTATTTTTATAGGACATAGTATGCATTTTTTTGTACGCGAATTCAGAAAAGAATGTATTTTTAAAGAGTGCAAATACTATTATAAGTTTAAAAAAAAAAAAAAAACTTTATTAATGCAAAAAGTTTTTTGCAGATACATAAAAGTTTTTGAGTTTATTTCACAATTTTTAAATCAATTTGTGAAGATCATAAGTTTTAAAATTACGATAAAGAGTCAGCAATGTTATGAAAAATTAGATTCAGAAGCAGTAGAAATTTTTTGGTCGACTTCCCATTGCTGCTCATAAATGTTGGGCTTGGGTGGAAGCTATGACTTCTAGCGGCCTGATGGCCGAGTGACTTGCGCTCTGGAACTCGGTGCCATAGGTTTCGGGTTGGAGTCCTAGCGCCATAGATGCTTGTTGTGGTTCGGGATCCACTGTAAATGATAGGTCCCGGTCTAATATGTCTGTTGAGAGTTGGGCGTAGGGCTGACAACCCTACCCCTAAAAAGAAAAACATCTCTCGTCTTATAATCTGCCAGTAAGCAGACGGCCTTGGCCCACAATGGGGCTGTTGCGCCACTGATGATGATGACGACATGACTTCTATTTTATCGCAACAACTGTTGCCACATTTACTTGCGATATTTGTTGGAGGAATTAAATGAAATATTAATATTAACATCGAGAATAATTTGACACATATAGTACGATATATTAGAATTTTAGGTATGAGACGACTTGCGAATTTATCAACATGCGAAAAAAAAATACTCTTTTACTGTATAAATGAGGGGCCTGATGGCCGAATGGATAGCGCTCTGGCGTTCGGTACCCACAGGTATCGGGTTCAAATCCCGGCTTTGCCCATAGGTGTTGTAGTGGTTCGGAATCCACTTTAAACTGTAGGTCCCGGTCCTAATAGGATCTTAGAGCGCTGCGGGGGCATTGTTACTCCGCGTCCGTGGCTTAACATCAAGTCACACGCGCTCCCTGGGTAATGCAAAGTGAGTGACATAGGTGCAGCCCTTATGGCGAAGATCACGGTCTATTTGCCAGCTGCATTAGAAGGAAAAAAAAAAAAATTTATATAAATGATGTAATTACGTAAATGATGAAACTCCTCTATATCACGTTTCACAGCAAGCATAAAAATTATTATTTGACCTTTTTCAATCAAGTAACGTTGAGTAACAACCATGACAAAGTTTTATAATAATTTTCACACAACTGTTTCCCTTGAATAGAAATTAGATAATTCGTTTTCTGTTATGGAAATGCAAATTTTCTTACAACTCAAAGTTACATTAATATCGTGATTCTCAATTATGCATAGTTAGGGATTGCAATATCGAACCAAAAGTTCACTACCGGTATTCGGTATTTTTTAGATCTTAATTCCGGGACACCGGTTTTAATACCGGTAGTAGAAATTCTAGAAAAAGAAAGAAAACACAGGTGTTTTTCTGTTTTATTAACCAGTTTTATTAGAGAATGTAAAAATTTATAACTTATAAATTATAACGTTATGTAAAGAATCACAAAAAAAGTAAAGGAACATCTTATTTATTTAAATCACAAAAAAGTGTAGATATACCTATTCAGTCTGTGGTACTATTACAAATTTTTGAAATGTGATCTTAAAAAATATAGTGTATCAATTGTGCTATCATTAAGCCATTTTTAAAATTATTTCGTGAAAAAATTACCAGCTGTCGAAAACGCTATCGCTAGTTGGTGGTACTGTTAGCAATGCGCGATATACTTTTTCCAAGTATTTACCTGATGGCTCGGTCTTAAAAACTGTGCTTAAGTTTGTATCTTCATCGCAATTAGATTCTTTCCTCTTTATCAAATTTGTATCATGTTTCGTTTTAAAATGTGTATGGAGTCCGCTTTTATTTCCTCCATTCACTTTAATAACTCTTGAATATTTTTTACATTGTGCCTCCATATTCTTTTCATCATATAAATCTGAATAAGAATAAGAATTTCACAGATAAAAATTCTAACTTTCTAGTAAATACCGAAAAAACGGTATTAAAACTTGTGAATGCCGGTATTACAAAATTGTACAAGTATCCCGGTATACCGGTATTGCAATCCCTAATTATAGTATATTATAAAGAATGCACAAGAATTCTAAAAGATTCGTATCGTTAAATAAGGTAAGAAGTAGTTATAAAACGAGGCACTCCATTTCTAAGTTGCAGGCACGATATTAATTGCTCTTGGACGCATTTTTTTTTCAGAGCGTGTGTGTAAGACGATTCAATAAAGAGGCGAATCCTGAATGAATCTTCTGAATCTCGATGTTTTAACTGATTAAGCCCTTAATTTTTGCCGAGGAAAAATCATTTTTTTTATCTTTAATAATTGGTGTAGTTTTGAAAAATGATAGATATTCCATTATGTACTTGAGGACTATAGAACCTATTCAAGTATTTAATCAAAATTATGATTTTTCGTACTCAGAGACTGGAAGCAATTTCAAAGGAAAGTTGTTGTTGTTTTAATGCATCTGGCAATACAGAAATAGTTAATCTTCATGCCATAAGCAAGGACTACACCGCTGAGACTCATTTAGCACTACCCAGGGAGTACGTGCAGCTTGACGATAGGCTATGGACGCGAGTCACACTACCTCCACAACAAACTACAATCCTATGAGACCGGGACCTACAGTTTAGCGTGGATTCCGAACCACTACAAACATCCATGGCACCGCCGGGATTCAAACCTGAAGTCTGTGGTACCAATGACCAGAGCGTTAGCCAATTGGCCATTAGGCCGTGGGGATTAATTAAGCCATAGGTATTTACTGATCGAGTACAAGGTCAGAGTGATGGTTTTCTACAGTACGTAATTCTCCTAATAACTCCGACAGATGGCGTTAGGAGTGACATGAATTTAGGAAAGTATAAGAAGTGTGTGTTAATGTTACTGCGGATTATTAGTGGGAAATTATGCCACCCGATATAAATTTAACCAGATCCAAAAATTATGTTTAAAATTCAATGTCATTGTTAAACTCAATTAATCATAAAAAATTTTTATGATTAAAACTTTTTTATAAACTTCCCTTATCTGTTATTATTTATCTTATTCTTACTACTGTAAGAATAAGATAAATGGTAAAAAAGTAAATAAGATAAAATGTAAGACCAATTTTCAATTTTAAATTCCCGGAATTTCCATTTTGGAAATTTTAATTATGGAATTCCAATTTTTTTTAGGTTGCTGGCACTGTCCTTGACATCTGTGGGAAATTTCACATCAAAATATTTATTAGTGTTTGAGTTACACTTGTCTTTGTGAGACGCTAAAAGTGATTCCGCCGATTTTTGAAATGTCTGAATTAATTGAGCAAAGAACTTGCATTCAATTTGTTTGCGGAAACCTATAGAATTTTGCAGAACGCATTCGGTGAGCATTTCTATATTGGAAAGAAATGTTTACAAGTGGTATAAACAGTTCAAAGTCGGCAGAAAACGCGTTGAAGGCGAAGAGCCCTCTGGTCGAATATTAACCTCAACCGACGAAGCTCACGTCCAAAAAATTAAAGATTTGGTGCCTGCAAACCGTCGATTTACAATTGGAGACCTTGCTGTAGATGTTGGAATTTCAAAAGGATCGGCCAATTGCATTTTGGGCCTCAAACGCATCAAATCTCGATTGGTACCGAAAACACTGAATGCACCAGCTCACACTGCATTGATTCTTCGTGACTTTTTCGCCAGAAATGAAACAAATATCGTATCACAATCACCGTATTCACGCCGTAATCTTCTGGCTATTCCCTAATCTCCAAAAGACCACTCCGGAGACACAGTTTTGAGTCGATTGAAGAGATTCAAAGTGAATCGCCGCGCGCTTTGAAGGTCATGCCTGAAGATGACTTTTTAGCATGCATTGAGGATTGGAAAAAAAGTTGACATAACTGCATTGTGTCCGGAGGGGATTACATTGAAGGTGATGAAATATATTTGGAAGAATAAATAAAGAGTTTTTTAAAAAGACATAATGATAATAATTTATGATTGATCTTACTTTTTGGGCACAGAAGTATATATATTTTTTTCAAAATAATAATATATATTTCAATATTCAAATCAATTTTTGAAATTACTTTTATAAAAAATTTTATTGTTGTAAAACTTCCTTATAAATCTACCTTATCTGTTATAATTTATCTTTTTCTCATTTATTATTTTACGAAATAATATTACCTAGTTCTATTTTCAAGTCATTTTTTAAAACTAACTTTATAAAATATTTTTATGATTGTAAAACTTTTTTATAAACCATCCTTAACTTTTATTATTTTACTTATTCTCTTTTTTATTTTTTTACGAACAAATATTACCAAGTTCAATTTCTAAATTAACTTTTATCAAAATTTTTATGCTTTTAAAACTTTTTCAAAAACCTGCCTAAACGCTTATTATTTATCTTATTGTTATATATTATTTTACGGAATAATATTACCTAATCCTATATTCAAGTCAATTTTTAAAATTAATTTTATAAAAATTTTTTATGGTTGTAAATTTCTCATATTTCTGAAACTTTTTAATAAACCTACTTTATCTGTTATTAATAATATTATTCTTATATATTGTTTGACAGAATAATATCACCTAGTTTACTTTTGAAGACAATTTTTAAAATTAGTTTTATAAAATTTTTTATGATTATACATTTTTTTTATAAACCTGCCCTTTCTCTTATTATCTATCTTATTCTTATATATTTTTTACGGAATTATATCACCTAATTTTATTTTCAAGACAATTTTTAAAAATTATTTATAAAATTTTTTATGATTATAAATTTTTTTTATAAACTTGTCTTATCTCTTATTATTTATCTTATTCTTATATATTTTTTCGGAATTATATCACCTAGTTTTATTTTCAACACAATTTTTAAAATTAATTTTATAAAATTTTTTATGATTATAGATTTTTTTTATAAACCTGCCTTATCTCTTATTGTTTATCTTATTCTTATATATTATTTTCGGAATAATGTAACCTAGTTTTATTTTCAAGACAATTTTTAAAATTAATTTTATAAAATTTTTTATGATTATAGATTTTTTTTATAAACCTGCCTTATCTCTTATTGTTTATCTTATTCTTATATATTATTTTCGGAATAATGTAACCTAGTTTTATTTTCAAGACAATTTTTAAAATTAATTTTATAAATTTTTTTATGATTATAAATTTTTTTATAAACCTGCCTTATCTCTTATTGTTTATCTTATTCTTATATATTATTTTCGGAATAATGTAACCTAGTTTTATTTTCAAGACAATTTTTAAAATTAATTTTATAAAGTTTTTTATGATTATAGATTTTTTTTATAAACCTACCTTATCTCTTGTTGTTTATCTTATACTTATATATTATTTTCGGAATAATGTAACCTAGTTTTATTTTCAAGACAATTTTTAAAATTAATTTTATAAAATTTTTTATGATTATAGATTTTTTTTATAAACCTGCCTTATCTCTTATTGTTTATCTTATTCTTATATATTATTTACGGAATAATATTACCTAGTTTTATTTTCAAGACAATTTTTAAAATTAATTTTATAAATTTTTTATGATTAACAATTTTTTTTATGTACCTGCCTTATCTCTTATTATTTATCTTATTCTTATATATTATTTTACGGAATAATATTACCTAGTTTTATTTTCAAGACAATTTTTAAAATTAATTTTATAAAATTTTTTATGATTATAAATTTTTTTATAAACCTGCCTTATCTCTTATAGTTTATCTTATTCTTATATATTATTTTACGGAATAATATTATCTAGTTTCCGTTTTCAAGACAATTTTTAAAATTAATTTTTTTAAATTTTCGAATGATTATAAATTTTTTTATGAATCTGCCTTATCTCTTATTATTTAACTTATTCTTATTGATTGTTTTTTGAAATATTATTAACTAGTTGAATTTTCAAGTCAATTTTTAAAATTACTTTTATAACATTTTTTTATGGTTGTAAAATTTTTCATATTTCTGAAACTTTTTTATAGACATCACTTATCTGTTATTATTAATCTTATTCTTTCGCAGAATAATATCACCAATTTTTATTTTCAAGTCGATTTTCAAAACTAATGATATAAAATTTTTTTTGATTAGAATTTTTTTTATAAACCTGCCTTGTCTCTTATTATTTAACTTATTCTTATATATTATTTTACGGAATAATATTACCTAGTTCTATTATCAAGTCAAATTTTTAAGTTAATTCTATAAAAAATTTTATGATTATAAATTTTTTTATAAACCTGACTTATCTCTTATTAATCTTATTCTTATATTTTATTTTATGGAAAAATATTACGTAGTTCTACTTTCAAGACAATTTTTAAAATTAATTTTTAAAAATTTTTATGATGATAGTTTTTTTTTTATAAACCTACCTTATTTCTTATTATTATTCATTATTTTTCGAAATAATATTACATAGTTCAATTTTAAAATCCATTTTTAACATTAATTTTTAAAAAATTTTTATTATTGCAAAATTTTTTATATCTTTGTAACTTCTTTATAAACCTCCTTTATCTGTTATTATTAATCTTATTCTTATATATCATTTCGCCATATAATATCACCTAGTTTTATTTTCAAGACAATTTTTTAAATTAATTATATAAAAATTTTTTATGATTATAAATTTTTTTATAAGCCTGCCTTATCTCTTATTATTTATCTTATTCTTATGTATTATTTTACGGTATATTACCTATTTCTATTATCAAATCAATATTTTAAATTAATTGTATAAAAATTTGTATAATTATAAATTTCTTTCATAAACCTGCCTTATCTCTTATTATTTATGTTATTCTTATATATTATTTTATGGAATAATATTAATTAGTTTTATAATCAAGTTAATTATTTAAATTAATTTTATAAATTTTTTTATGATAATAAATTTTTTTTAATAACCATGACTTATCTCTCCTTATTTATCTTATTCTTATATATTATTTTACGGAATAATATTACCTATTTCTATTATCAAGTCAATTTTTTTAATTAATTTTATAAAATTTTTGATGATTATAAATTTTTTTCATAAACCTGCCTTATCGCTTTTTATTTATGTTATTCTTATATATTATTTTCCGGAATAATAGTACCTAGTTCTATTATAAAGTTAATTTTTCAAATTAATTAAAAAAAAATTTATGCTTTTAAAACTTTTTTTTTTATAAACCTCCTTTATCTGTTATTATTAATCTTATTCTTATATATTTTTTCGCAGTATAATATCATCTGGTTTTATTTTCAAAACAATTTTAAAATTAATTTTATAAAATTTTTTATGATTATAATTTTTTTTTATAAACCTGCCTTATCTTTTATTATTAATCTTATTTTTATATATTATTTTATAGAATAATAATACGTAGTTCTACTTTCAAGGCAATTTTAAAATTATTTTTTTTTTTTGTATGATATCAATTTTTTTTTATGAACCTGCCTTATCTCTTATTATTTAACTTATTCTTATTCATTATTTTTCGAAATATTATTACCTAAATCTATTTTCAAGTCAATTTTTAAAATTAATTTTATAGAAAATTTTTTATGGTTGTAAAATTTTTCATATTTCTGGAAACTTTTTTATAAACCTTCTTTATCTGTTATTATTAATCTTATTCTCATATATCGTTTCGCAGAATAATATCACCAATTTTTATTTTCAAGACGATTTTTAAAATTAATTGTATAAAATTCTTTTTTGATTATAAATTTTTTTTATAAACCTGCCTTATCTCTTATTATTTATCTTATTCTTATATATTTGTTACGGAATATTATCACCTAGTTTTATTTTCAAGACAATTTTTAAATTAACATAATAACTTTTTTTTTTATTATAAATTTTTTTCATAAACCTGCCTTATTTCTTATTGTTTATCTTATTCTTATATATTATTTTACGGCATAATATTACCTAGTTCTATTTACAAGTCAATTTTTAAAATTAATTATATAAAAATTTTCATGTTTATACATTTTTTTTTATAATCCTGCTTTATCTCTTATTATTTACCTTATTCTTATGTATTATTTTACGGTATAATATTACCGACTTCTATTATCAAATCAATTTTTTAAATTGGTTTTATAAAATATTTTTATGATTGTAAAACTTTTTTATAAACCTGTTTTATCTCTTATTATTTAACTTATTCTTGTATATTATTTTACGGAATAATATTACCTGTTTTTATTTTTAAGATAATTTTTAAAATTAATTTTATAAATTTTTTAATGTTTATTTTTTTTCATAAACCTGCCTTGTTCTATTTTTAAGCAATTTTTTAAATTAATTTTATAAAAAAATTTTATTATTGTTTTTTTCTGTAAATTTTTTTTTATACATCTCCTTTGTCTGTTATTATTTATCTTATTCTTATTTATTGTTTTATGAAATAATATTCCTCAATTTCTTTTCCATAATAGTTAATGTTTATAAATTATATATTAAATATAGCTGTAATTATACATATATATATATATATATATATATATATATATGCTTAAAATTTTTAAATTATCAACTTTTAATAAGCAAAAATCTCAATTTATAAGCGGTTTATAGTCGTAATGTTTAAATTTGGAAGTTAGGAAGTTTTTCTTCTTTAAAATTAGAGTGGGACGTCTCCATAATGTGCCTTGGACTCGAACCTGAAACATGTGGTACCGAGCGCCAGCCATTCGGCGTCAGGCACTACTATAAATAAATAATAGATAATAACAATATTAATAATATTAAAATGTAAAAATGTATAAAACAATTAAAATGTATAAAACAATATTAATAATATGAAAATAACACTATATGTAATATTAAAATTATTTTGTAAATATTATTTTTAATTTTTTACGGAACATATTTAAATTTTTTTTTTTTTAATTTTAATTTTTTTACGTTTTGTTTTAATTTTTTTAAATGGATGCCACATTCTTTTGCTGTACATTGGTGAGTTTCGAGTTTTACTTCTGTATATTACGAAGTACCCATCCAAATGAAGTTAAATAAATGCCACTGGCTTTCCGGAATATTTATTTAGTATTTGAGAGAAAACCAGGAAAAATTCCCACCACGTAGCCTGATTGGGTGAGGTGAAATGTTAACACTCGCTGTTTAAATCGCAATCGTGTCTCCTCGTTTCATAAGTGATCTTATGGCCAATTGGCTATCGCTTTGACGCCACAGACTTCAGGTTCGAATCCTGGTGGTGCCATGGATGTTTGTTAGCGGTTTGGAATCCCCATTAAACAGTAGGTCCCGGTCTAATTAGCCTAAAGTGTGCACTAAATGACCGTAGAGCGACAAACCAAACGAAACCAAACCAAAACCTCGTTTCATAAAGCACAATGCTTGGAAAAACCCCGTGACCTGGGATTCGAACATGAGCTCTAGCTGCCCAAGTTACCGTTGGACAGCAAGTCAGACAACAAAACATTACCTAAAAAATATCAAGAAAATAAATGACAACTAATCAGTGCAATTACATTATAATGACTGATTAATTATTAATAAATATTAAATATATTTTTAAAAGTAAACTTCAATTTATTATGCAAAAATAATTCAAAACTTGTAATAATAAATTATAAATTTAAAATAGCATGCAATAGTTTAAATAATACAAAAATTTAAAGTTGCATAAAAAAAAATTTATGGAATAAAAATGTTTAATTCAAAAATTGAAAAAAAAAAAAAAAACTATTATGTCATAAAAATGTATTAATCTTTTTTTCAAGCATTTTTTTTAATTTCATAATTTAATTGCCTTTATCATTTTTTCCTTTAAGATTGAAATACTTTTTTTTTTCCCTTCTTTTGAATATTTTGTTTTATTTAGCATTTAAAAATTTAAAATATTTAAAATAAATTTTATTCAATAAAAAACTAGTATTAAAATTATTATTAACTAAAATGTGAAAATTTAGAAGAAAAAAAATCAAAATCAATTGAATACATAAATTAGATAATCAAATTAAAATTTAAAAGGGATTAACCTTTTTATGGAAAAAAAATTAATTTAGATGCAAAATTTGATTAAATTATTAAACTATAATATATAAATTGTATCAATAAATATATTTAAATCATTCATATATTTGATTATATTTAATAATGTATTTATTCTTAATAATAACTTCATTTTACTGCATTTTTTAATCAATATAAATTTTAAAAAATATATTACAATACATAATTTTTTTTAATTATTATAATTATTTCAAATTATTTTTAAAGTTTATTAAACATATTAGCTATTTAAATTTAAAATAAATTTTTTTAATAAATAAAAATTTGCCGTAATTAATTAAAAACTTTTATTTTTAATTCATTATTTTATTCATAAAGATTTTATGAATTTTTTTTTAAGAAAAAAGCGAAATTAATTGAAAACATAAAACTTAAATAATTGATTTAAAATTTTAAAATGAATTAACTGCATGCAAAATTTCCCAGAATTATTAAACTATTAATTTGTTATGAAATTTTAAATTAATTTATTTTTAAATAAATGAATTTATTTTGAAAAATGAATTTATCATAATTATATATACTTAATAATATGTATATACGTGAGAAAAAATTAAAAAAAATATGAGCTATTTAATTGCGTTTTTTAATCAATATAAATGTTAAAAACAGATTACATATCAATATGAGTCTTAAAAATATATTACATTCATATATATTTACAGTAGAACCTCTTTAAGTCAAACCTCGATAAGTCGAAAACCTCCAAAACTCGAAAATTTTTTTTATTCCCTTCCCTTCAAGCCCCAAAACTCCATTATTCGAAATTTCAATAATTATTCAATCCCCACAAGCCATTTTGGTATATATTTTCCCTCCGCAACTCGAAAAAAAATTGGACCTCTGTATCTTGAACATTAGCAATGTTTGATTTTACAACCTTTTTTACAACCTCTACAACTCGATCATTTGAAACTAATTACCTCTACAGTTCGAAGAAAAACAAGTTACCGACTTTAAGGATTTGCCGACAATACACGTCATTGTTTCTTAGAAAACAATGTATGAGTATACAGTAAATAGAATAACCAGTTCTATGAAATATTCTTATTATAATTCTTTATTGCTATTGTTTTCATTTGAACTCTAGCGAAGCAAATCTTTTATTGTCGAGTGCAAAAATATCAGAAGTAGTTTGGTTTTACTGCAATGCACATCTATTTTAAGAACAGTATGCGAAAAGTATTGTTAAAAAATGAGTGCTGTGAAACGTAAACTGAAAACTTTGACTCTCGTTGAAAAGTTTGAAGTGCTTGAAGCTGTGAAGAGTTGCCAAAAGAAGAAAGACGTTGCTGAACAATTTGGCCTACCAATGAGTACACTGTCAACAATAATAAAAAACGAATCGGACATCACGAAAAAAATTGAAAACGGTCAAAGTTTGTCCTGCAAAAGACAACGAATTGCAAAATTTCCCGCCTTGGAGAAGTGTTTACTTAAATGGTTTAAGCAGTGTCGGAACCAAAACATCAGTATCAGTGGAACACTGGTACAAGAAAAAGCCGAAATGTACTCTAAATCACTGGGACTGGCTAATTTCAGGGCCAGTAACGGATGGCTAGAAAAGTTCAAAAGAAGACATGAACTCGTTTTCAAGAAAGTTTGTGGAGAAAGTGCAAGTGTCAACATTGAAACCTGTGACGAATGGAAAAGCGAATTGCAAGGCCTGTTACCTGGTTATGAACTTGACAATATCTCCAATGCTGACGAAACAGGAAACGAATATTTCCTTACAAAATCCGCGTAAGTCGAAATCCTCCATAAGTCGAAAACTCAATTACTCGAATTATTTGGCGTCTCCCAAGAAGTTCGACTTATAGAGGTTCTACTGTATATATATAATTTAAAAATATTATTTTGATTTATTAAAGCCATTCATTAATTAAATATAAAATCTAAAAAAATATTATATTTATTATTAAATAACGATTTAACATAAGTAATTACAATTATTTTTAACCCATTATGTTAATCAAAAAATATTTTAAATAAAATATGGAAACTAATTCAAAACATAAAATTAAATAATATAATTAAAATTTTAAAATGAATTGACTTAATGCAAAATTTCGCTAAAGTATTAAACTATAATATTTAAATTGTATCAATAAATATATTTAAATCATTCATATATTTAATTATATTTAATACCATATTTATTCTTAATAACAATTTTATTTTATCGCATTTTTTAATCAATATAAATTTTCAAAAATACATTACAATACATACATTGTATAAATTATTATAAGTATTTAAAATTGTTATTAAAGTTTATTAAAGATATTCTCTATTTAAATTTAAAGTAATTTTTTTTTTATTAAATAAAAATTTAAAATTAAAAAATAATTAATTATAATAAATTTTTAATTATAAATTTTTATTTTCACTCCATTATTTTAATGGTAAAGATTTTATGAAAATATTAAAATTAATTAAATACATAAAATTAAATATTTGATTTCAAGTTTTAAAATAAATTAACCTCATTAAATTAATTTGAAACAAATGAATTTATCATGATTATATATGTGTGGAAAAAAAATAATTGGGCTACTTTAACGCATTTTTTAATTAATATAAATTTTAAAAATACATTACATATCAATATGAGTCTTAAAAATATATTACATTTAGATGTATTTATATATCATTTAAAATTATTATTTTGACTAATTGAAGTCATTCATTATTTAAATATAAAATCTAAAAAATAACATATTTATTACTAATAATAATTAATTTAACGTAAGTAATTACAATTAATTTAAATCCATTATGTAAATCAAAAAATATTTTAAATAAAATATGAAAAATAATTGAAAACATAAAATTAAATAATAGAATTAAAATTTTAAAATGAATTGACCTAAGGCAAAATTTCACTAAATTATTAAACTATAATATATAAATTGTATCAATAAATATATTTAAATCAATCATATATTTAATTATATTTAATGTTATATTTATTCTTAATTATAGTTTTATTTTATCGCATTTTATAATCAATATAAATTTTTTAAAATATATTACAATACATAATTTTTCAACATTATTAAAATTATTTAAAATTATTCTTATAGTTTATTAAAGATAGTCACTATTTAAATTTAAAATAATTTTTTTAATAAATAAAAATTTACCGTAATTAATTATAAACTTTTATTTTCAATTCATTATTTTAATCATAAGAATTTTATTATTATTATTTTTTAAATATTATTAAATTATTTATTAAAAATATTATTAAATTATTTAAAGACATAAAACTTAAATAATTGATTTAAAATTTTAAAATGAATGAACTGCTTACAAAATTTCACAGAATTATTAAACTATTAATTTAATATGAAATTTAAAATTAATTTATTTTGAAACAAATGAATTTATCGCGATTATATACGTGGAAAAAAAAATTCTACTTTATCGCATTTTTTAATTAATATAAATTTTAAATATGAGTGAAATTTTAAATTTCAATATGAGTCTTAAAAATTTATTACATTCAAATATATTTATATATAATTTAAAATTATTATTTTGATTTATTAAAGCCGTTCATTATATAAATATAAAATCTAAAAAATATTACATTTATTATTAAATAACAATTTAGCATAAGTAATTACAATTATTTTTAATCCTTTATGTTAATCAAAAAATATTTTAAATAAATTATGGAAACTAATTGAAAGCATAAAATTAAATAAAAGAATTAAAATTTTAAAATGAATTGACTTATTTTGAAACAAATAAAATTCTTTAAATAAAAATAAATAAATAAATAATAAATTAAATTAAAATGAATAAATAAAATTCTTTAAATAAATAAATTAATTTAATAAATAAATAAAATTTAATTTCTTTTTAATTAATTAATTTATTAATTATATTTTTAATTAATTAATCCTTTTTACTTTTCATTAATTTTAAAAAAAAATTCT
This sequence comes from Caerostris darwini, assembly GCA_021605075.1. Classification (NCBI taxonomy): domain Eukaryota; kingdom Metazoa; phylum Arthropoda; class Arachnida; order Araneae; family Araneidae; genus Caerostris; species Caerostris darwini. Next base: position 173,534 of record BPLQ01006759.1, read on the forward strand.
TTAAATAAATTATATATATATTATATATATGTATATATAATTTATTATAAATCTATACATAATTTAATATTTATAATTTAATATAATTTATTAATATATTTATAATTTAATTAATATTTTAATTTAAATATATATTAAATCATATATATATATATATAATTTATACAAATAATATATATAAATAAAGCATCTGAACTACATACAAACAGTTCACAAAATTTTTAATTCATATTATTATATTCTAAGCAGTGCTTTAATTCTAAACGTCGAAAGAGCACATAATTAAACTATATTTCTTTTATTAAATAATATTATTATGCATTTAATGTTCGCCCATGTATCAATGAAACTCATTCCTTAAAAGACACGTCCATACATTTCATGACGCGCCACATTCTTTTGTTCCAAGAAAAAGTATTCGTCAAGATAATTTCCAATTCTCCCGTCTCTTTAATAAAGAAAAAGAAAATTATGCGATCTATAATTAGAATTGTATTCAATTTGGAGCCATCCCCCAATTGGAGTTCTTTGCCCTTATGCGATTCCGTGGCGCTGGGCTACTAATTTTGTAGATTTGATCTCGCTAAATCTCGAATTTTATTCGCCATATTGATGATTTGGAAGGGCGAGCTGACGTAGGCCTCTCATTAACAGGCATGAATATATCAGATAAATTAGACAGATTACTTTTTAATTATTAAATTTTTATTACATTTGTGTACATAGAGTTTATATTTATCGAAGATCGGCGGAATCGGTAAGTGGAAATTTGATTTAAAAATGTTTTAAAATGTTAAAAAATTTTGTGTCAATGTAGTATGCATAATAGGCGTAAACATGAATGTGAAAATAAAGGGTGATATTTATATCTCGTTTCGGTATTTATTGTGGATGTTAGTTGTCTTCCAAAATTATTATTTAATTTGTCGGAAAGTTGTCAAAAGTTGCTTGTTGAATGCCAAATAGGGTATTGACATAGTAAATTTGACAATGAAATTCTTGTTCACGGATTAGCATTTGCCAGCGTCGCATTTTTTAGAGGTAATTTTTTTGTTTTATGGATTTCGCATAATTCGCGTTTCTTATTTTTTGCGCGATGATTTCCTGAATTATTTTATATATCGTGTTGATTTTATATTTGCCATGTGTTGTTGTTATTAAGATTGAATCGCGAATGTATTGACATGTGAATTATTATATTATTATTGTGCCAACTCACCCAAAAATATGGACTCTTCTATTTCAAATCGATCGATAAAAAAGTATTGGCAATGTAATGTGCGCATGCTAATTTTTTCATTTCATTTATGTATTGATCTATGAGTAGACATTATTCTCAAAATGTTGTTTGTATGCTAATTGTTGGTTCGCGTAATTAAAAGACCCATTATTGAAAAGTGATTAAAATGTTTAAAACTTTTAAACTGTGATTTGACATCACTTAAAAATTATTAAGTCGGATCATGACTGTTTCTATAAATCTTAAAATTAACTTTGGAATTTCTAGATTTCTAAAATATGCGCAAGATGACCTCATTGCTAATATCCTATTTTGTAATCGTTGAAAGAATTTCAATTTTACACCGCAAGTGATTCTGAGAATTGTAAGTTTGTTTTAAAAAATTTTATATAATAACTGTATTTTTAAATATTTAAAATGTATATCATAAATGATTTAAAACTTATGTTTTAATTAAAAAAAATTTTTAATAACTTTTTATGAATGAAATTTTTTAAATAATTTTAATAGATTTAAAAGTTTAAATTATGATGAATATAAAATTAAAAAATTTTTTTGCTTATTAATTTAATAAATCATATTTTAATAATATAGTAATTAATAACTAGTTATTCATAATTTTTGAATTTTTTCCAAATTTTACATATTTTTAAATTAAAATTTATACCATATTATTAATAATGTGTAGATTTTCATAATTTATAATTATATCTAAAATATTAATTATACTTCTTGGAAAATAATTTTAAATCTTAAAGTTTCATCTCTAATTTATATGAACAATACAGTTTACAAGCAATTAAAAAATTTTTTAATAAATTTTAATCTATTTATGTTAATAAATTACTTATTACTATTTCCAGATTATTTCTAGTACATCTTGATATGAAAATTTATTTTTCTTTTAACATATTTCTTTTAATTATTTGTTATTATAATATTAAAAAAATTAATTAGTATTTTTAGAAAAATTAAAAATTTCTAAAAATTTTTTAAAGAGCTTATAAATTTTTTAAGTTTTATAAAAAAATTCTTTTTAAAAATTAATTTTATAAAAGCATGAAAAAGTGCTTAAAATGATAGACATAGTTTTAGTAAAAAATTATTTTATTAGTCTATAAATTTGTTATTATAATCATATTTAATATTTGTTGAGTTTCACTTTAGGTAGCTTTCAGTTTTATTTACTGTAGTAAGCTACAATAGTATTAATTTTTTAAATTATTAAAAAATTCTTTATTGACCAAATTTAATAAAAATTATAGTTTCTTTTATTTTATTTTTAAAAAAATGCTAAATTAGGAAATCATCTAAAAAAATATTAGTTAAATTTAAATCCAAGATTCTTTTGTTCATTAATCTATCTAAAGATGTTTGATGAATAACTTATTCTTATAACTTAATAAAAATGCATATTTTTTTTAAGTATTAATTTTTGATTTTAATCATTTTCCATGCATTGTTTATTTCTTTTATATGAAATAATGATGTATTTATTTTGTAGAATTTTTCACTATGATCATTACATTTAATTTTTATTCATACAAATGTATTTATTCTCATATTTTCAAATAAAAATCTTATTAATATTTTGAATCAATGCTTTGTTGAACAAATCTATAATTATTTAGTTATCAAAATTATAAGTAACCTAATTCAAAAATTATATTTTATTTATTTATTTACAGTTGATTTTTTTTAAATTATGGTAAATTGCATAATTTGCTATATAAATAAAATGAAATAAAATAAATAAATAATATATTTAAGCTGTGTATGTGATCTAACCCAAAGATGAAATTTTTTTTTTAAACTTAATACTTTTTCTTTAATTTCTGACATTTTTTATTTATAAGAATTATTTTACACTTAATTTTAAAAGAAAACATCTTTATTTTTAATTATTAAAATATTGATCAATATTATAAGAATGATGCATGTTGTTGAATTGTATGGTTAAAGTTCTGTATACTTTGTTTAGAAAGGGGACCATATACAAATGTAAAATTGCTTTAATTTTAAATGAATTTTTGTTTCCTGATAAATTTTTAGAATAATCAGTTTTCCTTAAAGAAAAAATAGTTATTTTTTTGAAAAAATATTTTTTAGTTAATAGTTTATAGTTTTATTCTTTATATTTGTATTCTAAAGGAAAAATCTTTTGTTTAACAGAAGTCTTTTTGTTTACAAAAGTATTTGTTAACTAAGTCTTTTGTTACAGATAAACTGTTTTTCATTTTTATAAAATATTAAATAGTTTGGCATATTTTAAATAAATTTTATTGATGTATGAAGATATGTAATAAAATGCATAATATTGTAGCTCTTTCTAAAAAATTTGTTGTTAGGAAAAATTATTTTTAAAAGTAATAAATATGCAATATTTATATATGTTGGTATAAATATTGCATATAAATATAATTGCATATAAATATGCAATATTTATATACTGTATTTTGTGGGTTATTGTAATCATGCTTATCTGTGTTTTTCAAGTACATTTGAAATTAAAAATTAACTATAAATGTAAAGGTCATAGATTTTGATCTTAAAAAGAATTGAATAATTTTTACTTTTTCTTTATAATTAATTTCTGATATTGATAGCAATTTAAAAAATGTATGTTTAATTTATAGTTTTTAGTATTAAGTGAAAAAAAATAATGATCACATATAAATAAAATCATCATATTATATTATATAATGGTTTATCAGATCATATTATATATATGTATAATATGATCCAAATTATATTATTCTTAATAAGATATAAATCTTATTTTACCCTAATTTTCTTTGTGAATAACTGTAAACTTACTACACAGTTCCCAATTCTGCTGAAGTCTTTTGGTTTTGGACATACAATTTTTAACTGCTTTTACTGTTATACTTAAGAGAAACATTTAGTATGATCCAAACTGCAAAAAGTCTATAATTAATTTGAAATCACCTGAAGAATAGTCTATTGAATTTCTGAATTAAGCCAAAATTTTGAAAATGTTATAAATCCAAAATTTTGTATTTGCCTGAAATGGGCATTATGATAAATTCATAGATTGGAAATTTCTTCTTATGGTCTAAAAAAGAAAAATTGCTCGAATTCCTCAATTGTTATCACTAAAAGGTGTTCGTTGCAAACTGCAGTTTCAAATGTAGGTTAAATATAGAAGATAAATCTGCAAAATATTTTGTATTTATTTTTACTTCTAATGATGTGTTGTAAAATCATTAGTATTTTAAATTTTCTGTTCTTCATAATAATAATTTCATAAATTAAATATTTTTTTTTTTAAACTTCATAAATTTTTAGTTTTTCATAATTTTTGGTAAATCTTTTTATTTTAATGCAGCTGAACTAATAAAATTCTTTTGCAACTGTTTACAAATTTTAAAAATGTTTTATAATTTTGAATTTGTAGCTAATTTTCTTATAATAATTATTACTTAATGGTAAAATTTTATATTCATATTCATTTTCGTTATAGATTTTTTATTCATTGCATATTTGATTTTTAAAACATTTCTGCAAACCACATCTTTCCATATAAGTTTGTTTGCATAATCTATGAATTGCATAATGATAATATTGTATTTGTTTAAACATTTCAAATCTGGTATGACCTTTAAAGATAACATTCATTTATTAAATTTGGGCCTGTAGCAACTATTTGTCTATCAGTTGTTGAATAGAACTTCGGCTATCGGCTTTAAAATGTGTTTCAAAAACTAATCTAGTAAGTAATAAATAATTCTAATCTGGGAGGAAAAGTGCACAAAATTAAATCTCTTGTAACTTTTTTTCTCCTTATTTTGATCGTCCTGTTTGTTTTTTATTTATCTGTAGATATTAAAAAAAAATAATAATAATAATTAATTGTTCATTTATTTGTAGTGTCTTGATTGTGGGATTTTTAATTGTTTTGACTTTAGAAAATAAGATACTTTTAAACGTACTTATTTGTTATGCAGTTATTTTAAAATAATAAGAATTTTTAGAACTTAACACAATACCGATTTATTCAAATTTGTTTCAAATAGTTAAACATTTTTGTATTGATAGTATTCTATTATTTTTGCAAATGTAAAACAAATAGGAAGACTTTTGTATACAAAATCAACTCCCTAGTGAAATTATGGAACATTTTTAATATTTCAATTTGCTTTGCTTCTGTAGGGTCACCATGGGGAAGAGAAAATCTGCCAAACCACAAAAATACATTCAGCCATCGGAAGACGAAGATGAGGACAATGTAGATTTCTACAATGAAATGGAGGAATCTGAAAATATATTGTCCAATGACACTTCCATCTCATCAGAAAAAAATATTCGATCCCTGTGGACCAAAGAAAAGCCTCCAGAGCCTGCTAAAAAAGAGAAATCGCCCAAACAGACTGTGGAAAGTGAATTCTGGGCCACTCATTTCCCCATCCATTCAGACGGCATCACCTCTAACAACAAAAAGTTTGATTTCAACACCTTCAAGACAGAGTCATCAATACCAACAAGTAGTCCGTTGGAGACCTTGCTTTCTGAACGCATATTCAACTCCAATCCTTATTTGGAGGAGAAGCTGCGGGAAGGGATGGGGCTGAGTGGCACTGAAAGTGATAGGCGTAGTACTCATGATCACGATGGGGATCGGCGAGGCTCCCGGCCCAAGCGGAGACGGAAGTACGTCACGTACCCAGCCACCTTCCGCTTGGAGGTTGTGGAGCATGCCGAACGCTTCGGCAAGAGTGCTGCTGCCAAAAAGTACAACATTTGTGTGGAAAAGGTAAGCATGTGGTGCAAGACGAAAGACAACATAGTCCACAAAGTAAAAAAAGGAGGACAGCCATCTGCTGATGGTAGTTTTGATCCAGGTTATGAAGATAACTCTGCTACTGGTACTCCAGAACGGAATGTAGATGATGATGCAGAAGATGGTAAGGAGGTAATAGAAGACAAAAGACAGCAGGTGTCTCAAGAATTGGAGATGCTGTACAATGAAGAGTCTGATGCATCTGATAAGTTCGAACCAGAACCTGAAGCAGAAGTGCTTCGAAGACCAGAAGTTGTGTTCCCTGCTTATTTCAAATATCGTGTTGTGCAGTTTGCAGCAGGGAAAGGTGAAAAAGAAGCTTCCAGGGAATTTCATGTATGTGAAAAACGTGTGGCTATTTGGTGCCAGGCCAAAGAGTACCTAGCTGAATTAGTGAACTCTCATCGTGTGGAAGAATGGGAATGTGATCTATATGTAACATTAAAGAAATTGTTGGAAGATAATTGCCAGGTAACAGTGCGGGATTTAATAGTGCGTGCAGAGCAAGCTCAGCTTGCTAGTTCTTCTACTAAGTCCACTATTAGCACTGCTTGGCTCACGGACTGGTGCCAAAAATTTAAAGTGTGTTTCCGAAGTATCATAGAAAGTACTCCCCAGGTATACCTTTTGTATTTTTCTTGTCTCTGGCAGTTTCAGTTTTGTTAAATTATTTTATGTTATTGATGCGATTGCCATATTTCAGCCTTTGACTGAGCACACTTGCCTGATGTTGGAGACAAGCCTCTTCCAGGTAGATCGAGAGGAGCAGCAGATGGCATCTTTGAGGGGTGGACAGTGCAAAGGCACAAAGGTGCAGGAACTTATCGATTGCAGCCGCACTTTGGATGCTTCCCCCAGCACATCTGACCGGGAAGACTCAATCTCTTCGTTCTCATTTAGCAGCAAGCGTAGACGGAGATCGTATACGTTAGCTTTTAAGCTTGAGGTGTGTATCCCGTGTCTTTCCGTCTTCATAAACGGTGTCGGGAGAGAACAATGTCCTTGGAGCTTAACACGAAAAAAAAAAAAAAAAAAAAGCATCCAAAGTGCTTTGGCAAAACAGTCTTTTGCATGCTTGTATCTCAAGTAGTGTGCATGCTCGTAGGTAGTCTGTAGCCTTTATTATGCATGTTTGGATGTATTTTTGATCTGTAGATGTTTTAACATATTTTAAGTTTCTTGAATTAACATTATTTAGCTGTATATCATATATTTATAAAATTAAATAAACAAATATAAAAAAAAAAACCTTTATCTAGCCTGATTACACTTAATATATTATTAATCCACATCAATAACACAATTTCCATCAAATATTATGGAAAAATATTTTAAAAATAATTTACACAATAGTAAAAAAAAATTGTGAGGATTAGATAAAAGAAGATAAAAAAGATAATAAAGTTGAGCAATTTCTTGTATTATTTTAACATTTTAAATATTGGAATTAAATTCATGGTCTGTGTTTAATCATCAAACAATTTTCAATAAATTTCAGTATTGTTAGAAATTTTTGAAATACTTGGTGCCATTTATTAGATTGTAAAATTTTGAAGAAATATTATTAATTAGGAGGAATTGAATTAATGTTAAAAATAATTGAAACATAAATTCTATGTATTGAGATTTTATTTGCTTAATGGTATAAGGAAAAAAAGATTTTTAGTAATTTAAAATATATTTATAAATTCAAAAGATTGTTTTTTAAAATATTTAGTCAAATTCAGTAAAAAAGTGTATTCTGCAAAACTTATTTTTCAAAGTTTATATAGGTAAAATTAAAACAGGAAGTTTATAAGTATTGCATCTTTTCTAAAAGTTTTTTCACATCACGGATGTATATAATGTTTTATTCATTTATATTTAAACAAAATTTTAAGTGGAAATTCTCTTTTTAATGTGGGAGTCCTTTATAAATAATATAAAAAAAATAATGTATTGATTTTATTCATTTTGAACATATGCAAAACATAAATTATTTTCACATTATTTTGAAATCATTTATTCCATGGGAAATTAATCAATTTTGCAAAGATATTTTGTTCTAAAATATTTTTAGAGAGGCAACTATGTCCGATGCTATGATTTTTAAATTTTTAACTTCATACGTAAATTACCTTAGCAAATGGTGTAAAATATCTCTAGGCATGTAATTCTTCTATAGAAACTTATATCAATTCTTGCATAGAAATTGAGTTATTAGCATGAATTTTTCATTTGCATGTCTTTACTGCTTTGTTGATCTTAACCATGCAGCTTCCTTCTTTTGAGTTAATCTATTTATGTTTGCAGGTTGTTAAGTTTGCTCAGAGTCATACCAAACACGCGACGTCACGAAAGTATGGTATTGCTCGACGGGTTATCAGTCGTTGGATTGCTGACAAGGAAGTCTTGCAGACAGATTTGCTTAATGCCACTCAGCATGTTCTCAATGATGGTGTTACTGAAAAGATTGATAATCAACTGTTACAGTACTACAAGGAATTGAGGAAAACAGGTAACTTTTTATTGACTATTTAACAATGTCATGTTTTTATGTATGTAAATGAATACTTAAAAAAAAAAAAACATGTAAAAGAATACTTTAAAAAAAACATGTAAAAAAATACTTAAAAAAAAAACATTTAAAAGAATACTTAAAAAAAAAAGTATGAGTTAGGGTGATGCCAACTATTCCTCTATCAATTAAGTTTAATTTGAACTTCTATTTTCTTTTACTTATTGCATAATGTGGTGAATAAAAGAAGAAATCAACATAAGTTGCTTCTTTGTTGTAGTAATTTTGCTATTCTTTTTCCACTTATTATAATATAAAATATTTATCTTTAAAAATAAAATGTGTATGTATTTCGCATATTTTAGGAGTACGTATAACCAAATCAATGCTGTGCACACGAGCCAACTGCCTATTCGAACAGCAAAATGGTACAAGGTTTAGTCGCACAGGCATTATGTCTGCTACCAATGGCTGGTTTCAAAACTGGGTGGTCAAATGGAAGGAGCGAGGGGAACAAATAGATATAGAGGAAGAGGATGCAACCCCTTCTTCTAGTTCCACTGTAAGTATGGAGAAACTTTCTAAGAGTGCAGGGTGATTATAATTAATGTTCACTCTGGAAAAGGCTGTCTTGTTACGTCATTTAATTTGCTTCTTATGACGAGTACAGTGCCATCTATTGGTCGATTTTTGAACTATTTTTTTCTTTTGCCAGGCAAAATCTCATTGCTTCATGTTTTTTCGGGTGAATTATCGGGTCATTCTGACTGATTCTGACCAGTGGTTCTTTTTTTACAGCCTTTTCAAAGACAAACTTTAATTATGATCATCCTATACATTGAAGTAAATTGCATTAACCACAATGAGGGATTTTCATTTTGATTAATGAAGTAATTTTTGTTGGCTTAATTTCTTTCTATCAGCTAAATCAAATCTGTTTTGAGGTTCAAAATGTTGTGTTGATTTATAAATTACTTTATTGTTAATTTGTTAATATTTATAATTGCTAAAAAATTTTTTTTTTACAATGAAATAAATTATGTACTCATAATTTTATATAAATCAAGTTTTTTTTATGATAGAAAATTTTTTGAAAAGTTGGTTTTGCATACGTTGTGTAGGTTAAAAATTGTTTTCTTTTGCCATAATTAAGGGTTATCCTTTTATTTATTTTCATCAGTTTATTCTAATTTTGATGAATATTCTCCTTAACTGATTCTCTTTTGATACAAATTCCTTATATATTGTTTACATTTTACTAAAAAGTTTCTGAGCTGTTTAATTTTGCAATGCTGAGTACATAAATATAATATTTTTAAAATATCAAAAAGTTTTCTGTAAGATAGAAAAATGTGTGATATTAATAGAAATTGATTGTGCTGTTGTTTATTCAGACTTCCATTACCTCGGGTGCATTAGACCTGCAGACCACTCGTAATTCTGAAGGCAGCTCCTTGGATGCCCTGAAGCAGGCGTACATGACCAATGCCATCCTCAGTACCATGAAGCCCACAGAGATGGACCTGAAGATCATGAGTCAATTTCCTGAACTGTTGAGTGTCATCCAGCAGAACCCATCTATCATCAATGCAGCTGCTCAGCTACAGTACAAAGACTCAGAGATCTACAATATGTGCAATTCTTCACTTCAGGCAGTCATGAATCTCACAAAAGATGCCAACCCTGAAAATAATAATACTTCCAACCATTTTCCCGAACCTGCTGACAAGAAACCCTCATTAAGTGCCAAGAAGAGGAGGGAAAGGTATTCACCAGATTTTAAATTAATGGTTATTGAGTATGCTGCAAGCCATTCATATCAGGAAACTTCTCGTAAGTTTGGAGTTCATCACATCACAGTCTCTGAATGGTGTAAAGACAAAGATAGGATTCGCAAGAAGGTTTACTGTGACAACTTGCAGACTTTACACACTAAGATTCTAAAATCTGAAACAGCAGAACAGAAATTTCTTTCCTGGATTCAGGATTGCAATAAGCAGAAGATTATTATCAAGCCTACTGATGTGCAGGAGAAGGCCAATGAAATCCTCAACATCATTGGAGAAGCTGAAGTCAAGAAGAATTGTTGGTGGTTCTATCTCTGGAACAAGCGGGGAATGGATCCAGAAAAATTGTATGAAGAGGAGGCAGATGTGGATGTTTTAGAAAAAGAGAGCCGTGTCAATTATCCTCCAGCTGTAAAGGTAGAGATAGCTAAAGTAGCTGAAAGACAAAGTGTCAACTGTGCTGCTAGGTGTTTTCGTGTTGCTCGTAAACGGATTCGTGAATGGGTCAAGTGCAAAGACAAATTACGATGGCTGGCTGAGACAGGCCAGGTCCGAGAACGTGGTGGCTCAATGGGTGGAAAAAAGATCAACTGCTTAGATGTTGATAAAGAAGTCTATGATTGGTACAACAGCACAAGAACACCAGACAGTGCACCTCAACTTCCTGAGATTCGGACAAAAGCTCTAGAGATATTTCAAAAGCATGGCTTCAGTAACATGAAGTGCAGTAAAGAATGGTATAAAAATTGGTGTAAGCGATATGGCATTTGTCGCAGTTTGCAAAAGGACAATCAGCTTATTAAATGGATATTATCAAGATATGATAAAAATTTACCCATCACAAATCAGGAATTGGTTGAGTATGCTATTTCTGAAAGGATGAAAACAGGTGTGTCATTAAATGATCTTCCAGCTGAAGAATATGTCTTTTCCTTTTGTAAGAGATATCCTAGACTGCTAGAGGCTTTGCCCAGTATTGGGGAGACTTTTCCAGAAGAGATGGAAGCTGAAGTTACAAAATTTAGAGTTATGATAAAAGATTTGCAAGAAGAAAATAACTTTTCAAATTTGGCCATTGGGTGCATGGATGAAATTCCCTTGCTTTTCACCAATTCTGGTTCGGAACGAAGAGTAATCATGAATAGTGGTATGAGCTCTTGGAATGCTGTAGTGATACTTTCATCATTGGCTGATGGCACTCTTCTACCGCCCATGATGGTTCTCAAGGGTTCGCAGGAAGCTATTCCACCTGAAGGGTTGCAACATGTGGTGTTTCGGGAAAAATTGCTTGCAGATCAGTATGTTATGAGCAAATGGGTGACTGATGTGTGGCTCACCAATGTACCCTCTCCGAGCATGCTGCTGATGGACTGCTTTGAGCCTCATACTTGTTCATCTGTCCAAGACACCATGTTGGAATCTGGTATCACACCAGTGATAATGCCTGAAGGCTGTGCCTCTAAACTGCAGCCTCTTGGTGTTTGTATTACTCGCAGCTTCCAGGAGTCTGTCCAGGAAATCTGGAGTTCTTCACGAAGCCTTGCTACAGATTTCTCAAAAACGGCTGCTAGTACTTATCCCGGTGAAATTGCAAAGTGCATTGCTGCTGCTTTTGAGTGCCTCAGGGACAAACAGGACATGGTCCGCCGTAGCTTTGTGGTGACTGGTATTGCAGTGGCGCCAGATGGTAGTGAAGATGCTCTTATTGAGAATGCTGACTGGTTTGGGTGTTCAGGAGATGAGCATGTCTTGTCTCCAGCAAGTGAGAGTGACCGAGATTCTGATTTGGATGCATCTTAGGTCTTCTAGCTTTGTATTAGCGAGGATTGTAGTCCAGAGTCAGTGACCTAATCGGCATGCCAGGCATGAAAATCTTTGCAAAAAGAAAAAAAAAGTATTAACAATCTTTACAAATCCCGGTAAATATTTAATTGAAAATGCCTGCATATATGATGTACATTTCAGATTATTTTTATTCAGCAATCATCCATCTCTTATTTCTTCGTAATTCATGTCCTGGCTGTTGTCTGTGAAACATCATAAACACAAGAGTTTGCTTCACCCATGGCAGTTATATACCTAAATGCCTGGGCAGAGAGAGAGATATTTTGGTTAAGAGTCTAGGACTGTTCTGATGTTTGTTAAATTCTCAGCTTGTTTTAAGTTTTTTTTAATGAAATGTAGTCTTCCTATTCGTACCAGAACAATTTTTATATTTTTGTAATTAATAGACCAATTTTTTATTTTTAAATGATAAGATATCCACCAATGGAAATGCTGACAAATGTCAGACGAAATTTTGAATTGAATCTTTAACAGTATTTTTAAATCCATTTCCATGACAGTAGTCTTTCTGCCTCCATTTGAAATTGAAGAAACAGAGAAAATCACTGAATTTGTGAACTGAAAAGTTTTCATGCCTGTGATAATGTTGCAGTTTGTATGTTTTTTTTTTTATTTAAAAGGATGTGTATTTCTTATAATTTATTCATATTTAGTCACTCATTTCATCAGATATTTATTTTATTTGTAAAATGTATACATATTTTAGCAGATTTTCATGTTTTAATACAAGGGAAAACAATATTTAAAGAGGGGGTCCTTACGGGTATTATTTTATGCAGCTTTTGTTATTGATTTGTATGTTTGGGACCATCATTTGCTTTTCATTCAGTCCCTTCTGAGGCAGCTGCCTCCTGTCGTTAACAATCTGTCATTGACCAAATGCCTATTTCTTTTGTTTACTGAAAGTTTCAATCACTGCCTTTTGCTTTTGTAGCATATATTGACGGTATGCTACAAATGCATTCTAATGCAATCCATTCAAGATGATATGTGTTGTTTTCCGTTTCACCAGATGCTGAGTGTTGCAATAGTTTCACAGCATGGCATCCAAAGCAGGTGGAATCTATAAATATTTAAAAGCAATGATGCGTCATAGTGCCTTTTTTTTTTGTTTCCAATGTAACATAAAATCCTTTTCTTCCACTTTTAAAATTGAACCGTAAGAAGCAAATTTAATTTGCTAAAAAGAGTGGTTAAGTGTGTTTAAAATAAAAAGGATATATAATATCTATTTGAGGCTTTGTTCATTATAACTGTACAATGTGGTCTAAATATTTTAAAATGAGACGGTTCTGCATTATAAATAAAGGACTGATTCTTACTGGTTTGGATGCCCTGCTACAGCACTTGTTTGTTGTCCCTCCCATCATTTGTGGTCGTTTTATTTATTTTGGTTTCTGCCTCATGTCATCACTGTCCAGGTTCCTCAAAGCAGTCTTTTTATATTTCAAGCCAATTCTAAATTTAAAAATATTTTTTCTTTGTAGCTGAAAAATTACATATTATTTTTTTATTTATAAAAATTATGAAGCATTTTAAATTAACACTTCGTGCTTTCTATAAAAGCGTTAAGTATAAAAATTCTAAATTATTAAAAGATATTTAATATTTAAGACTGCATTTTTTAGAGATGTTTTTAACATTTTAATTATATATTTTAAACATTAATTTATTGTAAATAAGATGATTTTTTTAATTGAACATTTTAAAATTTTATTAAAATTTTATTTGTAAATTACAATTTATAAAATTTCTTTCTTTTGATTCATATAAATACATTTGCTTAAAAGAGAAAAAAAAAGTGTTTTTGGACACCAACTGTATGATGAGAGAAAAAAATGATTTAATGAGTATTCTAAATAAAATGAAATATTTTTTTAATTTAAATTTTATTAGTTATTCTAAACACATGGAGAGTTTGTTACCAATAAATATAGGCTTGAAGTGTGAAAAGAATTGCTTTAGTTTCTCTGGTTGAGATTTTTAGATGTTGTATACATATTATATACATTCATATATTGATATAAATAAATATATATATATAGCTCTATTTTTAAGCTTGCAGCAGTTGATATGTGGCTAGCTATATTGATTAAAAATGTTGTGCTTAACATTGAAAGCAGAAAAAAAAAAAAAGACAAATATTTTTTAGTTAATTTGGCCAATAAAGTCTTCCTAGAAATCGAAGGAAAGTTGACGCTGTCAAGTATTTTTGGACACCAACAATGTGAAGTTATGAAATAAATGCTTTAATGAGTATTCTGAACCATGCAGGGTTTTCTGAGATTGATTTCCTTTCTAAAACTTAGTCTGCACTTTACAAGATATATAGCATATATTTTATTAAAAAAAAATTATTTATTTATTTATTTGTTAAGAAAATGTCAATATACTCTTTAATATACCCAATAACTTCTTTAATTTATGTATGTGGTAGCGTAAGAAAAGAAAGCTTTCAAGTAATGATTTGCTTCTTAAATTTGTATTGGTTGTAATGCTTTTTATGTGATTGAACTCTATTTGATTGATTTTTTTATAATAATACATTTACAATTCTTTATTTGAAAATTTCAGTTTAAAATGAATCTACATAAATAATAGAAATGTTAGAGCATGTCGATTTGTTGAATTTTTCCAGTTCATTATTCTAATTTTATAATAGCACAATTATGACAAGAATTTGGTCAATTGTGTAGCAAGCATTTCTTGCTAAACTACCTAAATTATAAAATTAATTAATAGTGATTTTATTTACTAGAGATATAAGAATATAATAGTAAACAAAATTCTCTTAAAAATCAAAAATTGATTTTTTTTTATTCTTTAAATTTTTTTTATTACAATAGATCAAATATATACATTTTTTGAATTGATCATGTAAATCTTGCTTATGGCAATTATTTGAGATAATTATTTAAAAAATCTGCATGCAGTAAAAAATATATATATATTATTTTGAATTGGATTACATTATCAGCAAATTAATTTTTCTTTTAAAGAGATATGTAAAAAGTATTTTCCCTAGTGTGGAAAAGCTGAAGCCAGTGTTTAAATTACATAAAGTCAAGTTTCAAAAACTATACAATCAGTTTGTTTGTGAAATGTGTTTTTTTTACTATTTTCGTTTTGATGTATTCATTTCAAAAAGAGTTTCAACTTCATTGCAGTTTAAAGAGAAGTTATGACATTTTCATATCAGATTAGTTTTACTTTATCTAGTTTTATCATTCCTTTGTTTAAATGTTTCTTTGTTAAAGTTATGAGTTGTAATTGTACTAATCATTTTGAAATGCTGTGTTTGTTTCCACCCGGTGTTTATTGAGTCTATTTTACATACTTAAACAAGGATTCCAACCTTTTGCCGAGGAACCCTGCCTCGAGTTCTTCCCCAGCAAACCTAAACTCTACGCCTTAAGCACTTTGTGAAGATGAAAGCCATGCTGCCTTGACTTAGTTCTTCAGGGCTTGTCTTGTTCAACTGCTTTGTGTGTCTGTAAAGTCGTCTCTTTTTTTAACCATTTAATGGTCTTTTCTAATCTGTATAGCATTTATATGAAAAGTGCAGAAGCGCTGCGACTGTTCCACTAGATTTAATAATAATACAAAAAATGCAAATCATTGAAACTATACAATCTAATTGTATATAAAACCCCATTGTATTTGTGAATAGAAATGTGGTCAGTGATAATTTAATATCCTTCAATATTTATGTATAAATTAAAAAAAAAAAAAAAAAAAAATGTCAGATTATTTTTCTTATACTTATTTACAAAAAAAGAAATGAGATTTTTTTTACAGAAATTTTTGTTATAGTTTTTTTTTTATGTAGTTTGTAATGGCAGTTATTTTTATCTGTGTAAATATACATAGCTTTTAGAAAGTAGTTTATATATATCTTATATATTTTTAAAAAAAAATCTGTGTTATGCTGTTTATTTAAGAATGTATATCAATGTTTGTACAGTTTTAAACAAAAAAATTTTTTTTTATTGTTTTATTATTGAATTTATTTTTATTTTGTTATATAAAATTAATAGTTATGTGAAATTGTTTTCTCTATCTTTTGGAAATATATAATTAAAAAAAAATCTTATGAAATTAGTTTTTGTAGTGGCAATGTATTTTCAATTCAAAGGGAAAACCTGGCACTTCCGAAATTCGTTCAGGAATAGTTATATAATTCTAATTTCTAATAATCTACTGCTTTAAAAGTAGTAAACAAAACTGAATTTTTTCTTTTCTATTTTGTTTACTATTTTCAAAGCAGTAGATTATTAGAATTTAGAATTATTCATATAATTTAATTAAAACAATTTAGGAATTTTTAATTGAATTCGATTTGTGTAATTTTCTTTTAAATATTTAAACAGATTTGATTTGTCTAATCTTACAAATTTTAGATTTTATAAAATATTTGATTTTTAATATATTTTCCCATTTTATTTCAGTAACACAAAAATAATTTATTTTAAATTCATTAAGTTTTATCATCAAAAACTTAAAAACAATATTTTGTAGCATTAATGATGAAAGGATAGCCTTATTTGTAACATGTGGATTATTTGCATGCTACATTCCAAGCATTTTAAAAATATCATCAAATTCTTTTTGAAATTTCTGGTCTCTAAATTAAATAAATGTAGAATTTGTTTGGAAAATTTACAAAATATTCAAAAAATTTTTCTTTCTTTATATTAAAAAATGGCATTCATTATATTGTGACTGGAAAATGATTTATGTTATTAAATATATAATTTAAGTTTACATTGAATAAAGAAATAATTTTTTTTTTTACTCTCAATTTAGAATTATCTTCTTTTGTACTGCGAGAGCTGTATATAAAATATCCTTTTGACTTTTAAAGGTCATTACTTGCATAACTATTTAGATAGACTGAAGGATATTTGATGACTGAGATTAGTAGTATAAAAAGTTCGTTTTTTTTTTTATAAATAGGCTATTTTAAATTGTAAATAAACCTGTGTGATGTTTTCTTTGTTGTGTTCAAGTCCCTTTCTACAAGTGCCAAGGTAGGGCAATGCGTTAATTGCCTTTAAATATATATTTTCTATTCGTTATAGTTTTTATTTTTCGTCCTATAAATCCGATATTTTTTTTTTTTTTATTGATTTAGTTGTTAACTTTAGGACTTTTTAAAAACGTTGAAATGATCTGCATGGTTATGATACACTATTTAAATTTCAATGAATATCCATTATTAATTCAAATATATTTTCAAAAATGAGTGTAAAAAATAATTTATATTTGTTAATGTATTTAGTTATGTTTGGAAAGCAATTTCAATCCCCAATTTTTTTTTTTTTTTTTTTTTTTTTTTTAAACTCGATTCAAGCGATAATCATATATTAATTTTATTCTATTTTTGTGGCATCTTAACTACTCGGAATTTCTAATACTCGCCAAGATTTCCCTACGCATGCAATTTGGCAACTTTGGCGGTGGTATTACTGTAAAGTTTAGTTAACTTTGCAGTGATATCATTGCTGAATTATGTCTCTGTAACTGAATGTTCGATATTCTTTTTTGCATGCGTAGCGAAATCTTCCGATGGCAGGGAATGAAGGAGGGGGTGCCCGGTTCTCCCGTCCCAAGTGCAACGCTTCCGTAGTCAAGTGTGTGTGTTCTAAACACTTGTCCAGCAATGTGTGCGTGCGTGCGTGTGTATGTGCATGAAATGCGCAGGGGCAGTCGCAGCGGTTCGTCTACGAAGAAGTCTCCGCTCTATATGTCTGTATTTATGTGAGAGGAATTTGTAAGATAAATCGTAACTTATTTTTGTATCGAAGTAAATAAAAACTAACAAATATTTGACTCTTGTTTCATTGTCTGTTGTTGTTGTTTACAGTTGCAATTGCTTAAATGTTAAACCACTAAACCACTGATTCTTGCAAACAATTTTCATCACAACTAAATTAACTGAAAGGGATGCATATATTGATGTAAAAACAACAATATCCGCATAAAATGGATGCACTTTGCATGAATGCTAAACCAAAGCCAAACAATTGATTGTTAAGAATCCCCTTTATTAAACTTCCAAAATTTGCTGTTGTACACAACTAAATGAACTCAAATCGATGCATATTTGATTTAGAAACAACAATATCCGCATAAAATGGATGCAATTTGCATGAATGCCGAACAATTCATTAATAAAAGGGATTATTATTAACTTCCTAAATTTGTTATTGCACACCAATACAACTAAATTAACTCAAATTATATTTGAGTTAATTGATATTGCATCCATTTTATGTGGATGATATTGATATTGAAAATTATATTGATTTATTCATATTTGATTTAGAAACATCATCCACATAAAATGGATACAATTTGCATTAATGTCAAACAATTCATTAATAAAGAGGATTCTTGCAAACTTCCTGAATTTGCTATTGTACATCATCACAACTAAATTAACTGAAATGGATGCATATTTGGTGTAAAAACAACAATATCCGCATAAAATGGATGCAATTTGCATGAATGCCAAACAGTTCATTAATAAAAGGGATTATTATAAACTTCCTAAATTTGTTATTGCACACCAATACAACTAAATTAACTCAAATTATATTTGAATCCATTTTATGTGGATGATATTGATATTGAAAATTATATTGATTTATTCTAGAAACATCATCCACATAAAATGGATGCAATTTGCAATAATGCTAAACAATTGATTAATAAAGGGGATTCTTAACAAACTTCCTAAATTTGCTGTTGTACACACCATTACAACTAAATGAACTCAAATCTATGCATATTTGATGTAGAAATAACAATATCCGCATAAAATGGGTGCAAGTTGCATTTTCTTTTTTCTATAAATGGATGGCATAAAGAAATCAAAATTATCTCTTAATAACAACATTAAATAAATTTTGCTCCAAGTAAATAAAAGTAAAATATAACTAAAAATACTAAATAAGTAAAATATGCATGCAAATTAGCAAGTAATTACTTGATTTAAAAAAATGGACCCCTCTTGTATCTATTTCTATTTAAAACGTATATTTATTAAAAGATTGACCCTAGAAATGGTACACATAAATATTTATTTTGTTACTGCACAATAAAAATAAGTATACGTCTCACAAAAGTTTTCGTCCATGTGTGATTCTCGTTATAATTCCAGAAATAATTAAAAATGGTTGAAATAATTTTAAATTTCTACATGAAAAGGCGAGTTATTCTACTTTATTCAGTATGGTTTATTAGAAAATATCTTTCAAGTTTTATAAAAATTAAAGACGACTTGCCAGATTGACGGAGAGCATTGACTGCATAGCAACCTCTTATCTCCTGCTTTGTGAATGAGAGAAGTTTCTTAAGCTTTAAGCCCATTGATTAGATAGAAAAGGAGTAAGATATATATATATATTATTAATTTATTAAAAAAAATAACTTAATTATTAAAAAATTATGCATATGTTTTTTATAATTTTTAATAAGAATAAAAAAAATAAACAATAGAAACAAAAAGAATTGAAGAGGGAAAATTGTGACTCGGCGGAGAAACTGCATGGCAATTCGGAAAGGAGGATATCGAAACGTTAATGAATAATATTCAGAATAGCGCGAGGTCTTTTGCGATTTTTGAAATCAGAAATGTCGTCATCATAGTTGCCCAGATCATTCAGAACAGAATTATTGTTATTGGGAAGGGAGTTATAAAACTTTTGTGCACTTTTATAAATAAATTGTTTAAAACTTGGGAGGGAAAGAGCATGTCTGTTATTCTCATTTCGGAGAAACCAGGGCGAATTTGCAATCATACGCAGGATTCTATTTTGAAGTCTATATAAACTCGAAAACTTAAAAAGCAATATTTTTATGTTTAAATACATCTCATTCAAGTTTTATCATGCGAGTTAGGCTCGTGTTGAATCTTGCCTGGCTTACATTAATATTTTTGGGATGGATTGATGTTTGTGAGGGGTTCGGAATTCACTTTAAAATGTAGGTCCCTGTCTGTTTAGTCCTCGCGTGCACAAGATGACCGTAGAGCGACAAACCTAACCGAAGAAAAAAATGGCAGCGTTAAAGTTTTCTGACAGATATGGCCATTTAAAGAGAAAATAGGGATCCATAACTGTCTTCTATGAAATATATCAGTAGGAGGTAGAGCTCCGTCGTGCATAACAATTGCGCTGCCTTTTGAAGATCGGAGACAATCAAAATTTTTAACTTTTAGGGGAATTTCTATTATTTACATGGTTCGTTAATCTATCTCTCATAAAAAGCTATTCCTTCCATAGATCTTAACCTTTTACTGCATTTTTTTCTTGTTTGTATACAGTTAGTTATGTTAAGTAGAAAATTAGAATTATTTTTTAATTGAAACGAGATTACAAATCTCGAAATTTCTTTGAATTAGTGAATTTTTCCCTCATTTATTGTGTTAGTCACAGAAAAGTGGGTGAAATTCATCTTATTTATTGTTATTATTATTATTTGATATCCCAACTTGAGTAAAAAAAAAACATGAAGTTATTTGAATGCATTCAGAGAAACAAAACTATTGCTCGAAAAATAAATTGTATGGGGTTTTGAAATTGTGTTATATCAATTTTGTTTTTGAATTAAATCTGAAACAAATATTTTACCAGTAATTCACATCCTTCACTTAAATCTATCATACATTATATTTCCAACTCTTTAAAATGCACTCATTTTTCATTTAAAAATTTGTTTTGTGGCGCCATCTGCATGAAGTAATAATAATTAAAGCACAACTGAAACGCACTTTGTATTGAAAATTGTATCGAATTTTTAAATTCTATTTTAATTTTCTAATGGTTTTTTATTGTTAAAAATTTTCAACATTACTGAATTTTTTTTACATTCTTTACTAATAATAATTATGCAACCACATTAGTTAAACAATGTAATATTAATTCGGTTGGAGGTTAAAAGACTGAACAGTTGAACTCTGTAGACCAGGGGTGGCCAACCCAAATGATCTTGCGGGTCATTTTGGAAATGCATCCTAACTCCGCCTATAAAATTATACATCCCCATATTAGATTTAGACCCACTATAGACATTTTTTGGGAGTGAAAAATTGAAACAGAATGGGTTATTATTTTTGTGTATGCTACTATTCTTACATGTAAACATAGATATATTAATAATAATGATACTAAACGCATATTGTAAAGAAATTAATACTAAAAATGAAATATAAAAATATAGAAATATAAAAAAAAAATTTTTAAAAATGAAACGATTAAAAAATATTTTTTTTACTAGTGCGATACTATTTATTAAGTGAAAAAGTATTTTTCCACTCTTTCACTGAGCTATTGCAAATCGATCTCCATTTGGGTATTTGCACATCGTAATGGGTGTTGCGTCCGTTATGTTTGAGCGCGTTTTGAGTTTGGTCAATTTCCTTTTAGAAAAAAACGATTCGCAGGTGTAAGTTGAACTCAAAGTGCTAATAACTTCAACTAAGAGTCTGGTTTGATGTGCTGTCAACAATCAATTGCACGTATCTAGGAATGGCCACTGAGGTCATTTAAAGTGAAACATAGAACCAGATGTTCCAAGATGCGTGCGCCTCATGAGTTGGCAGAATATAATTTAATTATTCTGCGAACTCATAACTGTAAATATATAGAGCAGGCCCAGTCTGTCCTATATTCGCAAGAATATTATATTAAAATCAAAGTTCATTATTTTCTCGTCATTTTGGCAGTTCGTTTTTGAATATAGTAATGCACATATAATGTATTTTTTTAATACATTGGTTTTCACTCCTGTGGCCATTGTAAAATAAATATATTTTGTGATAAATTTGTCGATCGGAACAATGTTTAAGGGCCGCATGCGGCTCTGCTAGAGACGATTCACCAGTTGCTAGTAAATCAATCACGTAAACTCAACCACAATAATCTTGAAAATATGAATTTTTAGAAATTAAAAGTGAATGTCGAAAGAATTATTAGCTTTTTTCTCTTTTGGGTTGTTTTATTATTTTTAATTCATCTATTATAATATTTGCAAAATAATAATTATCATGATAATTGTATAGCAACTATGTCATCCTCAAGACATGTTGGAATAACTCATAGTAATGTTTTTTTAATTTTAGTTTTCTGGCATTTTGCCCAAATATTTGCGAAAGTAGTAGTATATTTGAAGTAGGGATGAAATAAAATTAAATTCTACACGATTTTTTTATTGGGAAATTCGTGATAACAAACAGTTTATTGATTCACCGCGTAAATAGAAAGTTGAATAACACAGAAGAAAAAAAACTGGAATAAACAAATTAAAAAATAAATTTTTATAGAAAATCATTCATAAATTACTAATGGAATATTAAAAAATACCAACATATAGAAAACAATTTATGTGTGATGAAGTATGTTTAAAATGTAATTTATATTTTTTAAAATTATTAGTGCTTAAAATGGAATTATAAATAAATATTATGTATATAAATGAATATGTAAAGAAATAATAATATAAATAAAGAATTATTAATATATATATGTATATATCTTTTTTTTTTCTTCTAATGCAGCTGGCAAACACTTAGACAGCTTGATCTTGGATGCCTTAAGGTAAGCGCTGCACAGACGTTACTCACTTTGCATTACCCAGGGGACGCGTGTAACTTGAAGATAAGCCACGGACGCGAAGTAACAATGCCCCCGCAACGCTCTTCGATCCTATGGTTTAAAGTGTATTCCGAACCCCTACAATCTTCCATGGCACCGCCGGGACTCGAACCCGAAACCCGGGGTACCGAGAGCGCTAGCCACTCGGCCATTCAGGCTCGCATTAATATATATATATACGAGTATATAAAGAATTCCTACTTATTTATTTATAAATAAGAATATATTTATATAAAAATAATATATATTTATAATTTTTTACGAATATGTATATCATCATCATCATTGGCGCAACAGTCCCATGATAGACAAAGGCCGTCTGCCTGCTTGCAGATTTCGGGACAGAAGATATTTGAGGTGTTTTTACGGAGCTTCTATATACGGGGTGTTGTTGTCAGTAAGACGCCCAACACTCTACAGTCATATTTGACCAGGACCTACGATTTAAAGGGGATTCCGAATCTCTACAAACATCCATAGTACCACCCGGAATTGAACTCGAAACCTGTGGCACCAAATGCCAGAGCGCTAGAAATATGTATATAAAAAATTATAAATAAATATTAATATATAATAGAATAGTATAATGTATAGCATAATAGTATAATAGCCTGATGGCCGAGTAGCTACTGCTCTGGCGCTCGATACCACATGTTTTTGGTTCTAGTCCCAGTGGTGCCATGGATGTTTGTAGTGGTTCGGAAACCACTTTAAACCATAGGTTCCAGATCTAATAGACTTTAGAGCGCTACGGGTATAGTGTGACTCGTGTCCAAGCTACACATGCGCCCTGGGTAGTGCTAAATGAGTAACGTCAGTGCAGCTCTTGCTTATGCCATGAAGATAAATTGACTTTGTATTGCCAGCTGCGTCAGAAAAAAAATACTAGTATTGCCAGTTTGGTACAATTGAAATGTAAATAAATAAAATTAAAAGATTGCTGTGCCAAAAACAAATTTAGATATAACTTTTTTTTTTTTAAATTTCCAAATTATCCAATTCGATTGCAAAGATATAAGTTCTGTTCTAAAATTGTCTGTTGTATTGTAAATAATTGTAATTTAAAGTGTAAAAAAAATTAAATTAAAAATAAATAAATTGTAAACAAGATTAGTAAAAGCAAATTTGATGGACATTTTTGTGCGCGCTGATGAACTTCAAATTTTTCTGTGAACTGTTGAATATCATTTATGTTGAATAAGATGCTGTTCTAATGCAGCTGTTAATACAGCTTTATCTTTATGGCATAAGCAAGTGCTGCACCGCTGTTACTCACTTAGCACTACCCAAGGGGGCACGTGTATCTTTAAGATAGTCTACGGACGCGAGTATCACTACCCCTCAATGCTCTACGGTTCTATTAGACCGGGACCTACGCTTTAAAGTGGATTCCGAACCACTACAAACATCCATGGCACCGCGGGGACCCGAACCTATGGTACAGAGCACCAAAGCGCTAGTCACTCGGCCGTCGAGCCCACAGTTAAATAAGATGTTTGACCTTGATATTAAACTTATTTTACTCTATCCACTCTACCCACTACTTTTTTCGACGATATTGAACTTTGGTGATTCCAATGTTTTATTGATGTATAGTATGTCTCGAATCACGGTTGATGAGAGGACGACAGTGCCTTCCGGGAGGAGTTTTAGGTGTAATTGTGCCGCATTTGTTTGTTGTATGGGGAAAAACACCGAAAACCTCCCCCAGCTAGCTTGTTTATGGATGCAAAATTAAACGTGCATGTTGTGCACATTGCGGCAATCACTATTATGTCAAACTTATGCATTGATGTGATATTTTTTTCAACAAATAAGGGATCCAATTTAGGATTCATATTTTAGTTGTCCTTATCCAGTATTGAGCTTAACGTCCAAGTTTTAACCAATTTCTTAATATTATTGCGTCATTTTCAATAAAAAAATGACCATTAAAAATTTAAAAAATTGAAGTGGTAACATTTGTAGTGGATTGAATTCTCTAGTGAAATCGATAGCAGGCAGTGCTTTCAGATACAAGGAAACTCAATGGCGATTGTGACACTGTTTACAAAGAGTCTCGTATCGATAGTTGTCTGGCGACAGTTTTCCGGGTTTCCTCCCATATGACACAGATACAGGGCAGTAACCCCTAAAAGTCTTCACAGAAGGCAATGCTAGCTGTCGAATCGTAGATTGAACACCAAGTTGATATTCAACAACAATAAGTTGCAATTGAAGTATTAAAAAAACAACCGGTATTAATGTTGACAACAAATTTTTAAACAGCAATTTATGCTGCAAAACTATGTTGGTAACAGATGGGTTGATAAATATTTCGTTAAAGTTCGGTTTATTTCACGCCAGACGAATTTGCCAAAAAGTTAATCATACCATTCTTCAAACCACTTGCTATCAAGTAAATTCTAAACAGCCAAAAATGAAATGATGTACATATCTTGACCATCAATCAGAATGCTTGGTGAGAATTTTCCGGGTATTCCCACACGCATATCCCTAAATGTCTTTTCTTAATGTAATGTCATCACTTGTTGGTGGTCTGTCCGGGTTATAACATAACACCCTCTGATGGTAAAACAAATAATAAAGTCAGCTTAAAAATCCGACTCTTCTTCTATTGGGTTGGCCACTAAGTGATTGCGAATTTTATTAACAGATGGCCTTAGGACATTCTTTTGTTTGTCAATGTGTTCCGAGCACCTAACTGATGTTGTTTTCTTGTTGTTTGGACTTCAGCCTTTAATTTAGTAAAAAAAGTGTATAGATTAGTAATTTAGTTTCGTTTTTATCCCAATTTAAAAATGGAAGAACAAGACGCGAATTTCAGACATATTTTATTGTATTTTTGTATTTTGTATTTTTTTCCATTGTATTGTATTTTTTTCCAAAATTCAAGAATGTATCGCAAGCACACAAGAAGTTATGTGCCGTATATGGGAATGAGCCCTGAAAGAAGGGCAGTGTCGAAATTGGTTTGCCAAATTTCGTTCTGGCCGAATTTCGTTCTTCAAACAATCTGGCCGTCCAGTTGAAGTTGATGAAACCCATATCAAGGCCATTGTCGATTCAGATCGTCATAGCACAACACTTGAGATTGTACAGTAGCTCGATGTATCGCATACATGCATTAAAAAATTAAAACAAGCTTGGCTATATCAAGAAACTCGATCTATGGGTCCCACATGTGCTTAAGGAAACTCATTTGACGCAACGCATTAGCATCTGCGATTCGCCTCTGAAAGGCAACGAAATGGATCCATTTAGCAAACGATTGACGAAAAGTGGATAGTCAATAACAACGTTAATCGGAAAAGTTCGTGGGTGATGCAAGAGGAACCAGCCCAGAAGACATTAAAAACTGAGATTCACGGGGAAAAAAATCTTTCAGTTTGATAGGATTATAAAGAAATTCTGAACTTTGAACTTTTACCAAGAAATCAAGCGATTAATTCAAGAGCGTATGTTCAACAACTTGCCAAACTGAGCGATGCAGTTCTGCTGCTACTACTCCACCACACCACATCACTGTGCCTAGAGCTGATTTGCCCCTATACAGTTTGGGAATGATGTAGGTGAGAAGTCTGATTGGGCTCTTTGACGCTCTACGGTCCTATGAGACCGGGACCTATGGCTTAAAGTGGATTCCGAATCACTACAAACATCCATGGTACTTCCAGGACTCGAACCCGTCACCTGTGGCACATAACTGCACAACGCTAGTCACTCAGCTATTCAGAACCCTCGGTGTTTTAGTAATGTTAAAAAACGGAAGATTAGACATGTTCAAAATAGTAATAACAATTTCACGGTAAGAGAATTTTCTCGGCAATGAGTCTTATAAAAATCGGTTTACATCAGTGAAACACGAAACCCACCAATGCTCAATAGCAACAACAACAAAAAAAAAAGCTGAAATCTGCTCGAAAAGTTTCAACTTATCATGTGTGAACATTCGAGGACGGATGAATAAACTCAGGAATATGCCAATGTTTAATAATACACTAGATATATGAAGCAATCGATTGGAATACTACAAGAATGGTCAAATTCAATACCCACAAGAATATAGCAATGTTGAATAGATCGAAAACTTCATGAAGAATGAATTGTTCAAGAATCTCTGAAAGAATATACAAAAGTATGATAAATGTCGTCCCAAATGAAGAATGAAGTATTCCCAATTCTACAAGAAACGTTATCACATTCAATAGCCAAAAGAATAGATTAAGGTTTGAAAATTCTAGGCATCGATGAAGAATGAAGTATTCGAAATACAATAAGAAGCACTATACAGCTCAATAGGCACCGGAAAAAGACAAAAGTGATAAATATGACTTTTCAGAAAGAAGGAATGGATCAACGCACTACGAGTACTTATACACTGCGTAAAAAAAGTAGAAGGACAGTGTTTTTTTGCCAATTAATATCTCTTATTTTCTCCTAACTACCAGATATTTATGCAGATTTAGTTTAATGACCCTTTTTTTCATTTTAGGCAAAAATTAAACATCTACCACTAATATTAATAATAAAATTAGTATATATAATTTCCGATGCGTAAAAAAAGTAGAAGGACACTTGCTAATATATTTAATTTAGTGAGTCGTTCTTTAGTTAAATAGTGATTTTGTACTTTGTTTTATCCTTTTCTGTCAAAAAATCTAATTTGTTTAAAAGTTACGCTGTTTCTCCGTTCTCAGAAATGCCTAAAGGAATACCTTTGAACGATTTTCAAAAAGGCCAAATTTCCGCATATTAGAATGATGGTAAAGGTGTCAAAGAGATTGCTCGATTGTTGCAGGTGAGCCTCAATACAGTTTTAAACTTTATCGGAAATCCTTATAAAAATGGAAAGAAAAAGAAGGCTGGTAGACCGAAAAAGTTAACACCACGTGATGAAGGAAAACTTGTTCGTGTGCTTAAGAAGAACAAAGGAAATGTTTCAAAGGCAAGAAATCAAGCAGGACTTAATCATATGACGTAATCAACAGTTTACAACTATATTAAAAGATCTAAAAATTCATTTTCAAAAAACGGAAACATCATCCCAAGTGGACGCAAGCTCACATTGATAACCGTTTAGCGTGGGCTAAGGAGCACATGTCCTGGACTACAGAATGGACTTCTGTGATATTTTCCGATGAAAAGAAATTTAATTTAGACGGCCCAGGCGAATATCAGCACTACTGGCATTGTCTTGGAATGAAGACGAATACTATTCAATACGACAGATGAGAGGAGGCAGTTTAATGGTTTGGTTGGCTGTTGGATACGGAGGAAGGACAAGTCTGGTTTTCTTAAATGGTAGGCAAAAACATACAGACTACTTTCAAGTGCTGAATTCCGAGCTTCTTCTTTATGGCTCTGACTTGAGGGGTGAAGAGTGGAAGTTTCAGCAAGACGGTGCTTCCATTAACACCGCGACTGGAGTCAAAAATTGGTTCCTAACAAATAATGTGGATGTTTTGCCATGGCCAGCCAAAAGTCCTGACCTTAATATAGTGGAAAACATCTGGGCAATGCTAGTTCGTCGAGTTTATGCTGATGGAAGGCAATTTGATTCGCTAACTCAGCTTCGAGAAGAATTGAATGACTTGTGGGACAATTTTTGTCAAACAGAAGTTCAATCTCTATACAATTCACTTCCAAACAGAATATTTGAAGTTATAAGGGCCAATGGGAAGAACATTACTTATTAAAATTACTATTTTTTCATTCATTATAATGCTGTCCTTCTACGTTTTTTACAAAGTTTCAAAAAAGAGAAACTATTTTTGTTGCCATTAATATTTTATGTTTGAATATCATAATTCTGATGTTAAAATTGTATTTTTAAAATATTTGTAAAATGTTTCTAATAAAAAATTTTAGTAAAAATAAAATACTTTTCGGTTATTGTTACAAAATCACACGTCCTTCTACTTTTTTTACGTAGTGTAGTCATTGGATATACAAATGTTTAAAATCCCAACCCAAAACATGAAAAGTGCTTCAAAACCATACTACAAAACACTTCAATCAAAAGCCAAATTCTGCAGAAAATCCCCGAAGACTAATGTTATTCATGAATCATTTCAAAAGTTAAGGGGCCCAAAGTACCCTTTTCAGCCAAAATTTGAAATGGAGTTTTATTTGCTTGGCCTTCATTTTCGGATAACGTCAAGGACCCCTAATCAGGACAACATCCTGGTCACACGTGATAAAAAATCCCGTTTTACCTGTTTTACTTCATGAATCAAGTATCCAATTGTGATAAAAAGTTGAAGAAAAATAAATCATAGTTTAAAAAAACTAGAAAACACGCGTTCTGAAAGCGTGGGGTGCTTTGTATGACATTTTTAAACTAACTCTGCATTTCGGAATGAAACTAGTGAAAAATTATAACGATTGATATCGAGCACGCCACGCTTTTAGAACAGTGGCATTCATTTTCTCGTCAGTAATTTTATTCTCATGTTTTACTTTGTTTAACTCTAAAAGCGTGTTCTTAAATTATAATATTTAAATTGTGAGTAAAACAAAGGCTAAATGCGAATAGGTCGAGCCAGCCAGGATTCGAACAGGGAATCTGCTAATCCGTCGTCAGGCGCGTTATCCGTTGTGCCACTGTCCCAAGTAGGTTTGAATGTCTTTCATTCTACATGGGTTAAATTGCTCTTCATAAGTTTAAATAAAATCACTCTTGGCGATCCTAATCATGATGAGATAATAAACTTATCAAAATATTTTAATGTCGTCGGTCCTTGATAAGTCTACAACGTTTCAATTAAATCTGCATCGCTTAAAGTAGGGCAAAATCGAGCCCAAAGAGTCAGTTACAAACAAACAAACAAACAAACAGGTGAAACTAATAATAAAAGCGTATTAAAAATAAAAACCCTCGCATTTCAGATGGCAATGAAACGACAAGGATTTATAAAGAATTATCAGCTTTTATACAAACTGTCAAAACATGTTTCAGAGCCTGTGACAGCATTCGATAAGAACCCAAGGAATTCAGGAATACAGGAGCACGACAGTTTGCTCATATCCTTTCACTGTTGGACCACCTGCTCGCTCTCCAATTGTCACCAGAGGACTCATCTTTCTTTGACAATGCGACGCTTGACGGTTTCCGCTTGCGAAAATGGCGGGAAAAACACCCGCGTTTTTTCCCGCTCTCCTCTCAAGGTGTGTTTGCACACAGAAACTTCTGGGCACGTGTCTTCCTTAAAGGAAGGGTGTTCAAACACAGGTAAGGTGGCGATGGGTGACATAATGGGCACGCAATCGTGTGTCAACATGGGCAAATTGTGCGCAGTTCTGAATGCAGGACGGAAAATGTGGATCAAGCGCTTGAAAGAGGGCATTCAGTTTTCAGTGGCAGCAGTTTCCGCGTTCGTGAAATCATGATTAACAGAAAGACAACACCCCCATTGTGTGGTACGACTAGAGCAGGGAATGTTCGAGACTGTGGCCCCGGATGTTCACATAATCGTATATCCATTTTGTTTTAAAAAAATCAGGGGACATTTTTTTACTGACTTTCTGATTTTGAAAAAAAGATTCAAAATATGGAAATGATCTGACTCTAGTTGGATAGGTTTGGTTCGGTTTGTCGCTCTACGGTCTTTTTATGCACACGTTGGGCATATTAGAGCAGGACCTACAGTTTAACGTGGATTCCGAACCACTCACAAACATCCATGCCACTGCCAGGATTCGAAATTGAAGCCTATGTACTAAAGCCCAGAGCGCTAGCCGATTGGCCATCCGGCAGCACTCTAGTTGGTTAAGAAAATAAACATTCAAGAATTAAAAAAAAAAAAAACCAGAAAAGATATTTTCTAATGTATTATCAATTAAAAAATGTTATGTTATTTAAAACGTAACGTAAAATTCTTAATTGGCAATAACTTATAAAGCATCTGCGATATTTATTTTGTTCCACAACAGGGTCTACTCTATTGACTATAGTGACATTGGTCATATCGCTCTGTTATGACATCCCCCTTTTTTTTCAATTCCTTCTATTCGTTCACACTCTCCCTATATATATCTTGTTCAAATTTTCAATCGTTTATAAAATACTTGTTATTCATCCGCTTCAGTTCAAATACATTTTTTTTGAACTTGTAATGGATGACACTGGATGTGAATACAGTTTTTTCAAATATTAATTCATTCATTAAATTTAATTCATTAATTTTAGTTTTTTTTAGATTTAAGTTGCATGTATCTACCAATAGAGGGCGCCAGATGTAAGAGCAAAATTTCAACTTTATTTGTAAAGGCCTTTTTGCAATATAGTGAAAAAAAAAGTAGGAATTGACTTAATTATTTTTATTTTTTTTTATATTATTTGTTCCTAATGCATCTGGTAAATACTTAAACAGTGTTATTCTTTATGCCATAAGCAAGGGTTGTACCGACGTTAGTCCTTTAGCACTACATGTTTTTCTTTTTACAGGAGTAGGGTTGTCAGATATACGCCCAATACTCTACAGTCACATTAGACCAGGACCTACTGTTTAAAGGATTCTTAAGTGGATTCTGACGGTGGACATTCAGGTTTCAGTGGCAGTAATAATCGTGATTAACAGACAGGACATCCTATTGTGTGGTCCGACTAGAGCAGGGGGTATTCGAAACTGTAGCCATGGATCCATTCAGAGGTTCACATCATGATACATCCATTTTGAAATCAGATGAAATTTTTTTTCACAGACTTTCTGATTTTGAAAAAAAAATTCAAAATATGGAAATGATCTGGCCCTAGTTGGATAAGAAAATAATTAATACTATTTAAAACGTAACATAAAATTTTTAATAGGCAATAACTTAGAAAGCTTGGCATATTGCTAATGTTATTCTGATGACTATAAAGAAATTCTAAATTATCTGACGAATCATTATCAATAAGAAGAAACATAAGAAGACATTTTATTTAGATTTTAGAATTCGCAATAATCTTATAAAAAGCAATATATTTTTTTTATTTGTTTATTATATACAGTTGTCCAACAGAAAAGTAAACTATCTTATTTACAAATCTTCAAAATAGTCAGTTTGACTTGGCCCTTCTAAAAACCTAGCCTATTTGTCTATGTAATGATTAGGGCCTGCATAGTAAGGTCGCCATTGTTATCTTCAGTTATATTTGGTGTCAGTATTTACCTTTGGCGATAATTGGCGTCTCGTAAAAAAAACTAAAAAGCACATATATTGTTGTAAATTTCGTATGCCAATCACTTGCATAGTCCAAAATAAAAATTGAAAAAAATCAATTACATTCAGTTATATTTTGTGTCAATAAAATTAAGTTATATTTTGTGCCAATATTTATCATTGGCGATAATTGGCATCTCTTTCACTAAAAAGCACATATATTTTTGTAAATTTCGTATGCCAATCACTTGCACAGTCCAAAAAAAAAAATTGAAAAAAATCAATTACATTCAATTATATTTTATGCCAATAAATTAAATTATATTTTGTGCCAATAAAATTCAGTTATATTTTGTGCCAATATTTATCTTTGGCGATAATTGGCGCGTTTTTCACTATAAAAAGCACATATATTGGTGTAAATTTCGTATGAACAGTCCAAAATAAAAATTGAAAAAAAATCAATTACATTCAGTTATATTTTATGCCAATAGATTCAATTATATTTTGTGTCAATAAAATTCAGTTATATTTTGTGCCAATATTTATCTTTGGTGATAATTGGCACGTTTTTCACTAAAAAGAGATAAATTGTTGTAAATTTCGTATACCAAACGCATGGGAAATCCAAAATAAAAATAGAAGAAATAACCCATTTATTTTAATAGCTTCATTTTACAACTAAAAATCTATTTTTTGTCCTAAATATTTTTTCGTCTAATGCTACGAAAAGCAGCTAGATCTATATGCAATACAAAAGAAGCATTTGAAACATTTAATAACAGTTTAAATGACCTTCAAATTTATAACAAAATAATTTTATAAAAGGACAAAAAAAAATTTTGTTTCAAAAATTTAATTCGAACAAAAGTTTTCAAAAAATGTTTTGGGAAAAAAATGTCTTCCCTCCCCCATTTTTTTCTTCCATATTCTAGAATCAGGATCTCAGAATCGTGAGAAACTGTAACCGTAATGGATGCAGACACCGTTTTGGTTTTTCTGCAGAACCTTCTAGATTTCATAGTCGAATAGATGTCTCTAATGCTTATCGTCGCTTGGACCGTGAAAATAGAAGGATAGAAAAAAAAACTCTCTGTTCTTCTAGCCTACTTCATAAAAACTATCAAAGCTCTCTCCTTTTCTCCCAAGACTCTCGTTATTGACATTGACATTTTTTTTTTTAATTCTCTTTTTCTTTTGACATTGAAATTCTTCCACCCCTTCCCCCCTTCCCCCACCCCTGTCTTGAATAAACAGCAAACGCATGAAGTGGAACATTAGCAGTGCGCCGTTGTTGATAAGTTAGCTAGTTAAATAAAAGCTTCACTCGACAATGAAAAGCAATATCAAAACAATGTTTGTTTTTTTGCTGGTGCCAGGTGTTAGTTTGAAGCTGGTAGCTTATTTTGAAAGAAGCGATTGTAAACAATAAGATAGGTGTGACCAACCCGTTTGAGTTCACAGTTATGGGTTTGCAGAATAATTAAATTAACTATATTCTACGAAGTCATGATGCGCGCGTATTTTGAAACATTAAATATAACAGGTTCTATGTTTCATGTTAAGTGATTTCAGTAACGCAATGACCATCCCTAGATACGCGCAGTCGATTGCTGATAGCACAGCAAACCAGATTCTCAGTTGAAGTTGTTAACGCTTTTGGATCAATTTACACCTGCGAATCGTGTTTTTTTCTAAAATGAAATTGATCAAACACAAAACACGCTCAAACATAACGAACGCAACACCCATTACGATGTGCCAATACCCACATACCATTGAGATCGATTTGCAAAAGCGAAGTGAAAGAGTGGAGAAACACACACGTAAAATAAATATTATTTAACGATTTCATTTTCTAATTTCATATATTTTATATACTTTTATATTTAATTTTTAGTGTTATATATTTCTTTACAATGTGAGTTTAGTATCATCATTATCATATTATCTATGTTTACATGTAAGAACAATAGTCAACACAATAACAATAAATCCTTATGTTAATCAATTTTTCAGTCCAAAAAATGTTTATAGTGGTTCTAAATCTAATAGGGGGATATATAATTTTATAAGCGGCCCGTGGAGTTAAGATGCATTTTCAAAGTGGACCGCAAGATCATTTGGGTTGGTCACCCCTATAATAAGAGAAAATGTTATTCCGAAGGAAAAAAGTGTCTGTAATCCCTGTAAAAACTTTTTTTTTTTAAATTCAATTTTTGCCAAAATTTAAATTTATATATCTGAAATGAAAATGGAGATTTAATTTTTTAACAAGATTATTTAAGGAATATTCGAGATCCACTGGACGCATGACAAAATTTTGTAAAAAAAAAAAAAAAAAAAAAAAATGCTGAAATCTGCTCGGCAAATTTCAACTTATCCTGTGCGAACATCCGAAAAACGGATGAATAAACTCGGGAACATGCCAATGTTTAATAATGCACGAGATATAGCAATTCAAATAGCCACGTGAATATAGCAATGAGGGCCTGAATGGCCGAGCGGCCATCGCTCTGGCGCTCGGTACCACAGGTTTCAAGTTCGAATCCCGGCGGTGCCATGGATGTGTGTAGTTGTTCGGAATCCACTTTAAAAAAAGTAGGTCCCGGTCCTAATAGGATCGTAGAGCGTTGCGGGGGTATTGTTACTCCGCGTCCGTATCTTCAAGTGACACGCACCCCCTGGGTAATGCGAAGCGAGTACGTCTGTGCAGCGCTTGCCTTAAGGCATCCTAGACGTCTATGTCTGTATGTCAGCTGCATTGGAACAAAAAAAAATATATATATATATAGCAATGTTGAAAATATCAAGAACTTCATGAAGAAAGAATTGTTCAAGAATCTCTAAAAGATTATACAAAAGTAAGATGAATGTAGTCGTATATGAAGAAAGAAGTATTCCAAATACTACAAGAAGCACTATACAGGTCAATGGGCAGTTGTTGGGCAAGTGTTCGAGGCGAGGACACCTATCCTGTTTAGATGTTCCGCATGGCAATCGTATCCGGTTCTTAATACAAAGTTGGCAACCGCCTCTTTACGTGGTCTAGTGTTAAAAATTTTCCAGCTCTCTTGAATAAGAAGGAGCAAAATGTAGTTTTCAGAATTCAAACGTGCAAGATCAACAAGTAAAATACATCAGATCACATCCCTGGATGCTCAGTGACTGAATGCCTTTTTTGTATGCAACAAATAAGTGTGTTATACATGAGGAAACACCAGTACAACCAATCATATGACAGATAAGCTATTGCCAGTATAGTATTTTTTTTATATATTTCGAAGTCTGTACCTCTTCCTCAAAAACAGTTAGGACGCAGATTCTTATCTTAACATAAAAATATTACTTTGGTATCAATAAAAAAAAAAATAAAAAAAAAATGAAGAAATAAAAAAAATGTAGAAAGCAAAACATAAATAAGCCTACTTAATATATATTTTCTTATTCAGCTGGCAAATACTTAGACAGTTATCTTTTATGCCATAAGCAAAGGCTGCACCGACGTTACTCACTGAACACTAACCAGAGGGTGCGTGTAGCTTGAAGATAAGCAAGGGACGCTGAGTAACACTACCCCCGCAACGCTCAACTATCCTGTTAGACAGGGACCCACGGTTTAAAGTGGATTCCGAGCCACTACAAACATCCATGGCACCGCCAGGACTTGAAACCGAAACCTGTGGTACCGAGCACCAGACATTCGGCTATCAATACAACACAATCACTTCAACTTCAAAAGTTGAAACATATAACTTTAATTTAATTAATTCTTTAACAAATAACTTTACATTAATTAATTTTTAAACAAGTAATTTTACATTAATTAATTTTTTATAAATTTAACTTTAA
The DNA here is from genome assembly GCA_021605075.1 of Caerostris darwini. Taxonomy (NCBI): domain Eukaryota; kingdom Metazoa; phylum Arthropoda; class Arachnida; order Araneae; family Araneidae; genus Caerostris; species Caerostris darwini. The sequence continues at coordinate 209,361 of BPLQ01006759.1, forward strand.
ATTAGAGAAAAATTTTAAATCAAGCTACCAGATGGCGTCAGATGCCACCAGGTAGTCCAAAAGACGTTTATGGCAGAAAATGTTTTTTTTTTTTTAATTAAATTAGAATAGGTTCGTAATTATTTGACTTTAATCTGGTATCTAGTCAATAACTTAAGAGAAAAAAAAATTAGAACGTAAAGTGTTTTTTTTTTTTAAGTTACACTGACATAATGCATGTTTAACAACATTTAATAACATGCGTTTTTTTTTATTTTTGTTTCATGTATCGCTTACATGATTGCGATATTTTTTCCCACACTGAAACCACCCTGTTCCCATTTGTGCCAGTTGATCGAAGGGTCGGTGCGCAGATCTCAGCGGCGAAGGTCGTTCTCCGGGAACATTCCCTGCTCCAGTGGTCCGCGACCGGCGCCCGCGGGCACCATAGAAAAACGGGCCCCTGTTGTCACTTTTTTTCTTCCAGCGTCTCTTTTCGGCAGCTCCGAATTAAACAGATCGCCGGTTCCACTCATGTGCATCCAGAGTTGACAGCCGAGATGCAAATGCGGCGCGCGAAGAAAGAACTGCTTTTCCAATGTTAGCTTTCACCCAACACTCAGCCATTGAAAAACAGCTCTTCAGTTCTTTGTTAAAGGCCATGATCACGAATAAATAACACACATGCTTTTTTGTTTCTTTCGTTATAATCCAATGATTTTTATGATAAAAATGAAACGTTGCCATAAAATTGCTTAAATGGTATTGTGGAAAAAAAAAAAAAAATTGAATAAGTTCAGTATAAATCAAGGGCATCTTCATTAGCATGTAAATCGAAAGATTTGGTTTGGTTGTTGCTCTACGGTCATCTTGTGCACATTTTAAGCTAATTAGATTGGGACCTATAGTTTAAGGTGGATTCCGAATCACTCACAAACATCCATGCCAGTGCCGACACTTGAGCCCGAAACCTGTAGTACCGAGCGCTAGTCACTCGGCCATCACCCTTAATATCCTAACTGGTAAGGAGGGACAGCTGTTTCGAGATGTGGAGAAAAAACAAAGGGCACGAAGGGATAGGAAGTCTGACTCGTTGCCCAGTGGCAACGTGTACAGAACAGCTTAAGTTAGAATTCGCTGATGGCATTGTTGTCAAAAATGAGAGAAAAGACGACGATGCGGCAAATGCGGGTCAGTTATCCTTAAAAGTTCATTCCGAAGGCACAGTCCTCCCCTGATCACCCTTCGGAGGACTGTTCATGGGATGCATAAGTTGTACATGAGGCTCACCGATGTTACACATTATACAGGATAGGATCAGTTTTGTTGTCATTCTTAGAAATATGCATTCCAAATGTTTTGGTATGGTTTGTCGCTCTACAGTGATTTTGTGTATACAAAGGCTAAACAGACGGAACCTCCAGTTGAACGTGGTTGAGACTTTTCATGGAATGTATATGTAAACGCGATGTAAAAACGTATGTACATATATATATATATATATATATATTAATATATATTAAATACACTCAAGAGCCCAAACCACCCCTACATTCTGCAATGAACTCGCCTGGATGACGTGGAAGGCACGTGATCAGGTGGAAGTGGTATTTAACTGGTATTAAATGGTGGTATTAATCCATGCCAAGGCGGGTTGAAGCTGTGTTGCGCGCCAAAGGTGGGCCAACTCGTTATTGACAGGTGGTCATAATGTTTTGGCTCTTGAGTGTATATGTATATAATATATTTACACACACACACACATAGATATATATTTCTAATGCAAATGGAAATCACTTAGACATTTGTCTTGGATACCTTAAGGCAAGCTCTGCACCAACGTTACTCACATAGCACTAATCAAGAGGTACGTGTAGTTTGAAGTTAGGCTACGGACGCGAGAACATCCTGTGAACATCCATAGTACCAACGGGACTCAAATCCGAAACCTGTCGTACCGAGGGCCAGAGAGCTAGCCACTCGGCTATCAGGCCCTCCTTTTAACAAGAAATATTCCTGTCTATTTTAATGTTCATATCAATATTTTATAACCTAATATAACAATAGGGTAAATAAAAAAGTCCATAAAGTAGTTTCTCAAAACATTTTGACTCTGAGGTTGATTCGTATTTTAGGATCACGTGATCTACTATACATTTTTATGCTAAGGCGATCACCTCGCGCTTTCCTAAGTTCTACCGTTTTGCAACCTCAGAAGAATAAAAAAAAGTTTTTAAAGATGCGTTTTTAATTTTTGAACGGTTTCGTTCAAAGGATGAGCAGATGACCTCAGAAAGCACGAGGTGTCAATTTCGCAAGTAGCCAACGAGGTACGCGTTTCACAAGCAAAGAGCAATTCGGTTTCATTTCCACCTCTTGGAATTCCCCCCGTTGAAATCCATAACGAAGGTTTTTCCTGCCGAGAAGCTTTCACCGCCAATTACAGATTCGTTATCTGTTTTGGAGACATCTTTGAGCAGATATTTCACACGCAAAACTTATCAGATTCTTGAAAAGTGCGAGATAAATCCATTGTTATTGGTTTGTAAAATCCGTCATTTGTTTTCCATTTTGCGATCTTTATCTTGTCAATTTTATGGTGATTATTTGTGGTTAAAACGTTTTACGAATGAAACCACCAATTGTTTTATGGTTTTTTTTTAAATACTCCTAAATATAGCAATACTTTTTATCGGTGAAAAAAACCAAAATATTTCCAACTTCTGAATCGACTATCGATTTCAACTATCGACTCCTATCTCTTAAAGAATTTAAAATATTTGTGAAACAAATTTAATGAACTTTATAGAACTCACACATTTGAAACATATACACCTTTTCATTTACAAAATGTTTATTACACCTTCAAAGATACCATAGTTGCAGTGACTTAAAAGACATCTTTGCACTCTAAATTTAAAAGCAAATATATATATATATATATATATATACAGAGAGATATATATATATACAGTCCAGTCACATTAATGTGACCACCTGTCAAAAGCCAGAATATACACTCTTGTATATTCTGGCTTTAACTGCATTGTGCAATAGTGTTAAAAAGTGGAATTCTTTATATACACTCCACTGCAATGTGCTGCCACTGCCTTTGTGATGGGTTATTTCACGTTGATGTCGAAAGTAGTGGGTGGTCCCATTAATGTGACTGAACTGTGTACATATAAATTCTTCTGTACATGTGTTTGACACTGCTACTACCACACCACACCACATCACTGTGCCTAGAGTTGAGTTGCCCCTTTACAGTTTGGAAATGATGTGGGTAAGAAGTGTGAGTGGGCTCTGTGACGCTCTATGGTCATATGAAACTGGACCTACTGCTTAAAGTGAATTCCGAATCACTACAAACATCCACGCACCACGGGGATAATGTGTTTGTCACTGAACTCGTCCTAAATGGCTGTTGGAACTCGGCCATCAGGCCCCTTGGATGTTGCTGGATGTTCGTAGGGGTTTGAAATCCACTTTAAACCGTAGGTCCCGGTCTAATAGGATCTTAGAGCGATGCGGGGGTAGTATTGCTCTTGTCCGTAGCCTATCTTCAAGCTATACGAGCCCCTGGATAGTGCTTAAATGAGTAACAGCATTGAATCCCTTGCTTATGGCATAAAGATGAACAGTCTCTGTATTGCCAGCTGCATTAGAACAACTTAGAACTGAGTTCACACACACACAAAAAGTTACAAATATGAGTTTTTTTCTTTCATTCATGAAACAAAATAGTTTCTTTAATGACTATATTCCTCTCTCAAAACTTTTCTGAATTGAAAAACCTACATAGCTAGCCAACTACAATTAATTTTAATAGAATTATAACGACAGAATTTTTATACACTGCGTTTTAAAGGACAGCGACAAATTCGTTTCCATCATTGCATGCGCATAAAATAAATTCGCAGAAATACGGCAATAAAAATGTGCGTTCGAAAGACATTTCACGCGAGTCACAAACGAAATTCAGGTGATTGATTCCTGAAACATCGTTTCTTTTTGTCCCGACGCGTTTTATTGTTAAATGGAATTGAGTTTGTCATAAGAAAAATGCTTTTTTTTTTGTGAAGCAAATATTCGCGACAGGCCTCGATGATTTTGAATGACATGACATTAAAAGCGGTCGCGTGGGATTGAACTGTGTCTTACACTTTGCGTTTGCATTGAGATCCCCGATTATGGCAATTTTTATTGCCGTACTCGGGTATCTCAATAGTAAATTCATGCGAGTGTCTTATAGATGTGCATAATAATTAATGCCCCTATAAAACCTATTCTTTTTTTTTAATCAAGGTGCTCTTAGTGTATTAATTTCTGGCCTAAAACCAGCGAATTAAGATCATCTCGTGCAGTTCGCTTATGTTTATATATTTTTTATATTCCATTTTGAGTGTTCTATATTTCTTTACAATGTGCGTTTACTATCATTATTATTATATTATCTATGTTTACATGCAGAGAGGCCTGGTGGCCGAGTGGCTAGCTCTCTGGCGCTCGGTACCACAGGTATCGGGTTCGAATTCCGGCGGTGCCATGGGTGTTTGTAGTGGTTCGGAATCCGTTTTAAACTGTAGGTCCCGTCTAACAGGATCGTAGAGCGTTGCGGGGGCATTGTGACTCCGCGTCCGTAATTTATCTCCAAGCTACACGCGCCCCCTGGGTAGTGCAAAGTGAGTAACATCGGTGTAGCCCTTATGGCATAAAAGATCACGGTCTATCTTGCCAGCTGCATTAGAAAAAAAAATGTTTACATGCAAGAATAGTAGTAATCACAATAATAATACCTCTTCATGTTTCAATGCTTCACTCCAAAAAATGTCTATAGCGGGTGTAAATCTAATATCGTATCGTGGAGTTAGGATGCTTTTGCAAAGTGCCCCGCTAGGTCATTTGGTTTGGCCAACCCTGGTCTAGTGCATTCAAATAATGGAGTAATATAATTATTACTACTATTTCATTACAACTCTATGATTCAAAAATTATCGTGTGTCAATTTTTATCGATATCAAATATTATCGATTATCAATTTTTTAATTGCTTTATTTTAAATTTAATTTTGCTTTATTTTAATTTTATTTAATTGCTTTATTACAGTTTTGGAGAAGAAGAGGAGGAGATGCTAGATTGATACATTCAAAACTGTCGATTGAATTTCTGAATAAACTGTATTCTTTGTTGCACCGCCGTATAATAACTCTCATAACAGTTATATAAATTTTCGGAATCTAAAACAATTTCAACTCTATCTTTTGAGTGATGTTATGTAGGCACTGAACGAAAAAATTTTAAATATATTCAACGAGAGATGATGAATTATTTTACATTCTTGTTTAAAGAATTTTTTTTAAATGAGCTAAAGGTTTTTGTGAGGCCTGATGGCCGAGTGACTAGCACTCTGGTGTTCGATACCACTGATTTTTGGGTCCGAATCCCGGCAGTGGCGTGGTTGTTTGTAATGGTTCGAAATCCACTTTAAGTCGTTGATCTCGGTTTAATAAGATCATAGACCGTTGCGTAGGTATTGTTACTCCGCGTCCGTAGCCTATCTTCAAGCTACACGTGCCGTCTGGGTAGTGCTAAGTGAATAATAGAGTTCGTCGGTGCAACCCACTTTAGGCTGCTCACAGGAAAATGGCGAATATGACCCAGCCCTCGACGAAATTAGAAACATTTGTCAATCATTTATAAACTAATTGAGCAATAGCATTCAAACACCATTTAAAAAATCTGCTTCTGAAAGTAGTCAGACACTTAAAAAAAAAAAAAAAAAACTCACATTGCACATCAAATTTCACATTGCAGATGTACTGGAAATTTTCTTTCGGAAGTTTCATAAAAATCAATTCTATAAAATCGCTACTTAAAAATTTTGTCGAAAAAGAAATTGGCATAATTTTGGCAGACAGAAATAAATAAATTAATTAAACAGGGTTCTAAGCATAAACAAAATTTTTGTAAACGATGGATGCGAACTAAACTTCCAAACTGTGATCATGATCAAATTTAAATGTAACTAATTGTGAAAATCAAGAAAAGCAAACCGAGTTTTATGTAAATACATAATTGTAATTTAGCGATTAAAATCTGTATGTATGTGCCTTCCCCTTTAAACCTAAGCGAGATGGAATTTGTGATTTTATAACTAAATAATTCGTAACGATTTAAGAAAAAGTGAATGCAATTAAATTTTTTTGAACTCTATTCTTTTCTAGAAATTTAAAAAATATTTGTTTGGTTTGTCAATCTACCGTCAATTTGTGCACACTTTGGGTTAAATAGACCATGCCACCTCCAGTATTCGAACATGAAGTCTTGCGGTACCAAAGGCGATTTTGTTACGATTACGATTTTTGTTTTTAATAGCAATTAATTTTCGTACTTAAAACTACAACCGCAGAGAGACTTATCTGTGGACTTTTATCAATCATTTATATCTTTAAAAATTTTTATCTTTTGAAGGATACCAGTTGCAAAAGAAAAAGAAAATATCTTTTTTCATACCTTTTCTAATCAATCAATCAAAATTGAAAGTCTATTTTTGAATTAATTTGTGTACAAATAAAATATTTTTTACACCGTTTGTTATAATTTACTGATGGCCGAGTGTCTAGTGCTCTGGCGCTCGGTTCGTGTCCCGGTGGTGCCATGGATGTTCGAAGAGGTTAGCAATCCACTTTAAACCGTAGGGCCCCGATCTAATATGGCTGTAAAGCTTTCGGCGTAGGGCAAACAACTTACCCCGTAAAATGAAAACTTCTCTCGTTTCGAATTCTGCAAGTAGGCAGACGAGTCCACCATAGGGCTGTTGCACCACTGAACATGATTAATGAAATAAATCATAATGATGTAGTTTTGTCTAATAGGATCGTAGACCGTTGCGGGGGGTAGTGTGAATTGCGCCCATAGCATATATACGAGACCGCTAGATAGTGCTTAAATGAGTAACAGCAGTGAATCCCTTGCTTATGGCATCAAGATTAACTGTCTCTGCATTCATCATGATTGGCGCAGCAGCCCCATGGTGGGCCAAGGCCGTCTGCCTACTGGCAGATTTCGAAACATGAGATGTTTTTTCTTTTAACAGGGTAGGGTTGTCAGCCCTACGACCAACGCTCTACAGTCATGTTAGACCGAGACCTACAGCTTAAAGTGAATTCCGAACCACTACAAACATCCATGGCACCGCCGGGATTCGAACCCGAAACCTGTGGTATGGAGCGCCAGGGTGTCTCTGTATTGCCAGCTGCATTAGAATAACAAGAACATTATAATTTCCTTTAGGAGTCTATATCATACACAGATTTTTATAAGGCTTCATAGAATACAAAATTTTACTGTTTCATTTTTATAATATTAGTCGTTTTTAAAGATTCCCTTCCTCCAAAATTCGATATGTCGGTGTATTTTGCACCAACACTGAGTTGTATTTTAAAGTATACTCTTTAACAACTCTTAACTCTTTTACAACGAAGCAGGTTTGGGTAGATGAAAAAATTTGTTTAAGAATAGAGTGGTGGCGCATTCGATTGTCAAATAATTTCCACATTTTCCCGTGTTTGGATATCCATATTTGGTAAATTTGAGGATTGGGACATTTTAGAATTACCTGTATTCAAGAGCCCATTTGATAGCCAAGTGGCTGGCTTTCTGGGCTTTGGTACCACCGGCTTCAGGTTCGAATCCTAGCGGCAACGGGGATGTTTGTGAGTGGTTCGAAATCCATGTTAAACTGTAGGTCCCGGTCTAATGAGTCCAAAGTGTGCACAGAATGACCGTAGAGCGACAAACCAAACCAATCAAGAGCCCTTTTAAAAATTTGACTCCCGTTTTATTTATAAAAATATTATTGTTTCAAAATTTTGAGAATTTAAGCTAACATTAAATGTTAAGGAGGCAACTCAACTGTATTCTTTAATAACACAACCAGTAGCAAAGACAGTGACTGCTTTACCAGAAACACCCAAGTCAGTGTCGAGAGATTTTTCTTAGCATTGAGGCTTATCAAAAGTTATCTTGAATCCACCATGAAGGAAGATCTTAGACAAGCTTTCCGTTATTAAGAAAGTAAAAAGTTTTAATGTATAACTAATAAAGCCTCTTTATGATTAAAATGCACAACTTTCTTTTGTTGGGTCTGAATGGTCGAGTGGCTAGCGCTCTGGTACCACAGCATTCGGGTTCGAGTCTCGACGATGCCATGGATGTTTGTAATGGTTCGGAATCCACTTTAAGCCGTAGGTCCCGGTCTCATAGGACTGTAAGAGCGTCAGGGAGCAAAAGTCAGACTTCTACCTACGGGTGCTCCATCATAACAGTAGCTACCCCCTTTCCCTCCAACCATGAGTAGATCATTGGGATGTCCGTCCCGCACTGCAGGACATTGAGGATTAGTCACAACAACACAACTTTCTTTTGTTTGTCTTAAACTATTTCGTAATATTTTGGTACTTGCTCATTGGATACTGTTATTGTGTTGTGACTAATGCTCAGTAACCTGCAGTACGGGTTGGACATCCCATGAGTCATCTACTCATGATTGAAGGGCTTCTGTTCTGATGGAGCACCCGCAGGTAGAAGTCCGACTAGGCTCTTCGATGCTCCACAGTCCTATGAGACCGGAACCTACGGCTTAAAGTGGATTCCGAATCACTACAAACACCCACGCACAGCCAGGATTCAAACCCGAAACTTGTGGCACCGAGCGACAGGCACTCAGCCATTCAGGCCCTAAATTTGGATAAATTATATTAGATAATATGAAAGTCAGGATTTTACTTTAAAAAAAAATGTGGGATGATCAGGATAAATATGGGTTATCTGCGTCAAAAATGCTTCTAAAAATAGTGGTTTTGTTTTAAATTATTACAATTATATTACGTTTCACTAAATGTGCGACAAACAAACATGACCCTTTAGCGAGTAACGGTTTTGTCATGTAAATCATTCACAAAATTTGTTTTAAGCCCAGAAAGCATTTTAAAGTGCAGTTCTTTTGTAGTCTTTTATCTATTTCGTATATATATATATATATATAAATATATATATATATTTTCTTTTCAATGCAGCTGGCAAACAGGTTGGTCTTGGATACCTTAAGGCAAGCGCTGCACCGATGTTACTCACTTTGCATTTCCCAGAGGGCGCGTGTAGCTTGATGGTAAGCCACGGACGCAGAGTAACAATGCCTCCGCAACGCTCTACGATCCTATTAGACCGGGACCTACGGTTTAAAGTGGATCCCGAACCACTACAGACATCCTTGGCACCACCGGGACTCGAACCCGAAACCTGTGGTATCGAGCGCCAGAGTGCTAGCCACTTTGCCATTCAGGCCCCTATTTCGTATATATTTGATAACAGAAATGCTCGATTTCTTGCTCCTTCCATCTCTGCCCTAAGGCATAATTCATCCTCATCATCAGCCTTATGATGTGCCCAAGGCCGTCTACTCGCTGGGAGACTTCTAGACAGCGGATGTTTCCTTTTTACGAGGTAGGATTGTCAGCCTTACGTCCAACGGTGATATTAGACCGGGACCTGCGGCTTAAAGTGGATTCCGAACCACTACAGACATCCATGCCACTGCTGGGATTCGAAACCAAACCTGCGGCACGGAGCGCCAGACACTCGGCCCTTCCGGCCTTGCTGTTATTTATATAGACATAATTTTTTGTAAGCCAAGAATGTCTTTTTAGTGAGTGTAAATACTACATCGCTAAAGTTGTAAAAACATTTTGCTGTGCTGAAACTGCTTTTAAATACATAAATTCATTAAAAACCATTGAATATATTTCACAAATTTATTTTAAATCCATTAGTAATGAAGACATTAGATAAAATTACGTTGAAGAATCTGGAGTCGGTTTGTAAAATTCGACTTAGGAGTCGGGAATTGGAAATGGATTGGCCGACTCCCCACACCTGAATTTAATTATTATCAGCAATTCAATTATTTATAAGTAGAGCCTGGGGAGCCTGATGGCCGAGCGGCTAGAGCTCTGTACAAAAGGTTTCGAGTTCGAGTCCCGGTGGTGCTATGGATGGTTGGAGTGTTTCGGAATCCATTTAAAACCGTAGATACCAGTCTAATAGGACAGTAGAGCGTTGTAGGGGTAGTGTGACTCGCATCCGTAGCCTATCTTCAAGCTACACGTGCCCCCTGGGTAGTGCTCAAACAATGGTTGCAGCTCTTGCTTATGGCATGAAGATGAACTGTCACTGTATTGACAGCTGCATTAGAAGTAATGAATACATTAGATAAAGTTACATTGAAGAGTCGGGAGTCGATGTATAAAATTCAACTTAGGAGTCGGGAATTGAAAATGGGTTAGCCGACAACCCCCACCTGCATTTAATTATTACCCACAATTGAGTTATTTATGTCGGGGTTATGTTTTTATGCCGTAATAAATGAACATAAGCGATGAGGAGAATGTCTAGCAAAGATGCATCTATGAATCTGAATGAACAGTTATAGTTGATGAGCAGACAAACAGACTTTTCTAAGAAAGAAGCAAACCCTTTCTGGGAATGTCTGTCCTTTCTGAATGTTTATTTTCGGGATGTCTTTTTATATTTGGTAATCATCCCCAAAACAATGAAACAAATGCCTCAGGCAGTGTAATGAGATGGAAATGATATTATGAGACATACCTGCGAGTCATAATAACAATCATAAAAATCTTTCTCATTTGTAAAAAAATGTTCATAAAAGGCAGCGAATTTATGGGACAAAGGGATCCTTCACAAAGTGCATAAATCAATTAAAAAATGTATTTCAATTTGTAATGTAATTGTAGCAAAATAAATGAAATTTAGCAGTATTTTTAATACGCTTTTATTAGTTTCACCTGTATGTTTGTAACTGACTCTTTGGGCTCGACTTTGCCCTACTTTAAGCGATCAGATTTCATTGAAACGTTGTAGACTTGTCAAGGACACTAAAATAGTTTGATAAGTTTATTATCTCATCAGGATTAGGATTATGCCAGGATGAGTGATTTTATGAAAGACCACACATTTATGAGAAAAAGGCTGAGCGCCAGAGCGCTAACCACTCAGTCATTCAGGCCCCTGCGCAAAGGAAGCGGATTAACATATCTACAGTCCTAAATTTGATGAGAAGGTTGTAATGCAGGCTATCGATTGGATGATACTGGCAAAATATGGAGCAATATGTAATAACAGATGGGGCACTATTTAGGTAATTCACTAGGTTCAGATCCAAAATTTTTAAATAATATTTTATAGACATTTTTTTATTGGATTTTTTTCCATTGTTAATCCAAGTTATAAAACAATGAACAAACATGAATAATAAAATAAGTAAAAAAATTTTTTATTACAATGCGGCAATGTATTTACTGACACACACATTGACATTCACATTGATTTCCGTACACGCAGACATCTATTCCTTATTCGCGGCGTGATGACCAATTGGCTAGCACTCTGGCCTTTGATATTACAGGCTTCAGTTTCGAATCCTGGTGGTGGCATGGATGTTTGTGAGGGGTTTGGAATCCACTTTAAACTGTAGGTCCCGGACTAATTAGCCGAAAGTGTGCAAAAAAGGACCACAGCGCGACAAACACACCAAATCAAAGCCGGTGATTAGAGGACATTGTCTCCTTATTACACTTCTAAGGGTAAACAACCCGCATTATCGTGTCGTATGTAAGAAAACCTCCAAAATTCCATACATGAATCGCTTTGCACAATCTGACACAACTGCCATCGAAGCTCCTCATTTTTAAATGCAGAGGAACGCATTGCCACCCGTGAATTCGGACATGTCCTCATGGTTTTAGTTGATCATGACGCTCCTGGATCACGTAATTGGTTAGATTTCTGTAGATTTAGCTGTAGGTGAGAGGGCGATCTGGCTGGTTCAGGGTGCATCCTTGCTTGGCCAGAGCATCTGCCTTTGTCGTTTCCCTGCGCATCGCAGTGACCCGGGACCCATTGCAGAATGTAAAAGAAGGTCGTTTAAGCTCGTTATTTCAATTCCTTCTATTAGCTCACACTCTCCCTATATATATATCTTGTTCACATTTTCAATCATTCATGAATTACTCTTTATTCATCCACTTTAGTTTAAATACAATTTTTTTTGAATTTACAGTGGATGACACTCGATGTTAATACAGTTTTTTTCAAATATGAATTCATTAATTAAATTTAATTAATTCCTTTTAGTTTTTTTTTAGATTTAAGTTGCATATGTCTACCAATAAATGGCGCCAGATAAACTTAAAAAAATGAATGAAAATTATTTATAAAGGACTTTCTGTAATAGAGTGTGAAAAAAAGTAGGAATTGAATTTTAAAATTTTGTTTTTATATTACTTGTTTTCCTTTTCCAAAAGTAATTTAAATTAATCTGGGTTGCATTTGTCGTGGTCCTTTTGGAGTTAATAATTTTTTGATATATTAAATCATTAAAACTAATAATTTTCATGCATAGTGCTTTCTCATGACAAAGGTACGGAATAAATTTAGGAAATGAAGAATCTTGTCTGCATACAGCAATGAATCCAATGGTCTTACTAGTCAACGAATATGCACCCTCTGTAGTAATGGAAGTTAACTCTGCAGTGGTAATTGATTAGTCTGTCTCCTATACACCTAGTGATTGCTTCCTTGTTGAAGAGGCTGAGATAAATCTGTCCAATGCAATGGCTTCTGGCTGGGAGATTGTTTTTGAGTCAGCCCAGTTATGCGGGGTTCCTGGAAGTGGACAGGCCGACCTCTTGGCCAAAAAGGGTTGAAAATTACCACAGCCACCATTTTCTTTATCCTTTCGTCAATTCAGTTCTGAGGTAAAGAAGAAGATAGACAGACCACTAAAATAAACTTATAAACCCCTTTCAACTAATTAAACCTGGAGTACTAGTCCTAACACTCTGAATTCAATTATGAATTAAAAGGCGGGCTGAAAAGTGCGTAGACTGACACATAGATACTAGTATTAAATCCATATGATTTTTAGTTAGCCCTAACCTTCAAAAGACACGTGTCTAAATTTGTCAGCTATTGCGCTATTAGTATGTGAGTTATAGCATTTTTAGTGAAGTTATAGCATTTTTAGTGTTCATCACGTGCAGTCCACTCGGCTGACTGTCGATTGGACTCCGGTGTGAAATGATGGAGCCATGTTTCATCCATTGTCACATATCGACTCAAAAATTCGGGTTTATTACGATTGAACAGCTCCAAACACTGCTTAGAATCATCAATTGGTTGTTGTTTTGGGTCGATTGTGAGCTCGCGCGGCACCCACTTTGAACAGAGCTTTCGCATATCCAAATATTCATTCACGATATGTCCAGCACGTTCCTTTGATATCTTTAGGGTCTCAGCTATCTCAATCCACTTCACTTTACGGTTATCAGAAATTATTTTGTGGACTTTTTTTATGTTTTCGTCGGTAACAGCCTCTTTGGGGCGTCCACTGCGTGCATCGTCCTCGGTGCTCATTTCGCCTCGTTTAAATGTAGCAAACCACTTCTCTACGGTTGATTTTCCTGGTGCAATGTCAGAATAATGTTTATCAAGACAAGACTTGGCTTCAATAGTATTTTTTTTCACCAAAAAGCAATGCTTTATTAACACACGAAATTCCTTTTTATCCATTTTTTCAAACTAACAAAAGTTGCTTCACTAAAAATGTTATAACTCACATACTAATAGTGCAGCAGCTGCCCACCTACCCACCTGCCCACCTGTTAGGAAAAATGTGAATAGGAGGAAAGTGGTGAATGTAAAATTCTGGGTTAAGAAGAATTGTAAAAATATTTTCTCTATTAGTGGTAGAAGTTTAAGTTTGTAAGTTCGTTGTCGTTATCTAATTAAAAATTTGAATTTTGTTCTACAATAAAACAATTTTCCGTAAACCTGTACTGGTATTATTGTCTTAATTCAATTATATATCATTTTTCTGGTTAACAAAGTTCTTTTATAATTTTCTTTGAAACCTTTTGAAATTTGGCAGGTAGCAGTTTTTTTTTTTTTTTGGGGGGATTGCATAAGGCGCAAAAACGGTGGGATTGCTCCTGCTTAACTGCTTCTGATGGCCAATTGGCTAGCTCTCTGGCCTTTGGTACCACAGGCATGGATGTTTATTAGTAGTGGCATGGATGTTTATTAGTAGTTCGGATACCACGTTAAACCGTAGGTCCCGGTCTAATGAGCCCAAAGCGTGTACAAAATGACGCTGGAGCGACAAACCAAATCTGCTTTAGTTGAAAATGATGGTTCATTATTGCGTAAAATATTGCGTAAATTCCCCAAATTAAAGATACAATTTATTAGTGGTCAGCCCTCATATGAGTTCCATATTCTAAATCTTCTACAGAACAGTACAAAATTATGTTTTGAAATAGTTTGATACAAAAATGTGTGCTGTTGTTTTCTCTGTATACGAATCATTTGAGCAGTGAAACATGATTTACGGTTTGGTTTGTCACTCCATGGTCATTTTGTCTACACTTTGGGCTCATTAGACCGGTAACATGGATTCCGAACCCCTCACAAACATCCATGCCATCTCCAGGATTCGAATCTGAAGCCTTAGTACCGAAGGCCAGAGACAAGATTTACGGATAACGAACAAAAAAAAAGATACAACTGAAAAATGTTATTTACGGAAATTTTAACTGTAATTGTGGGACTAGCATGGAATTTATTTTATAGATAAGTTAATTGGTATAAAACTTAACGCAATAAAGTGAAAAGAAACTTTTAAAAATTCATTACATGGTTATATTGAATATTGTTACCATGGTGACAAAACTGACGTTGTTTTGATTTTGATTATGGAAATTGATTCGTTTTTATAATCTCTTATAAATGTATTAGTTAACAAAAAGACGTCAGTAATCCGAGGTTTCCGGGGAAAGGAAGTGACGTCACGAGAGAAGAGCGCGCAACCGGAAGTGACGAGGTGTTATCTTGGTAGAGGGTCTTTTTTTCGTAGATGGAGTAACTCATGTTGGTACATAAGGTGTCTACCCAGAAACTTTTTTCCCTGGTGGCAACATCAAAACGTTGTGCTATAAGAGGGGGGGGATTTTTTGCGGAATATGAAACTTTTTAATTTGGATTATTTCTTAATTTGCTTTTTTAATTAGATTATTTTATAAAATGTGTTTAGTAAAGGAGTTTATTATTATTATAATTTTTTATGTAAAAATTTCTTTTATTTTACAAATGATTTTTATTTTTAATTTACATATTTTATTGCATTTTACAAAATTTATTTAGTAAAGAAATTTATGTATTTTCATTAGTTTGAAAATTTTTAATTTTTTTCATTGGATTATTTTACAAATTTATTTAATAAAGAAATTTATTCATTTGATTATTTTTTATTTGCTTTTTTTATTGGATTATTTTACAAATTTATATTATCATACAGATAATTATTTTCTATTTGCAGCATTTATTTGGTGAAGAAATTTATTTTATTTATTATTTTATTTTATTATTTATTTATTTATTCTGCAAAATAATTTTAAAAAAAATTGTTTATATTTATTTTTCTTTTGTATATATTTTTAATTTCAATTTTTTTTTTTATTGTATTTGTTATATTTTGCAAAATTTATTTTTGTAAAGGAATTTATTTATTTTTTAATTTATAATTTTTCCCCATTGTGTTACAAAATTTATTTTCCTTTTACAAATGTCTTTTATTTAAAGATAATTATTTCAGCAAAGGATTATTTTCTTTTCATTTTTTAATATGATTTGTTAAACTATTTTATAATTTCATTCCTTCTAAAAAAATTAGAGCTAGTGTGTTACAATATTTTTTTTATAACTTCATTAGAAATTTAATTATCCAAAATTTTGTTTGGTATTTATAGTTTTCCTTAAAATCTCTCGCATTTCTTTTTAAATACGATATTAGTTTTAAAATTTCTACCCAATATTAAATACTGCAGAGCATTTGTATTGAAAGATTTAATATGTAAGTTTATTAACTGTTTGAAGATCGTATACAGAATAGTTACAACTCCGAAGTAAATGTTACGAATATATATGTATATATATATTTAACCAATTTGTTACTTCCATTAAAATTCAGAAGTTTTTTTTTAACATAAATACACTTTAATTAAAATATGCATGAAATTTTTTTTCTAATATTTCTTCTTTTATACTCGATACTATTTTGATGAACTTTATAACTTCTTGCTTATACAAAAAAATTTTTTAGCATGCATTTATTTTCAAGCCTTCAGAAAATAAACACAAGACTATGATTGTGTAAGACAATAAGAAGAAATTCAATTGTAAAAGTTTCATATTCCGCTAAAATCCTCTTATTCCTCTTATAGTATCCTCTATAAACATAGAGGATACTATAAGAGAATATATGTTATATATATAGTATCCTTTATAATATTCTCTAAAATACCTGTTATATTACAACATTCCAATGTTGCCACCAGGGAAAAAAGTTTCTGGGGGGACCCTTTATCTACCAACATGAGTTACCCTGATATGGCCACGAGCGAAAAAAAAAAAAAAACCCTCTACCAAGAAAATGTCGTTACTTCCGGTTAAGCGCGCTTCTCTCGTGACGTCACTTCCGTCCCCCGGAAACTTCGGACTACTACTGACGTTAATAAAAATGAAATAATAATAATAATAATGCATAATAGATATTTTCTTTTTAATAAATCCTAGTCTCCTTAGAAATTTTTTTCATTAATGATTATTATAATTTATAATATTAAACATTCGTTTTTGATATGGAAGCGCTTATTTTAAATTTTTAGTTGTTAATATTCTTAGATAAATTTATGTTTGATGTTCTTGGACTAACATTTTTGTTTCTTTACAATATGTAAGAACAAAGCTGAAATATTATCTCCATGGAGAGATTTAGAAATAAATTTTGCAATACATTTAAGCAACTTAAAAATTTAGCAGTAAAACCGAGCAGCCTTTTAAAATATTTTTTTGGTTATTTATAGAACATTTTATCATCACCGTTGATAAAAATTCTCTGAAAAAAATAGTCCTTGTAAATCAAAGCAATTCACAATTTTAATCAAAAATAATAATTCTCTAATGATATAAATAGAAATTTCTTACAAAATGTGTAAACAATTGTTGTGTTTGATTTATTGGCGCCAATAGCTCCAATAAACTAAACACAATGCGCCAATACGCCAACTAAACACTGCATTAAACAAATGACTGAAATGTCACCCATTTGGCGAATATCTGGAAATAAACACAATGGTCTTGGCGACAATTTTGGCGATTTCGAAAACAAAATGGTTGCAAGATGTGCATGGGATCTGGTCTTCCTGGAATTTTCATATTAGAAATTTCTAAATATGTTTTATTAGATATTTCCAGGCTTGGAGAAAAAGATCGTTAACATTCTTATGCAAATGTTTTAAAAAATACATTAAATTTTATGATTTAATTTGATTTTTTAATTACATTAAATTGATTCTTGATCTGATGAGGCCCATTTGGGCCTATTTGAGCTGAAGCTATTCTTGGAGGTGTTAGGAAAAGGAATTGTTGGAGAAGACTGTTCAACGCAATTCAATTATAAAATTATATATATACACTGAAGTGACAAAAGTCATGGGATAGCAATATGCAAATTTTCAGATGGCAGTAGCATCGCGTAGAACAGGTATAAATGCGCAGTGCTTTTTCGCAGAGCTTTCATTTCTGTTAGTTATTCATGTGAAGAGGTTTTGACGTGATGATGACCGCACGACGGGAATTAACAGACTTTGAACGCGGAATGTTAGTTGGAGTTAGACGCATGGGTCATGCCATTTCGGAAATCGTTAGGGAATTCAACATTCCCAGATCCACTGTGTCAAGAGTGTGCCGAGAGTATGAAATTTCAGGCATAACATCCCACCATGGACAGCGCAGTGGTCGACCGCCTGCACTTAACGACAGAGACCGGCGACGTCTGCAAAGAGTCATAAATTCTAACAGACAAGCAACACTGCGTCAAATAACCGCAGAAATCAATGTGGGACGTACAAGGGACTTGTCTGTTAGAACTGTGCCGAGAAATTTGGCTTTCTTGGGCTATTCCAGCAGAAGACCGACTCGAGTGCCTTTACTGACAGAACGACATTGCTTGCAGCGACTCTCGTGGGCACGTGAGCATATCGGTTGGTCCCTAGATGAATGGAAAACCGTGACCTGGTCCGCTGAGTCACGATTTCAGTTGGCAAGAGCTGATGGTAGGGTTCGAGTGTGGCGCAGACCCCACGAAGCCATGGACCCAAACTGTCAGCAAGGCACTGTTCAAGCTGGTGGTGGCTCCGTAATGGTGTGGACTGTTTTTTCATGGCATGGACTTGGTCCTCTGGTGCGACTGGACCGAACATTGACTGGAAATGCTTATGTTCAGCTACTTGGAGATCACTTGCAGCCATTCATGGACTTCATGTACCCAAACAACGATGGGATTTTTATGGATGACAATGCGCCATGTCACCGGGCCACAACTGTTCGCGATTGGTTTGAAGAACATTCTGGACATCTCCAACGAATGATCTGGCCACCTAGATCGCCCGACATGAATCCCATCGAGCATTTATGGGACATCATCGAGAGGTCTGTTCGTGCCCAAAATCCTGCACCATCAACGCTTTCACAATTATGGACGTCTATCGAGACAGCATGGCTCAATATTCCTGCAGAAGACTTCCAACGACTGTTGGAGTCCATGCCACGTCGAGTTGCTGCACTTCGCCGGGCGAAAGGAGGGCCGACACGATATTAAGAGGTATACCATGACTTTTGTCACTTCAGTGTATATTATTATATTATATTTCTTCAATTTATAAATGCTATAAAGTCCTCTAGATATTATAAAACTTATTAAGATTAAACAGAGCCGCTCGTGTATTTAGAATGAATGATCTAAACCCTGTAAAAAAGCTCGTTTTGGCAAAGCCAAAGGGACAAAGAGAAAGAGGACGAGCCAGTTTACGATGTATAGACGCAGTTGAAAAAGATTTTGCTGTACTAAAGGTTCAGAATTGGTGGACTCTTGTCACCCAGAGGAATGCATGGAAATCTCTTCAAAGGAAAGTCTTGGACCGCCCTGGGCTGTCGGTCTGTTGATGATGATGATGAAATTGATTCTTGAATTGAGGTAGTTTACTTAAAAATAAAATTTTAAGCCGATATATTTCATCAAGCATTTATTAATCATTTCTGCCTTTATTATCATAGACGCTAGAATGTATCGGAGAAATATTTTTTAAATATTTCTATAGCAATTTCACAGAATTTTTTTATATTTCAATTCTTTTATATACAGGGGATTCAACGCTTCATGGGATAAACTTTGAGGTATGGTACAGATTGCCAAAACATACATATTTTGTATAGGAATGTAAGGTCAGAAGTGATGGGCTTAGAAACGAGTACAAAAAAAAATAAATAAATAAATATAATGAGACATAACAAGAAAAGCGTTATTTATTGTCAACATCATTGCTAAGAGCTACATCATTTCAATGTATACAATATATGCTCAACATTGTGATCACCAACAGTAATGCATGTTTGGTAATGTAGAAGCAGTGATGGGTGAACAGTTCCAAAGATGCCAGGCATTTCGCGCAGTTGCAATGTTGTTGTTGTCGTGCCCCTCATGGAAGGAGGGAAGAGGGGTGCAGCTTCTGTTCTGATGGAGCCCCCGTAGGTAGAACTTTGAGGTATTAGTAGTACCGTGACGCTCTTACAGTCATAGGAGACCGGGATCTACGGCTTAAAGTGGATTCCGAACCATTACAAACATCCATGGCACCGCCGGAACTCGAACCCGAAACCTGTGGTACCGAGGGCCAGAGCGCTAAACACTCGGCCATTCAGGCCCCTAGTAAAGCAATGAGGCCCGCAATTGAGTCTCATAAATGAAAACATAGCTGCGAAAACGGAGTAACAATAAAATAGGCGTCGCACAGAGGTTGCCAGCCAAAAGATTTGAAACTCGTCACGTGACGGGTATCCGTTGAGGCGTTGTGTCTAGCTGTTCCAATAAATTCGTTTGAACATGTGTTCAGCACGTCACTTCCGACCCTAGATTTAAGTTTAAAAAATGCATATTTTAGTAAGTTGTACACCCGTCAAATTGTATCCCACGACCGTTGGAGCATATATATATAATTTAAAATGTTACAACTATTTAAAGTTTTTTTTATTCAATTCCTTCTATTAGCTCACACTCTCCCTATGTATATCTTGTTCACATTTTCAATCGTTCATGAAATACTTTTTATTCATCCCTCAACTTCAAACACAATTTTTTTTTAATTCGTAGTGTATGACACTGGATGTGAATACAGTTTGTTCAAATATTCATTCAGTAATTAAATTTAATTCATTAATTTTAGGGTTTTTTTTTAGATTTAAGATTGCCGATATCTACCCATAGAGGGCACCAGATAAACCTAAAAAAATGAATGAAAATTATTTACAAAGGAATTTCTGCAATAGAGTGGAAAAAAAAGAAGGAATTGATTAAAAATTTTTTTTTTATATTACTTGTTTTATAAAAATAATCACATTAACTAATATTTGGAATATAACAAATATGCATTCTTAGTTTTGTATTGTTTTGGGGTGCCTCTGGTATTGATGCCTTCATATCTTATTTACTCCCTTTGACGAAAAATTGGATGCCTTTTTTTTTAGTCGATATTGCGCCAAATCTAGTAGATTCAACATATGCACATTACAGAAGAAAACCAATACAACAGGTGTTCTTTAGAACAGCACATTCTAGACCACGACCGTGCTGAAAGGATACGAATATGAGGTACGAGTATACACGTCGGTTCTAAGTTCGACCTTTTTTTGGGGGATTATTTACATTTGCTTTTCAGATCATTCCATTGGCTCTCACCGTTAAGCATAACCCTTTCACTGCCCTATTTACATTTATGTTTACGTTTTTCAATAGTACTATGGCTTCGACAACGGGTCCCTAATTGTACCGAACTTAACTTTTAACTTCTTTTATTTTGTATTTTACTTTTATATCATTAGTATTTTTTAATTTTTTTGAGTACCACTTTAATTTGAATTTTCTGAAACTTTATCTTTTATTTATATACTAACCTTAAAGCAGCTATTAGAATCCCAAACCTATTTATTAATTAAGGTGAGGAGGTTTAAGGGATATTTCCCCCTGTTGGTACTCCGTAAACGGTAAGCCAATTGCCAGAGTATATACGTCATAATCGTATTAATCCGTTAAGGGGTAAAAACAAAAGCACAAGTATTGATAATAGAGAGTTTTTGCATACCGTACTTTAAAAATACGGTATTTTTTTTCTCCCTAGCGCGCATGCTCATAGGAAATTGCGCATGCGTATCTGTAATAATGTTTCCTATGAACATGCGCTCTAGGGAGAAAAAAATACGGTATTATAAAAATAAGGTATGCAAAAACTCTCTATTAAAACAATATAGTCCACAATACAGGTGTGAGTTCAGAGTAGAAAATTAATTTTTAACCGAATTAATTCGGCGTGTTCCAAAAAAGACAATACGAGATACGAGTCTAATCGGGTTCATTCATTAAGAGGTTAATAGAGGTCACACGGATTGATGTCTGTTTCCTTTTTTTTTTTTTATGTGTTTTCGAAGAATCGGCGTACCTGTTCAACGTATCATACCACAACAGTGGACGGTGTCGATTTTTAAGAACCGTTGTTTGCCAGGGAATTTCCCCCAACGTCAAAAAGGGGTCATTTCCTCCTGCCGGCGAGCACGTTGCCAGCATTCGAATGAGAGCCATTCAACCCTTTCTCGAGTCGAGAACCGGTTCTCGAGGGGAAGAGCTCTATCCGTTCCCTCTGGCGCTTTGACTCGATTGCCACTTCATTCTCAAAGCGAAACATACACTGTTTGAGCTGCTGCATTGGAATGTGCTGTAGCTGTTTATTATGTGGAGCAACCGAATTCATGTATTCAAATATCTCTCTAGTACAGGGATGGGTAAACTACGGCCCGCGGGCCAATTGCGGCCCTTCGAAAGGTTCTGTCCGGCCCTCGGATAGAATTTTAATTTGCCGGTCCGAGACAAATTAAAAGAAATATATATTTTTATATTACATATCCATCTGCTTTCTACTTTGATTGAATATTTTTTTTTCTTCCTTTTTTTTCAAAGGACTGATGATCTTTTTACTTTCTCTATTTTTGTTCTACAAAACATAAATCGACGGAAATAGCAAGCACAGACAGCTTTCATTCGGTAAAGTGTTAAAAGCGGAAGTTCTTTGTTAGTTATAGCTGTAGATTGGCCCCGACAAGCGTTATCTCTTTCACGGGGAGCAGACATATGGGAATCCAATATAGGTGAATTATACCTCACAGACAATTAGACCTCAGCTACACATGCAAGTCACACATCTCACTTCGAACTTCACTATAAGGAACTTTTAAAAATGAAATCGCCATTTCATTCATCTCATTAACATATTTAAATTGTAATACTTGTATATGGTTTTTAAAATTTTAAAAAAAATTATCTTGGCCCACCAAGATAAGGCAAGAGAGCCCGGCTCTGCTCTAGTAGAAATTACAAGAGATAGGAGATTCAGTTTATTGCATTTTTAAGAAAACAAAATAGGCATAGTTTTAAGTTTAAATAGGCATAGTTAAGTTAATAGTAAAATAGGCATAGTTAAGTTAATAGTAAAATAGGCATAGTTAAGTTTCTTTAATGACTATATTCCTTTAGCGACCTGATGGCCAATTGTCTAGAGCTCTGGCGTTTGGTTCCACGGGCTTCAGGTTCGAATCCTGGGGGAGGCATGGATGTTTTGTGAGTGGTTCGGAATAAACCTTAAACTGTAGGTCACGGTCTAATGAGCCTAAGGTGTGCTCAAAAGGACCGTAGAGCGACGAACAAAACTCTACTCTCAGTTTGAATGGCTAAGTGTCTAGTTCTCTGGCGATCGTTTCGGGTTCGAGTCCGGGTGGTGCCATGAATGTTTGTAGAGGTTCAGAATCCCCTTTAAAACGTAGGTCCCGCACTTCTATGACCGTAGAGCGTCCCAGGGCCTTGATAGCTTGGAAATTTTTGTTAACGATCTTTAATGTTGGCCATTATTGTAAATAGTACATCTATTCGCCTTAGAGCAGGGGTGGCCAACCCGAGGCCCGCTTTGTATGTTTTTCCAACCCATGAGATGTATCACACTTTTACAAAATATATTTATTTTAGAATGGCCAAAGAAGTGAAAACCAATGTGTTAAAAAAATTCATTGCGTGTGCAACCCTCTATTCAAAACTGAAATGTGAAATGATGAGATAAAAAATAACATTGATTTTAAAATAATATTCTTGCTAATATAGGACAGATAATGCCTGTTTTATTTATGAGTTTACAATTATGAGTTCGCAGAATAATTAAATTATAATCGGCGAACTGATGATGCGCGCGCATCTCGGAACATCTAATACAGCAGGTTCTATGTTTCACTTTAAGTGACGTCAGTGACATATTAGTAAACAATAATAATAACTATGTTTACATGTAAATTAAACTATGTTTACATGTGTATATTATCTAACTTTACATGCAAGAATAATAGTCAACACAATACTATTCTGTTTCAATTTTTCACTCCCAAAAAAAATGTCTATAGTGTGTCTAAATCTAATAGGGGGTTATATAATTTTATGTGCAGTCCGTGGAGTTAGGATGCATTTCCAAAGAGGCCCGCAAGATCATTTGGGTTGGCCACCCCTGTTTTAGAAACATGGTTCAAGAACAACAGCAATCATTTTTATGAGTTCTTCAGAAACGAGTATTCTTGAGTGATTTTCAGTGATAATCATCGTTTTCAAATTATTATATATACTTTTTTTATTTAATTTGTTTAGCGGAATGCTATTTTCATCCTTAGAAAATATGTACTTCGGAATTCAAGCTTTTACATGTTCGGGAATCATTGGCGTAGACCAGGGGTGGCCACTTTGGAAATGCATCCTAACTTCGCGGGCCGAATATAACATTATAGATCCCCAGATTAGATTTAGACACACTATAGACATTTTTTGGGAGCGAAAAATAGAAACATAACGAGTTAATATTTTCGTGTTTACTATTATTCTTACATGCAAACATAGGCAATATAATAATAATGATGCTAAACGCACTTTGTAAAGAAATATGCAACACTAAAAATGAAATATAAAAAATGTGTAAGCTGATATACTAGCAGCTAGTTGTGTCAGGATACCAATTTCTCTATTCTATTTACATTAATTTATTTACAATATTAGTGCATACATACACATGGCACCTTTTGCCTCTTTTACAATAGTATTAATAGTTAAAAACCAAGAGCCGGTCCCTGACCGTCTGTTTCGATCTGACGCTCCTAATGTTCACCTCGTGGTCTGAAGATCTCACTGCAACTACTTACCACACTGGACCACAGTTAAGGTCCCAGTTACTGGTCACAGTTATCAGTTATAACCGCGACCTCTCGCGGTTATATAATAATAATATTTAAACCTTACAAATGTATAAATATAAACGAAATAAAAAAAATGAAATCATTCAAAACTATTTTTTTTGACTAGTGCGATATGTGTTTCTCCACTCTTTCCCTTAGCTTTTGCAAATCGATGTCAATTTGGCTATTTGCACTTTGTAAATGGTGTTGCAGGTTAGCATCCATTATGTTGGAACGTGTTTTGTGTTTGGTTAATTTCATTAAAAAAAATAATAATAATAAACGACTCGCAGATGTAAGTTGAACGAAAAGCGCTAACAACTTGAATTGGGACGCTGGATTGCTCTGCTATCAACAATCAACTGTGCACATCTATTAATGGTCACTTAAAGTGAAACATAGAACCTGTTATATGAGATATTCCAAGATGCGCGCGCCTTATGAGTTCGTATAATATAATTTAATTATTCTGTGAACTCATAACTGTAAACTCATCGATAAAACAGGTAATATATGTCCTCTATTCGCAAGAATATTATTTTAAAAACAAAGTTCATTTTTTCCCATCATTTGGACAGTTCATTTTTCAATTCCTTCTATTAGCTCACCCTCTCCCTATATATATATATCTTGTTCACATTTTCAGTCGTTCATAAAATACTTTTTATTCATCCGATCGAGTCCAAATACATTTTTTTTGAACTTGTAGTGGATGACACTGGATGTTAATACAATTTTTTCAAATATTAATTCCTTCATTAAATTAAATTAATTATTCTTATTTTTTTTTTAGATTTAAGTTGCATGTATCTGCCCATAGATGGCGCCAGATAAACTTAAGAAAAAGAATGAAAATTATTTGTAAAGGACTTTTCTGCAATACAGTGAAAGAAAAGTAGGAATTGACTTAAAATTTTTTTTTTTTATATATTGCTTGTTGAATAGATGGATGCACACATAATGTATTTTTTTAATACATTGGTTTTCACTCCTTTGGTCCTTATTAAAATAAGTATATTTTGTTAAAGTGTGATAATTCTCACGGGCCGGAAAAATATTCAAGGCGGGCCGCGGGTAGGCCACCCTTGGTTTAGTTAGTATAATGCTATTTTCATCTGTAGAAAATATGTACTTCGAGATTCAAGCTTTTACATGATCGGGAACCACTGGCGCCTACACTCACTGTATGTGGATATCAAGCAACATTGTGCTTTTTTCCCGCCTTTCCTTTCAATTCGTTCGGTGATTCACTACCATATGGCATTCATGCGTAGAAATAAAGCAAACATCTGTTAACCCTTTACTATGCTTTCTTTCGTGCAGTTCTACTTTGATCAAAGCAATTTGTTACATTTATTTGATTTGGGTGTTGTCAGGCTTAAATGAATAACATCACACATTTTATTTTGGTATTTTGTACAGAAATTTTTTTTTATGGTGAGTGTAATATTGAAACTCAGAATAGAAAAAATATTCAAAGATAATGTAATGAAAGTATATAATCTCACCGTAATTGATTACTTCAAAGACTACTTCTATTACTACTATACCACATCACAGTGACTAGAGCTGAGTTGCTCCTTTACAGTTTGGGAATGATGTGGGTGAGAAGTCTGACTGGAATCCGTGACGCTCTACGGTCACATGAGACCGGGACCTACGGTTTTAAAGAGGATTCCAACCCCTTACAAACACGTCATCCACGGTACCGCCGAGATTCGAACACGAAACATGTGGCGCTGAGTGCCAGCCACTCGGTACCACTCGGTAAAAAATGAAATCACTAAAAAATATTTATTTTACTAGTGGGATATTTGTTTGTGCAAGAATATTATTTTAAAATCAAAGTTAATTTTTTCTCATCCTTTCGGCAGTTTATTTTTTAATATATGGATACATTGAATATAAAAATGTCATTTGATTGTAACCTGTATTTTACAAGACACGTGCAATATTTGTGTAGCACGTCGTAATTATTTTGGTATTCGCAATATATAATTTATATATATATATATATATATATATAAATATCAACCATAATGACTATTTATATATACGACCATACCACTCCACATCCAACGTCCCAAAATTACTACGTCGACATAGTAATTTTTTGTATTCAATTGCAACAAATGAACGTATTTAGCATGAATGACGTCACGACCGGAAAATCATGACATCACGCAGCGTCTAGGGAGAGGAAGAGAAGCAAGAGTGACGTCACTCGCAGTTTCAAAAACTGACAGGATATCGATGCCTCGTGCTAAATCGAGTGTGTCCACAAACGAAATTTTCCAATCGGAAAATTACGTTGAAAAGAAACGCCGTAAAATGTTTTCAGGAAACAGAGAAAGAGAGTTTCCTGTAAGCACAGAACTCGACTATTTGTTCCGGTCGCTGTCATCACGACGACGGTTTTATTTTAAGGGGAAACAAATAACGAAATCTTGGAAAACAGGAAAGAAATCGAATTGGCCGTTATGCGGTTTAGTAGAAAAGTTAGGAACTGAGTGTCGATAATATGGGATCAATTTAATACCAGACTTTCTGATGTACATTTCTTTTATTGAAAATTTTTGAAATTTATTTAACTGACGATGTAAATAGCTTTCAAAATATTGATTTTGTTTTTCGCCTGTCATCTCTAAGAGCAGATTTTGTTTTAAAGGAATTTAGCGAGTTTCTGTCCTTGTCTGTTTAACCCTCGTGTGCACAAGATGACTATAGAGAGACAAACCAAGCTAAAGATTAATCAGTATAGATCAATAATTGGGAAGGATTGGTTTGTCGTTTTACGGTCGTTTTGTGCACACGAAGGTTAAACAGACCAGGACATTGGATTTTTCACCAAGCAAGTGGATTCCAAACCCCTCACAGACATCCATGCCACAGCCAGGATTCGAACCTGGAGCACCAAAGGCCAGAGAGCTAACCATCAGGCCACGATGGCTCTTTGGAACAGAACGATACAATCCTTTTTGTTCTTTGAAATCTTTTAAGCTCATAACATATGTTATACGACTAGAGGGCATATAACATATGTTATAAAATTATGTTAATATGTTAAAAGTTAATAAAACAGATGTTATACAATTATGTTAAAAATTCTGATTTCTAATTAATTAAATTCTTTTGAAAAGAAGAGCAATATTTGAAAAGTCCTTTGATTCAGAGAAGAATGATGACGTATGAGTTTTGATGAATTGATCTGAGATCAGTTATCAATACTAAAGCAGATGGGTAGCAAATTCAGTGTTACTCAGAAAGAAGCTTTCTAAGACCAACTTGCACTAATTTGTATTATACTTAGCCAGTGATAGATGTTAGTTCATCAATTTATAATAATGTTTTATTATTACACATTAATTCACAATTTTAAATGCATCTAACTAGCTAAATTGACTGGAATCGTATCAGTAACTCTGCTAAGTTGACTACACTATTTTTTCTTTCCAATGCAGCTGGCAAATAATTAGACAGCTTGGTCTTGGATGCCTTAAGGCAAGCGCTGCACAGACGTTACTCACTTAGCATTACCAGGGGGCGCGTGTCACTTGAAGATAAGTTACGGACGCGGAGTCACAATGCCTCCGCAACGCTCTACGATCCTATTAGACCGGGACCTACGGTTTAAAGTGCATTCCGAACCACTACAAACATCCATGTCACCGCCGGGACTCGAACCCGAAACCTGTGGTACCGAGCGCCAGAGTCTGATTACACTATGGCAGGGAACAATATTAAAATATTGAATTTTGTTATTTAGTTTGGAGTTGCCGGCTATTTGAATGATTTAATTCCTATTGATTTGTGTATTTCCATTAAAATGCTTTTTTTTTTCGTGAAAATGATTTGGAAAAATATTTTTTTAAATAATTATTCAAAATAATTTTTTTAGATGAATATTCTCCTAATTTCAATACTCATGAAAATTATTATTTATGTATTTATATATATTATAAATGTGTTTTAGTTAAAAATGCTCAGTCATTCAATAAAATAAGATGCATGCATTAGCACGTGCGTTGAAAAATGGGTAATACTGGAACGAATTAATGAAACAAATAATAAAATGCAATAGTAGGGAAAAGAAAGGCAAAACAAACAGGTATAAAACGAAGTAAAATGCCTGCATTATTACTTGTTTAGAAAAAAATGGGTAATATTGGAGTGAATTACTCATTTAGAGAAATAATAATAATAATAAAGATAACAGTGAAAAAAAAGCATATAAAACAAAGTAAAATGAATGCATTATTTTTTTTTGTGAAATCATTAGGTATTATTAAAAGCATATAAAACAAAGTGAAATCTATGAATTATTATTATTTTTTTTTTTGGCAAATGTGTAATTTGGGAATAAATTACTCAATAATATAAAATAATGATAAAAAATAGTAGTAAAAAACAAATAAATAAAGTAAAATGAATGCATTATTTCTCTTGTGAAAAATGGCAAATAATGGAACTAATTATTGAATTAAATAAAATAATGCAAAAAATAATAGTAAAAAAATAAATGCATTTTTTTTTTTTTGAAAAATGTGTGATTTGGGAATCCAAAATAAAATAAATAAATAAAAAAATGCATACATTTTTTTATTGAAAAATGGGTAATATTGGAATATGTTATGAAATTATATAACACAAAAAAACTCGGAATTTTAGGAGCTAATGAATCGTTTAAAAATTACAATATTTTCCCCTTTTATTGAAAGTAAAAAAAAAAAAAAAAAAAATAATACAACATTTTACTGTAAAAACTATTTACTTTGTCATTTAATTTTTATTAAATTAATTAAAAATTAATTATTAATTTTTACTAAATATCTTAAAAATAAGGTTACTCGTTTTGGGTAATCAAGCTATTATAATTTTCATTGCTATTTTCGCTATTTGAATTTATGTTCACTTATTTAAGCGTGCAAAATTATTTAACGAACACAGATTTGCGTTTTTGAAAATCAGTTTAATTCTGATTTTTGATCTCCCAGACACCTAATTATATGTTCAGGCTAGAAGAAGGCTTGTTCGCTGTATCTGGCAATTGGCAAATGGCGTACCGATTACGGAGTACCCATGGGGACAGACCCCTTAACCTCCTCATCTTAAGTCATATATATGTTTACGTTTTTAATTGGCAGCTTTATGTTAGTAATGGTGATAAAGTTTCTAAAATTTAAAAATGGTACTCTAAAAATTAAAAAATACTAAAAATAAATAAAAATACGATAAAAAAAATTTAAAGAATTTAAATTAAAAATTCGATACAATGAGGGGCCCGTTGTAGATGCCATAAAAATACTGAATAAGTTTTAAAATTGTGATTGTTGAGCGTGTGGGCTCTAACGATGTATCTAGTAAAATAAAAAGCAGTAGTAGCCCCTCCCCCCAAAAAATGTCGCTCTCAGAACCAAAGTTCTGGTATTTTATTTTATTTTATTTACTTATTTTTTAATAAGTTTTTGTCTATACTTTTATTTCATTCAAAAAAAAAAAAAAAAAAAAGGTAACAAGTAATATAAAAATTTTTTTTTTTTTAAAGTCAATTTCTTTTTTTTTCTCACTGTATTCGGAGTTAATCAGTTTCAAGAAAATTAAAAAACAAATAATATAAAAGAAAAAAATTTAAAGTCAATTCCTACTATTTTTTCACTTAATTGCAGAAAGTCCTTTATAAATAATTTTCATTTATTTTTTTTAGTTTATCTGGCGCCCTCTATTGGTAGATACATGCAAGATAAATCTAAAAAAAACTATAATTAATTAAATTCAATTAATGAATTAATATTTGAAAAAACTACATTGACATCCAGTGTCATCCACTACAAGTTAAAAAAAAAATGTATTTGAACTTTAGTGGATGAATAAGAAGTATTTTATGAACGATTGAAAATTTGAACAAGATATATATAGGGAGAGTGTGAGTTTATAGAAGGAATTGAATAAAAAGCATTAGTAGCCCCACCCCCAAAATAATGTCGCTTTCAGAACCAAAGTTCTGGTATTTTATTTTATTTTATTTATTTATTTTTTGATAAAGTTTTTGTCTATCCTTTTATTTCACTCAAAAAAAAAAAAAAAAAAAAAGGTTAAAAAGAGAAAATCTAATCTAACTGTGTCACAAGTCGACAAAGAATTAAAGTGCACATCGTAGCTGAATAGCGAATGGAGCTGGGCTTTGATTCGAACCTTGGACCTTGCAGTCAGAGATCCGTTTAACTGCCTGCAAAGTAACCACGTGTGCAAAAAGGGTTAAGATAGGTTCGTATAAGGAACCATTAACAAACTTTTGTTTTTACTTTTTTCACATTTATTTATGTTTGAAATATGCCTCGTAAATTACACAAACCACTTAAGAAATAAGGAAGTATTGAATGTACGGAAATCCCCGTTATATAAATACATTGATTGAAGATCATTTTGAAATAAACAAAAAACTATCTAAATGGTTTCTGTTTTAATTTTGAAACCTTTTAAGCGTTGAAATTTTTAGCGAAAAATAAATGACTTATACAAATAATAACGATCATAAAAATTACTGATTTAGCGGAAGTTTATGGAAAATTTGTAAAACGTGCGTAACTGAGATATAATGGAATAAATAGAGTGGAGGATAATTATAATAATTACTCAATTTAAAAGTCAAATAATTGTGAAGTAAACAAATTATTTTGAATTTTAAAATTTCCTAGAACTAATTAAAACAAATTGCTCGTGAAGTTATGAAGATGAGAACGGCTATGATGAAGAAATTAAATAATGCCATTTCTAGAACATTAAGCTGAAAAATAATTGAAAAAAAATTGCATTTGTGGAAACTCAACCTTCTTGACATTTGAAGGTGACCAAATAATATAACTGAAAAGAAAAAAAATTTCCGAGAAAAATAAATATTTGTAATTAAATGTTTTTATATTTAAATTTTCTGAAAAAAATTATTGAAAATCTTTATATATGTATATATATATACTTCTTCTGTACTTCTAAACGGCTGGACACATTTTGATGACATTTTATGTGTGTGTTTGAGTGGTTCCCTGGAGGGCTTAGATTTATAACTGGACCCGGTATGTGGCGCTGCAATTGGATTATTCTGTACGTATGTTTGTCACTGAACTCCTCTTAAACGGCTGGACCGATTTCGATGAAATTTTATGTGTTTGACAAAACATGCAGAATGTTTTTAGGCTATCCCCTTTGTTGTAAGTCGCCACCAGAGGGTGCTGCACTCTTTCATCTTATAGCTGTTCAAACGATATCCTATTAAATGGGTCATAATATGTATTGGGAGAATGAAAAATATGCTCACGCTATCTAATTTTCCACCAGTGGTGCCTGACTTTTTCAAAATATCCATGAAAATTTTACACATATTGAAACACTTTTCGTGAATGCTAATTTTTCAACTTTTTTTTTCGCAGGACAGCGTATACCGAGCACTGCTAGTAAAAATAAAAAATAAACCAAAAGTTAATTAAAAATACACAAGGAAACTATTTGAATTGAAAAATAAATAAATGTAAATGTATAATAATAATTTGCAGTTATTGAGATCTGTTATTGTATAAAGAATAACCTACATTGTACAGCTCTGTGGAGCTCGGTACCACAGTGTTGGTTAATCGGCGATGCTATGGATGTTTTAGTGGTTCCGGAACCCATTTTTCAAACCTTCTATTAGCTCACACACTCCCTATAGATATATCTTGTTCACATTTTCAATCGTTCATAAAATACCTTTTATTCATCCACTCAAGTTCAAACGCATTTTTTTTAACTTGTAGTGGATGACACGGGATGTTAATACGGTTTTTTCAAATATACATTCATTCATTAAATTAAATTTATTAATTTTAGTTGTTTTTTTAAAAGAAAAAGTTGTATCTATCTACCAATTTTGGCAGGGATAAATTTTGGAAATGAATGAAAATTAATTATAAAGGACTTTCTGCAATAGAGTGAAAAAAAAGTAGGGATTGAATTAAAAAAATTTTTTTTTATATTACTTGTTAACACTCACTTTTAAAATCCTGTAAAAAGGTTAATTTGTTACAACATTTTTGAAGTGAAGTTAAATAATAAAGGTCGACGACAAAAATTGATATTTGTGGAGTGATACCATGAATTATCACGCCAAACGACACCAGTAATACATGCTGGTAGCGTTGAAGAAGAAGTGATTGGCGAACAGTTCCAAAAAATGGCGCAGCTCCAATGGATAGTTCACTTGAAATTTTAACTAGAATATATTTCAACAGAACAATTCCTACCCATTTGTACCTTTATTATCATATACGCTCGAATGTATCTGTAGACAGAAGAAATATTTTAAAAATATTTCTATAGCAATTTCACAGGTTTATTTATATTTCATCTTGTGCACATTTTGGGTAAACAAGGGACCGATTCAAAGTGGATTCCGAACCACTACAAACATGGTACAGATTACTCGAAAACAAATATTTGGTACCGAGCGGAATGTAAGGTCGGAAGTGATGTGATGCGGCACGAGCACACACACACAAAAAAGAGACGAAAAGACGTGTATATTGACAACATCATGGCAAAGCGCTTCCTTGATTCAATACTTACAATAAATGTTTAACATTAATGCATGTTTGTGCAAATGTTAAACATTACGACCACCAACATTAATGCATGTTTGGTAATGTAAAAGAAATCATGGGCGAACAATTCCAAAAGTGCCAGGTATTTGGCGCAACTGCAATGGCTAGTCGAGCAAATGATTCCCACAATTGAGTCTCATAAATGAAAACATAGCTGCAAACACAGAGTGAGAATAAAAATAGAGTGCGCATCAGGGTTGCCAGTCAGGCGAATTGAAACTCGTCACGTGACAGATATTAATTAGCGTATTGTGCCTGACTGTTGCAAGAAAATCTTTCGGAATTGTTTTCAATGCGTCACTTTCGACCCGACAGTCCAATATAAAAATGTATGTTTAGTACCACCCTCAAAGAAAGTTTATTTCAATTGAAAACATATATATAATATCATAGTTGTTCTTGCAAATCCCCCTGGTGCAGGAAAGCCTACACCAGGTCCAAAGGACACCGTCGCAGAAGACTGACTCAACATCAAGACAACGCTCTACGATCCTATTAGACCGGGACCTACGGTTTAAGGTGGTTTCCGACCCACTACAAACATCCATGGCATCGCCAGGATTTGAACCCTGTGGTACTGAGTGCCATAGCGCTAGCCACTCGGCCATTCAGGACCACTTGTTATATCACTTCCCACATGTAACAGATGGGCTGAAACGTTCGTAGGATGACATATAGATGGCGTTACTAGTATTAAATCCATATAATTTTCAATTAGTCCTAACCTTCAAAAGACACATGTATCAATTTGACAACTGTTGCAACTTTAGTATGTGAGTTATAGCATTTTTAGTGAAGCAACTTTTGTTGGTTTGAAAAAATGGATAAAAAGGAATTTCGTGTGTTAATAAAGCATTGCATTTTGGCAAAAAAAAATACTATTGAAGCCAAGGCTCGGCTTTATAAACATTCTTCGGACTTTGCACCATGAAAATCAACCGTAGAGAAGTGGTTTGCTAAATTTAAACGAGGCGAAAGGAGTACCGAGGACGATGCACGCAGTGGACGCCCCAGAGAGGCTGTTACCGACGAAAACATTAAAAAAGTCCACAAAATAACTTCTGATAACCGTAAAGTGAAGTTGGTTGAGATAGCTGAGACTCTGCAGATATCAAAGGAACGTGTTGGACATATCGTGAATGAATATTTATACTATCGGCTTTACTCGCTAGCGAATCTGCATTACTCATTAACAGAGGGTTAATCTCCGACAAGATAAAACCCGGCTTCACATCGCACAAATGACTCAACAGAAGCTGAATGAATTAGGATGGTTCTATTCAATCTCGTTCCCCTTGCTGTACAGACATTGCCCAATCAAGTTATCATCTGCTGAGCTCTACGACGCATTTTCTTGATGGCAAAAAAATCAGTAAAAAACAGGAGATCGTAAAACGAATCTTTCCCATCTAAATGAGTATTTGAATACATAATGTATGATTGAATACGTACACCACACTACACTCATTAACCATACATTTTTATATCTATAGGATCCAAGGATTCTTTCGACAAATTCAAATACGCATCACATTATTCTTGTTAACATTTTAGTTAAGTGTATTCACCGTGCTTTTTTAGAATTATTTCAAAAAGGAAAAAGGAACATCCGACGTGCAATCAGCATTTCCTCACACAGTTGCACCTTGCGTTTGTAATGATTTCTAACAACGAAAGTGTCCTTTAGAATTCCAATGAAACAATTTAGCATAAGAAGAACTTTCTAAAAAGTGTCAAAAGCGGGTCTAAATCTAATAGGTGGATATATAATTCCATATGCGACCCGCGGAGTTAGGATGCATTTTCAAAGTGGCCCGCATTTGGGTTGGCCACCTTTGGTATAATCAAGTTTTGGATACGCATATTAAAAGAGGCAGTTGTTCCCCCTCTGCCAAACGCTTTCAGCCATTTTTTTTTTTCATCCAACAAAGTCTCGATTCATAATGGCAAGGATTACATTCGCAAAGATCTTGCGTCTCATTTTGTTCGATCGATAAAGTATTGGAACTCCAGACGATTTCAAATTCTTTCCGTATTTTTTTTTCTTTCTTTTCTAATGCAGCTGGCAAACACTTAGACAGTTTGGTCTTGGATGCCTTAAGGAAGAAAGTTTCACTTTGCATGTATAACTTGAAAATTCCAATGCTCTACGACAATAGGACCGGGACCTACTGTTTAAAGTGGATTCCGAACCACTACAAACAACTATGGGCAAAGGCGGGATTTGAACCCGATACCTGTGGTACCGAGCGCCAGAGCGCTAGCCACTAAGCCCTTCAGGCCTCGTCTTTCCAAAGTTTGTTCTGTTATATTCCAATGTACAATCATTCATCAATTTTGGATTCGAACTTTACAAGGGGCAGTTGTTTCTCCCTCTCCCGCATTCTGTTATAGGCTATTGTAAAATCAGATCTGGTTATTTCTGTGCACAATAAATAAATAAATAAAAAATAAAAAAATGGGGAAATCTGCTCTGCAAATTTCAACTTATCAAAATTCGAGAACGGATGAATAAACTCAGGAATAGGCCAATATTTATACGTGTATTATATCAATTATTTGTATATCAAGTATTTATATCAATGCACGAGATATAGGAAGCAATGGATTGGAATACTATAAGAATGGCCAAATTCAATAGCCACATGAATACAGCAATGTTGAAGAGATCAAGAACTTCATGAAGAAGGAGTTGTTCAAGAATCTCTAAAAAGAACATTCAAAAGTAAAATAAATGTCGTCGTAAATGAAGAATGAAGTATTCTCAATTTTTCAAGAAACGTTGTCACATATAATAGCCAAAAGACTATATCAAAGTTTGAAAATACTACGCATAAATGAAGAATGAAGTATTCCAAATACAATAAAAAGCACTATACAGCTCCATAAGCACGGGAAAATGCCAAAAGGGATAAACGTGAAACTTCGAGAAGAAGGAATGGATCAACGCACTACGAGTACTTATAGCCATTGGATATACAAATGTTTAAAATCCCAACACAAAACATGAAAAGGAATTCAAATCCAAACAACAAAACACTTCAATCAAAAGCCAAATTCTCTGGAAAATTCCTGAAGACTAACGTTATTCATGAAGCATTTCAAGAGTTAAGGGGTCCAAAGTACCCATTTTCCGCCAAAATTTACAATTTAGTTTTATTTGCTTGACCCTCATTTTCGGATAACGTCACGGACCTCTAACCAGGACAACATCATGTATAATGTTTAATAATGATTTTGGTTTTAAATTAAAATGTGTGTTTCCTTTCAAAAGTGTCTATCTAAATCAAACTAATTTAAATAATCCAATTGGTTTTAATTTTTTAACTATCATGCCATTAGAATTTTATCATTTATACCAGGGGTGGCCAACCCGCAGTCCGCCTTGAACATTTTTCCGGAACGTGAGATTTATTACAATATATTTTGCAAATATATATTTATTTTAAAATAGTCAAAAGAGTGAAAAAAAAAAAAAGCTACATCTGTGCATCCCTCTATTCAAAAATGAACTGTCAAAATGATGAGAAAAAATAACTTAAATACAACTTTGATTTTAAAATAATACTCTTGCGAATATAGGACAGATAGTGCCTGTTTCATGAATGAGTTTACAGTTACGAGCTAGCAGAATAATTAAATTACATTCTGCGAACTCGTGATGCTCGCGCAACTTGGAACATCTAATATAACAGGTTCTATGTTTCATTTTAAGTGACCTCAGCTCCATCCCTAGACCTGCATAATTGATTGTTGATAGCAGAGCAAACCGGACTCTTAGTTGAAGTTGTTAGCGCTTTGGATTCAACTGACACCTGCGAATCGTTTTTTTCGAAAATGAAAGGGGCCAACACAAAACACGCTCAAACATAACGGACGCAACACCCATTACGGTGTGCAAATACTTACAATGGAGTTCGATTTGCAAAAGATAAGTGAAAGAGTGGAAAAACACATAACGCACTCGTCAAATAAATATTTTTGAATGATTTTATTTCGTTTATATTTATATATTTTTTATATTTCATTTTGAGTGTTCTATATTTCTTTACAATTGAAAAATGAATGAAAATTATTTATAAAGGACTTTCTGCAATAGAGAGAAAAAAAAAAGTAGGAATTGACTTTAAATTTTTTTTTTTTAATATTATTGGCAAAACGTGTATTTGGCAGGTATGACAGTAAGTTTTCATTTTTGGTATAAACCATTTGGTATACGCTATTATAAATAAGTATTACTTTTATTAGATTGAAAATGTCGAATTTTATTCCAAAAAAAATCATCATTTGCAAGAAGTTTTACTACATTATTTTATTGCCAAAAATGGGCCACGAAAACGTATGTCGTTTGCTTGTAATAATTTACGATGATCATGCTGCATCGAATACAACTTGCAAAGAATGTTGTTGACGTTTAAAAACAAAGCAATTTCGACACAGTGCATGGGAAATTAGCAGAAAAAAAATGTGAAGATGCAGCATCGGAAGCATGATTCGAAGAAATTCCAACCCAAACACAATCAGAATTAGCCGTTCACTTGAATGTTACTCACGAATGCATTTCGCAATGTTTACCGAAAATGACAATGGTTCTGAAAGAAGTGAATTGGTTATCGCATGAATTAAAAGAAAATGACCTTGAACGTCGAAGCACCCTTTGTGAAACGCTGCTTGAAAAGCAAAAACAGAAAGGAATTTTTTCATCGAATTACTATAGGTGATGTAAAATGGATATATTACGAGAATCCTAAGCGCAAAGCAGGTCCATCATAGCCAAAGCGAAATATTCCTTTTTGTCAAGGCTGTTGTTGTTTCTTATCCCACTTGGTAGACAACAACATCTAGACCAGAGGTGGCCAACCCGAGACCCCCGGCCTCACATTTTCCCGGCCCATGAAATTGATCACACTTGTATAAAATATATTTATTTTATAAAGGATAAAGTAGTAAAAATCAATGTATTAAAGAAATACATTATGTGCGCATCCCTATATTCAAAACGTTAATTTTCGAAATTATGAGAAAAAATGAACTTTCATGTTAAAATAATATATAACATCCCATATGCAAAAGAAATAAGAAAATATGCAGGTGCTTTTGAAAGCCGATTCAATAATTTAGAGTTAGAAAAATACAACAAAATTCTTGAAATATATTCAATCACCCTTTCATGTTGAAATCGAGTCCAAAGTGGCCTGCAAGATCATTTGGGTTGGCCACCTCTAATCTAGACCAATCCCACGAATCCGTGTGGTTTCATAGTTGAAGGGAATGGAGGCAGCTTCTCTTGTGATGGAGCACCCGTGAGTAAAAGTCTGACTTGGCTTCGTGACGCTGACTTTTTTATTGGGTAGGGTTTCTGGTCCTACACCAAACTCTCTACACTCATATTAAACCGGGTACTATGGCTTAAAATGGATTCTGAGCCACTACAAACATTCATGGTACCGCCGGCACTTGAACCGAAAACCTGTGGCACCGACTGCTAGAACGCTAGTCACTCTGCCATTCGGGCCCTTTATGTCAAGGTGATGCTCTGTATTGGGTGGGGTGTGAATTATTATGAGTTGTTGAAACTGTCTGAAACTATTAGTGGCGCTGTCTGCCGTTTGTATGTTGTATGTAGCGAACTATAGATTATAGACAACCAATGTGTTTATAGCGAACTGTAGATTGGAACGACCAGAATTGGTTGAGTTTAGTTTGTCGCTCTACGGTCACTTTGTGCGCACGTTACGATAATTAGACAGGGACCTACAATTTAACCTGGAATCCGAATCATTCACAAACATCCATGCCACCGCCAGGATTCGAACCTGATGCCTGTGGTACCAACGGTCAGTACGCTAGCCACTTGACCATCAGGCCGCTCGTTAGATAAATGAAGGTGAACCCTCGGTGGGCCACAAATCAACCCACCGACGAGTGACTAGGGGTGGACAGTATTTTCCTTCAATACTTTTAAGGTTAACATTTTACTAAGAACTTGCATGTCTTATAGGAGAAAATCCGGAAAACTGATCCTGCCCTTCGATGCGAGTTTATACACACTGCTATAATCGTCATCGAGTCTCCTCATTTCTGCCTCGTAGTGTCAGAGCCAAAGGCCAAAGAGCTAGTCAATTGGCCAGGAGGCCTCTCCAGAATTGGTGAACAGACACACCACATTAATTTTTCACCATGACAGTGAAAACATGTTGCTTAGCTGGTTAAAAACTACTTAGAAGTACAGACATGAGAAGTGCTACCCCACCCACCCTATTCTCCATACATTGCGCCTTCGGGCTGCTGTACGTTTAGAACAGGGCAAATCGCAGAACACCTTGAATATATTTCCTGCCCGTGAGATGTATCACACTTTTACAAAATATGTTTATTTTATAATGGCCAAACTAGTGAAAACAATGTATTGAAAAATTACATTATGTGTGCATCCCTGTATACAAAAATTAAATGTCGAAATGATGGGATGATGAGAAATAATTAACTTTGATTTTAAAATAATATTCTTGCCAATATAGGGCATATATTGCCTGTTTTATGGATGAGTTTACAGTTATGAGTTCGATAGAATAATTAAATACGTTAATATAAATTTTCCTAGAAGACAAAACGTGTTGTATATTGTAACGTGTCGGCCTATACTAGATTTATAACGGCTTCAAGAAGAGAACCACTTTCAGGTTCATGGGAACACTTTATTTACAAGCATTATATACAAATATACCGAACTCTATTCACAAAAAATGAAAATTAAAGATAATTTGATTCGCAGGTGCAGTTCACTCAAAGGACGGAGATTTTCAGAGTTCTCGAGTCTACGACGAATCTCATATACGTGGTTTGAGGCAGACTTTAAATACCACACGACGTCATACACGAAAACCACAAGGAGCTCACTTTGTAAACAGGGCGAAAACTCCAGCCGATTCAGTCCACTTCAGCCGAGAAAAAAGAAAAAAAAAAAAACCACTTCTGGTCGACTTGTCGCAGTACTCTCTTCTTCGCGACAAAAAATTCCTTTTAAAACAATCCGTCAAAGGGTGGGGTCAACTTCCCTCACTTCTTCTGGAGTAGACATTTTTCAGCTAGTGGTCTATTCACCCATCACGATGGAATAACTCATGGTTATATCAATTGGATGATATTCAATCTGTAGTTGTTTTGACCTGTGAAGGTCGCATAGACATTCGCAAATTTCCTCATTATTCATGACTCTTAATATTTGCTATCAGATTTGAGTGACAGGTTGTTCTCATTAGTACAAACACTAATTGCATGTAATATAACTAACTACCCACAACACTGATTGCCTGCTGTGAAATTTGAGGGATGAGTTGTTATTATATTTGTCAAATAACATACGTTCCTCTCACCTGGGAATGAAATGTCAAAACTCTTCTCGTGAAAAAAATGCT
Organism: Caerostris darwini; assembly: GCA_021605075.1. Taxonomy (NCBI): domain Eukaryota; kingdom Metazoa; phylum Arthropoda; class Arachnida; order Araneae; family Araneidae; genus Caerostris; species Caerostris darwini. The sequence goes on from BPLQ01006759.1 coordinate 249,889, forward strand.
ATAATATTAAAATTTAAAATAATGAAACCTGATCGATTTTGGAAGATGCAAAGAAAAGATATATATTTCAAGTTTATGGATTTTAAATGGATAGGGTAGAAATATATATATATGGAAAAATATATCTATTTTTCCATCGAAACATTTATGTTTTTTTTCTTCAGCAAAATTTTAATCCAGATTTTGTTTAGAACATCATTGGATCATTGTTAAAAATAATATTTTAAATGTTTATAAATTGTCTACCCTCTTTTCTTAATTATAACTTTAGCGACAAAAGAAATAATGTTGAACATGAAAACTTGCTTAACTCTGAAAGAAATTGATCGGGAGAACTTAATATTTTTGTCTAAAACAAATTTGTCTTCTTGCCATTGAGCCGAATTTATTTAATTGTGTATTTACCTTTAGTTCCCTTTATATATTTAATGGTGTATCCATCGTATAATCGAGAATGATGATTATTATTCGTATTAAACTTTATTTCTCAACTTTTTGTAATTATATTTTCGCACATTTTAAGTATTTATTCTTGTGATATTTATTTAAAATGCTTAATTGCTTGGAAATAGAAAGATTGAGATATTGTATAAAAGAATGGCATATTGTAATAAAAATACCAATATTTAATTGAAAAAAAAATTGAGAAATTGTATAAAATAATAAAAATATTTGACGCAGGAATAGATATAAGAAAAGTGCGTATTGATTCCTATTTCGATTTTCAATGTTCGTTCTTACATTTCCTCGATAAAATTAACCACAGCAAAGCCAGACAATTCGACTAATAAATAACATATTACTTTCGATAAATTAGATATTACTATAATTTATTATATTATATTAGCAAGTGCAACCGACATTTCCCCTTGATTAAATATATTGCAATACAATCGAATAATTTTTAATTAAGAGAAAGTAATTTAATTTTTAACATAAATAATTTTTTTAAGTTTAACATTTTAGTGTTCTAAGAAGATTCTATTCACGTTCATTAAAGCATTATGTCATCATTTTTAGAAGTTAAATATTTATAAATAAACCCTTCATTAACAATTTATGGTATAATTTTGCTATTCAATTTTAAAAAAATTTAATTTGAATTTCCTTTTTCAACCTATGCATTTTAAACTATTTGAATTTCGAAACACATTCTCAAAAAATTTACATGTTCCTTTTCATGAAACATAGATATTAATATGAAAACAATTTGTTACAAAGCATTTATATTATTATGAAAACAATTTGTTACAAAACATTCATATTGTTTTGAAAACAACTTGTTACAAAACATTTATATTATTATGAAAACAATTTGTTACGAAACACTTAATATAGTTATGAAAATAACTTGTTACAAAACATTCATACTTTTAGGACAACAACTTGTTACAAAACATTCATATTCTTATGAAAACAACTTATTATAGAATATTATTGTTATGAAAACAATCTGTTACAAAATGCTTCATATTGGTATGAAAACAACTTGTTACAAAACAAATTATATAACATATTGTTATTGTTATATTGTCATAAAGCATATTGTTATTGTTATTTATGATAACAATATATTTTATATATGTTATTTTTATGACAATATATTGTCATAAAACAACTTGTTAAAAAGCATTCATACTGTTATGAAAATAGCTTGTTATAAAACAAATTATATAGCATATTGCTAATGTTATATTATTATAAATTGTTACGAAAACAATTTATTACAAAACATTTGTTATGAAAACTTGTTACAAAGCATTCATATTGTTATGAGAACAGCTTGTTACAAAACCGTTTTTGAAAGTTGTTTCAAAATATTGACAATGTTATACATATAAATTGCTGCAAAACGTTGATATTATAATTCTCTTCAGTAATATATCGTAAGAGTACAATACATTAAACAAAAAAGTTTAAAAATTAGTTTTTATTCAATTCAAAAATGAGTAAAAAGAAATTTTTTTTTGTCATTTTTGTTTTTTTAGTTGCATACTAAATAAATATATAAAAAAGCCAATTAGAACCAATTAGACCACTAATCGTTACAGTTTTAAAGTTATTAAAAATAGGCAAACAAATATTGTGATTTATAATAAATAGATATATTTAGAAACTCATCTCATTTATTTTTAAGTATTTTTATCTGTGTTTTCACGAGAAAGATAACGCTGGAAAAACACCTTCGGAAAAACCCCAGTGGAAAAAAGAAAGCAATAATCGAACACTGTAGTGTTGCTTTTCCTCCGTGCGAGGGCGCGTCCGGCGTGCGCATGCGCGGCAGGAGGCTTGAGAGCCGAGCGGTTCCTTTCGCTCCTCAGCTGCGCGGAGAACGAGCAGCGATGAAGGAGTCCGTGCCCGCCATCGTCGACCAGAAGGGAGACACCAAGGTGCTGCCCGAAGAGGAGGACCCCTGGGCGACACCCCCCGACTTCGACGAACAGGGGCCCCGCTGGTCAGGTAGGTGCCCACTTGTTTTTGTATTCTGTTCTCTATAAAATCGAACAGCTGTAGTTGGAGCAATTAGAGACAGCATGATCTTTTTGCACTGTGTATGGCATCATCATTTCACTCTAATTGAGAAGAAAGTTCTAATTCTAAGATTGAGATATTGTATAAAAGAATGGCATATTATAATAAATAAAGTTACCAATGATTAACTGCTTGGAAATAGGAAGATTGAGATATTGTATAAAAGAATGGCATATTATAATAAATAAAGTTACCAATGATTAACTGCTTGGAAATAGGAAGATTGAGATATTGTATAAAATAATGGCATATTATAATAAATAAAGTTACCAATGATTAACTGCTTGGAAATAGGAAGATTGAGATATTGTATAAAATAATGGCATATTATAATAAATAAAGTTACCAATGATTAACTGCTTGGAAATAGGAAGATTGAGATATTGTATAAAATAATGACATATTATAATAAATAAAGTTACCAATGATTAACTGCTTGGAAATAGGAAGATTGAGATATTGTATAAAATAATGGCATATTATAATAAATAAAGTTACCAATGATTAACTGCTTGGAAATAGGAAGATTGTGATATTGTATAAAAGAATGGTATCTTATAATAAATAAAGTTACCAATGATTAACTGCTTGGAAATAGGAAGATTGAGATATTGTATAAAATAATGGCATATTATAATAAATAAAGTTACCAATGATTAACTACTTGGAAATAGGAAGATTGAGATATTGTATAAAATAATGGCATATTATAATAAATAAAGTTACCAATGATTAACTGCTTGGAAATAGGAAGATTGAGATATTGTATAAAAGAATGGTATCTTATAATAAATAAAGTTACCAATGATTAACTGCTTGGAAATAGGAAGATTGAGATATTGTATAAAAGAATGGCATATTATAATAAATAAAGTTACCAATGATTAACTGCTTGGAAATAGGAAGATTGAGATATTGTATAAAATAATGGCATATTATAATAAATAAAGTTACCAATGATTAACTGCTTGGAAATAGGAAGATTGAGATATTGTATAAAAGAATGGTATCTTATTATAAAATTACCGATGTTTAATTGCTTGGAAATAGAAAGATTGAGATATTGTATAAAATAATGGCATATTATGATAAATATAACGATGGTTAATTGCTTGGAAATAGAAAGATTAAGATATTGTATAAAAGAATGGTATCTTACGATAAAATTACCGATGTTTAATTGCTTGGAAATAGAAAGTTTCATATATTGTATAAAAGAATTGCATATTATAATAAAATTACCATTGTTTAATTGCTTAGAAATGCCCAAAACAAATTCGTCTTCGTGCCATTTGCCCAATTTATTTGTGTATTTACCTTTTAGTTCCCTTTATAAATTGAATGGTGTATCTATCGTATATTTGAGAATGTTGATTATTATTCATATTATAGTTTATTACTCAACTTTTTGTGATTACGTTTTTCAAAATTTTAGGTATTTATTCTTGTGATATTTATTTAAAATGTTAAAATGTACTTGGATATAGAAAGATTGAGATATTGTATAGAAGAATGGTATTTAATGATAAAATTACCGATGTTTAATTGCATGGAAATAAAAAGATGGAGATATTGTATATCATATTTAATTAGACACGTTTTATCATCCATTAAATGTTCCTAACTCAAGAAGTTTTGTTAAAAAATCGATAATATCTCTATTTTTCCCTTTCATTATATATAAATTAAGAGTGTTTTTCCCCCTCAAAAAATCTTAACTGAATTAAGAATTAAAAAGAAAACGTCATATTCATTTTATTTTGCCAACCGTAACGTATATAAAATTTGTTAAAAAAATAATAAATCACATGCTATTATCAACATGAAAATCAAAAAATAAATTTTAAACATAATTATTCTCTTTTTTTCTTTAAATTTAATGTACTTACTTTAATTTACTTTACTTATTTTATCAATGAATCACTTACTTTATTAATGTACTTACTTTATCAATGAATTAATTGCCATGTCCCTTCAATTGACTTCTAAATACCCAAGTGGTAAATAATTAAAATTATTAAGATGGTCTTACATCGCCATTTTATTGTTTGTATCATCTCGTAACTCCATGAATTTGTTTTGCTTCTTATTTCTCTTTTTAAAAAAATTACGACGAAAGTAAAAGACAGAAATTAACGATTAATTGAAAAGTTGTGTGACACGAAACTTTCGAACTTAATAGATATTTTTCTCTAATTATAACCAAATGTACAATCAAATACAGCTCTGGTCAACAATTAAAATTATGTCTGAATTTTTATTTTTTACCAATTCTATCGGTAGTCAAAACGAAACCATTTGGGTGTTGTTGTCTTCCCGTGTTGAGCATTTAGATCTCTGACCATAATATGCAAGTTCTGGATAGTAGGATATATGATATGGATATGTAGGATATCAATATATGTGCCTGTATATGTAGGATATCAATATATGCGTGTTTGGATATGTAGGATATCAATATATGTGTCTGGATATGTAGGATATCAATATATGTGTGTTTGGACATGAAGGATATGTAATATCTGTATCTTCTACAAACATGTAGCAGATTTGAATACCATTATGCAAGTAATGCTCGCTATATCGCACTCTCATTTCCCTATCTACGTTTTGTACTATCTTGAGACCAACGGAAGATCTTTCCGGCCTACTGGTTTTATCATTTCGTATCATTTATCTTGTCTCTATTTAATTTGGAAAGCTCATACATTAGGCCCCAGGCCTCTCCGGTTCAAATAACAAGTGTAATTCTATCTATTTTGACTACTTTATAGACATAGCTACTACTCCTTTTTGGATAGCTACTACATTTTGAACAAGGATAGCTTGTTTAGAATGTTATAGTATTAGCGTATTTAACGTTTAACACTATAACATTCACAGCGTTAAATAGTGTTATCTTGTTAAATGTTATAGTGTACGCTTGTTATAGGACCTCTCCGGTTTAGAATAACAAGTATAATTATATCTGTTTTGACTATATTATAGACATAGCTACTACTCCATTTTTATGGATAGCTACTACATTTTAAACAAGGACAGCTTGTTTAACATTTTAAAGTTTTAACGTGTTAAGTGTTAGTGTTAAATAGTGTTATCTTGTTAAATGTTATAGTGTACGCTTGTTATAAGACCTACGCTACCATATCTTAAACAAGGATAGTTAAACTAAAACAAGTCTATTATGTTGACGTGTGTTTTTTCATGTCCATTGAAATGATGTGATGTTATGGCCAGATCTACTTGAAATCGTATAACAAGCTGTTGGTTTCTTTTAAAAATAGGTACCTATTAGCCACATTTTGAAGAAGGATGCTTTACGGATCAGTGATAGTGTTTAGAATTGAGCGTGCTTTATTAAGAATCGGCAATCCATTGACTTTCTTATAGTGAGTAATAGTTGTTGATTTTTCTTTCCATTGTAGACGCTGTCTACGCGTCTGTCAAAGGATTCCAGAAGTTTTTGAATCGTTTAATTAATCGCGTTGATATTTCTTTCCAACATAGACGCATTTTAGGCGTCGCTCAATGGATTATAAAAATTTATTTATCGTTTAATTAATCGTTTATTAATGTTGTTGATTTCTCTTTTCCTATGTAGATGCCTTCTATGCGTCTGCCAATGGATTCCAGAAGTTTATGAATCGTTTAATTAATCGTGTCGATTTTTCTTACCAATGTAGAAGCATTCTACGCTTCTGTCAATGGACTTCAAAAGTTTATGAATCGTTTAGTTAATCGTTTATTAAAAGTGTTGATATTTTTTACAATGTAGACGCATTCTACCTGTCTGTCAATGGATTCCAGAAATTTATTAATCATTTAATTAATCGTGTTGACTTTTCTTTCCAATATAGACGCATTCTAGGCGTCGCTCAGTAAATTCCAGAAGTTTATTAATCGTTTAATTAATCATTTATTAATCGTGTTGACTTTCCTTTCCAATACAGACGCATTCTAGGCGTCTCTCAGTAAATTCCAGAAGTTAATTAATCGTTTAATTAATCGTTTATTAATCGTGTTGACTTTCCTTTCCAATATAGACGCATTCTAGGCGTCTCTCAGTAAATTCCAGAAGTTTATTAATCACTTAAAAACGACCATAACTTTATTAAATCAATATTAATCTCTTTTCTGAACAACAGTAGAGGAACCATTCGAAATTAATTATTGTTGTAATTAATTATCGAAATTACATCTGAATTACTCCTTATAGTTGAAAAATAACTTTCCTACTGTTAATGTTTGCTATAAGTATCCCCTACACATCCTTTAATGTTTGTGATTCAGAGATATCTTTCATTATATAATAGTGGTTTAATGTTATCCTTGATTGACATTAAACCATTAATGAATGCCATAATTTGGTATGTTTATGTTGTTAAGATCTATTCCATTTAAGAAATGAACCATTGTAATGTTGCAGTGTTTCTTTTCATTACTTGAAATTTTCATGCGTTTTTTAATTCCAAATAAGAGATAAAAAAGGAATTCGAATTCGAACGTTTTATTCTCGTTCATTCCATTCACAAACTACTGATTCCCAGAAAAGTCAATGGGACCAAAAATGGCGTATTATTGCTAACTTCGCGGCAACAATTTTTGGCACGCAGAAGTATTTCTCGGTGATGTCCATGATGATATGATGATGACGCAATCGAGACTTGTCAGTGTCTCGAACCCAAAGTTCTTTTCTTTTCGTTTTCATGAAGAGAGATCTGTGACCTTTTACAATGGCGCATGTTTCTCGTGGAAGAGAGAGAGTCGCGAAATTTCCCGAAGTTTACGCTTACGTTTTATCGATCCCACAACTCCTCTCTCTCTCCCTCCCCTCCCTTTTACTCTCTCCACCCCATCTCCTCCCCCCCTCGCCATCGAACGCCGGAATTCTTTTCCCGAAAGAGTTCTTCCAGCTTCCTGGATCGAAATGGCTTCTGAACTTTAAATGAAATTCGAACAGAAAAAAAAAGTTCTAAAATTAGTTGCCATAAAAATAAAGAAGTATTTTTCTAAAAACTTTGTATGCGATTAAAGGAAAAAAAAAATAAAAAATAAAAGAACATTTTTTGGGGAGAAGGGTGTTGTGTGAATAAATGGCGAAATACTTTATTGAATTTGTAAACTTTATTTATGTAATAGTTTTGGCAACTCTTGCGATCTGTTGTCGTTTGTGACGTCACAATTTTTTAGTACGTTCAAAGAATGACGATATCTTGTTATAAACAAACGATGACGTCACATTTTCCGCGTTCGTGACGTCAGCGTAGGACGTTGCCACTCGCGGTTGTCTGGGAGAATTTATAGCACGTTTGATCGTAAAATAAATAAATAATAAATGAAACCGAGTTTAGTAAAGGCATTTTCATTGGCTAATTGATTAATTTAAGGATTCACTTATGGTTATGCTTGTTATTGTAACTAAAATATTTGATAGAGATTTCTATTTACGATTTAAATGCCAGTCACTAATAGCTCAGATGAAGCAAAACTTTATTTACCTTGAAAATCCTTATTATGCAAAGAAATTTAAATCATTTTAGTGATTATTCGTAAAATTATGTCTTGATAATTGTTTCGTTCTCATCAAGTTTTTCTAAATGAAATGAAATAGCCTGCACTTTGATTATAATAATATATATTGATATTGATGATATAATATTGATTTTAAAAATTGATTTAAATAATATTAATAATAATATGATATTGATTTATTAATAATAAATATTTATCTTAAAATGATAATATTGGCATATTAACTGATAATATGATGATATTTATGGTAATATGATTTTAAAAATTGATCTAAATAATATTAATAATAATATGATAATATTGATATATTGATTAATAGTAGTGATTTTAAAAATAATGATAATATTGATATATTGATTGATAATAGCGATTTTAAAAATAATTATAATATTGATATATTGATTGTTAATATTGATTTTAAAAATAATGATAATATTCATATATTAATTAATAATATTGATATATTGATTGATAATATTGATTTTAAAATGATAATATTCATATATTGATTGATAATAGTGATTTTAAAAATTGTTTTAATTTGATGTAAAGTTTTTTTTATAGTCATTTACCAAACCTAGTAAAATAGTTTTTTATGCTACATAAAAGTAAATAAAATACGAAATATTTTAAGTTACTACAGATATTTAATGTAGATATATCTATTTTTGAAATGAAAAGATTTCATTAAAGGAAATAATTCTATCAGTTTCAATTACAAACGGATATGATGTACATACTCATGAGCTATACGGAAAAAGAAATATTTTACGATTTGTGAAACATTCATTAGGAAAACCCATTGATTAATTTTGTTATTGCATAAAGTGATTAAAAAAAAACTTTTGTTATAATAAATAAATAATACATAAATGTTTAGGAGAAATGTCAACGTTTGTCTTATAAATATTTGATATGCCTTCCTCTAGTCATATGCGTAATATCAAGCTTTATGAAAGCTTAACAAATTAATTTCCATCTGAAATCGTCATTTAAAGCAGCAAACACTTGTTTTGTGTAAACTCAGTGGACATGAACCATCAGAAATTGTCATTTAAAGCAGTAAAAACTCTTTTTCTGTGAATTCAATCGAAATAAATCATCATTTACAGCAGCAAAACTCGTTTTCTGTTAATTCAATTGACATAAATCATCAGAAATCATCATTTAAAGTAGCAAAAACTCGTTTACTGTGGATTCAATTGACATAAGTCATCAGAAATCATCATTTAATAGCAGAGAAAACTCGTTTTGGGTAAACTCAGTTGACATAAGTTACTTATCCATTGCGTTTTAATGCTTGCATATGTAATAATCCTTTATATGGCTTATAGTATTGATGAATTAAAAATACCATCACTGATTTCAAAGAAAATATGATAGATAATTACAATGACAAAATATCATTGTAATTCTGGGCCATATTTGAGGTTTGGTTTGGTTTGTCACTCTACTGTCATTTTATGCACACTTTAGGCTAATTAGTCCGGGACCTACAGCTTAACGTGGATTCCGAACCACTCACAAATATCCATGTCGCCATCCATATTTGAGGAGAAATCAGAGATCAGTTAATCATATTTACGTTTCAAATTCAGTTTTTCAATTCCTTCTATTAGCTCACACTCTCCTTATATACATCTTGTTCAAATTTTGAATCGTTCCTAAAATACTTTTTATTCATCCACTCGAGTTCAAAGAAATTTTTTTGAACTCGTAGTGGATGACACTGGGTGATAATACAGTTTTTTCAAATATTAATTCATTCTTTAAATTGAATTAATTAATTTTGGTTTTTTTTAGATTTAAGTTGCATATATCTACCCATAGATGGCGGCAGATAAACCTAAAAAAATGAATGAAAATTATTTATAAGGGACTTTCTGCAATTAAGTGAAAAAATAGTAGGAAGTGACTTAAAATATATTTTTTTTATATTACTTGTTTTTTCATTTTCTTGAAACTTACTAACTCCGAAGGAGCCCCAGATCATGTATGTGTTAGCATAAAAAGTTAATTATACGGAATTTATTATTTTTAGAGGATAATTTTAAAACAAACACCAATTAAAAATTAAAAAGAAATTCATGAAACATCAGAAAAGAAATAGGAAACTTTCTCCCAATTAAAAGCGAAATCTTGCGAAGTCTTTTAATGATACGAAGAATATTAAAAAAAAAAAATCAATTTCCTGGATTGCAGTTTTCGTGTTCTTTGATATTGTTGAAAAATTGAGGCGAAATATACGGAATAAAATCTTTGAGTGGAGGAAGACTTACAGCAGGGGTGGTCTAAGCCCCTGCTCTAAGGGGTGGCCAACCCCGTTTTGAACATTTTTTCGGCCCGTGAGATGTATCACACTTTTACAAATATATATTTATTTTATAATGGCCAAAGGAGTGAAAACCAATGTATTAAGAATATACATTATGTGTGCATCCCTCTATTCAAAATTGAACTGTCGAAATGATGAGGAAAAACGAGCTTTGATTTTAAAATAATAGTCTTGCGAATAATAATGAGTTTACAGTTAGGAGTTCGCAAAATAATTAAATTATATTCTGCGAACTCATGATTCGCGCGCATTTTGGAATATCTAATAAAACAGATTCTATGACCAGCAGTGACCATCCCTAGATACGCACAGTTATGCGTTTATTCAATTCCTTCTATTAGCTCACACTCTCCCTATATATACCTTGTTCAAATTTTCAATCGTTCATAAAATATCTACTTGAGTTCAAGTACATTTTTTTTTTTTGAACTTGTAGTGGAGGACACTGGATGTTAATACAGTTTTTTCAAATATTAATTCATTAATTTTAGTTTTTTTTTTAGATTTAAGTTGCATATATATCTACCAATAGATGGCGCCAGATAACCTTAAAAAAATGAATAAAAATTATTTATAAAGGACTTTCTGCAATAGAGTGAAAAAAAAGTAGGAATTGACTTAAAAAAGTATTTTTTTATATTGCTTGTTATTACATTATCTATGTTTACATGTAAGAATAATAGTTGTTGTTGTTTGTTGTTTCTTATCCCCACTTGGCTGGCCAAGCCCACGAGCCCATATGGACTCATGATTGAAGGGGAAGGAAGCAGCTTCTGTTGTGATAGAGCACCTGCAGGTAGAAATTTGACTTTTGCTCCGTGACGCTCTTACAGTCATAGAAGACCGGGACCTACGGCTTAAAGTGGATTCCGAACCACTAAAAACATCCATGGCACCGCCGGGATTCGAACCACTAAAAACATCCATGGCACCGCCGGGATTCGAACCCGAAACCTGTGGCACCGAGCGCCAGAGCGCTAGACACTCGGCCATTCAGGTCCCAAATTTGCCAACGGCACGCAGTGTTCCCAGGTGGTCACCCACCCAAGTACTGACCGCGCCCAATGATGCTTAACTTCGGTGATCTAACGAGAACCGGTATATTCAGCATGGTACGGCCGTTGGCTAGAATAATAGTAAACACAATAATAACAACTCATTCTGTTTCCATTTTTCACCTAAGAAAAATGTCTATAGTGGGTCTCAATCTAATAGGGGACATATATAATTTAACATACTGCCCCGCGGAGTTAGAACGCATTTCCAAAGTGGCCCACAAGATCATTTGGGTTGGTCACTCCTGGTTTAAAGCTTTGCGAAATTCGGCATTTCTTAAGAACCTTTTTGTATTTGCAGTTTACCACATTGAAATATTTTGGTGTGCATCAGGAGTTTTAAGTAACTATTTACGGCAGGGGCCCTGACAGGGCAAGCGTATATAATGATGGATCGGTATAATGCGTTGTATGTTATTCCCCCTGCTCATAAAACAATAGCGTGACACTCACATTTACGGTAGAGTGATTTTAGGAGCATCTCCATTCACTTTGTGATTTCTGTAACGCTTAACATCTGCCGTAACTAAACAATGCAATTAATGGGAAAATGTGTAGTAGAGATGTGTTATAACCATAGCGTAGTAATATAATAAAGTGCGCATCACGGTTACCAGTTTGGCCCAAACATACTCCTCACGTGACATCGTCACTGTCCACTGTCAGGAGTGATGTGAAGGCTTGTCATTTTGGTTACTTGCGTTTTAGAGAAAAAAATGAATATTTTATTATTATTATGGTATACTACTCTGTGTAGTATATATATATAAATATTGTTCTAACGCAACTGGCAATACAGAGACAGTCTATCTGTATGCCATAAGCAAGGGCTGCACCGCTGTGACTCATTGAGCACTAGGGTGCGTGTAGCTTGAAGATAGGTTACAGACGCGAGTAACACTACCCCACAACGCTCTAAGATCCTATGAGACCGGGACCTATGGTTTAAAGTGGATTCCGAACCAACACAAACATCCATGGCACAGTCGGTATTCGATCCCGAAACCTGTGGTACCGAACGCTAGCCACTCGGCCATTAGGCTTCTTGTACATATATATATTTATACAGGGGGATTGTAATTAAAGTCCCACTTTCAAAATGCTGTAAAAAGAACCACTTGTCACAATGAGTTCGAATGGAAGATACTTGAAGAAGGGTGAAACGGTATGGCATCAAATAAAGTTCCAAAAAAAGTTCCACCTATTTTTCCCATCCAAATGGGTATGACCTTGCCGTGGTGGATGGCTTTCCACCCACAGTGCCACAACTGTTGAATGACTTGGAAGTCATTTTTTTCCCATAAAAATAAAAAATGAAACAATCAAGCACCTTGACCGCTACAGTGGGTTTAATGTGCAACTCATGCCAAATACGTTGTCATTTCGATTCAAACTATCACTGGTAGCCGAATTCACTTTCTTTAGGCGACATACAGCGCTATCTATTAATACAATATAGAACTTTTTTTTGATGCCGTACCGTTTCCCTCTTCTTCAAGTATCTTCAGTTCAAATTTGAACTCCTTGTAACGAGTGGTTCTTTATTAACAGTATTTTGAAAGTGGGACTTCAATTATAATCACCCTGTATACACACACACACACATATATATATATATATATATATATATACATATGGTATGTTACTCAGTATTATTACACTGTGTCTGGTTAGTGTAAATAAGAATGTGTGTAAGAAGAGAGCCTTTTCTTAAGTCACGTTCGAATCCTGGCTTTGGCATGGATGTTTGTGAATGGTGTGCACAAGAGGAGCGTAGAGTGACTAAGCAACCAACCCTTTCTCAAGTACGCATTAGTTTTATTTATTTGTTACACTGAATGAATAGAGAATATTTTAAAAGCTATTTTATTGCGTATTACCAATAAATAACTGTTGTATATCGTAGGTTAGATAGAGGATTTTCACTTTAATGATTAGCTATAATGATTAGTTCATATAATCATGAATATTATTATTTCATATCATCTATTGATATGAACTAATTTGATCTAACTTACGATTAATTTTAGTTTTTTGTAGTTCCACATATGGGTTGATAAGGTGGGAATTCTTGCTAACAGTCTTTAATGTTTGCCATTACTGTAAATAGTACATGTAGTCGCCTTAGAGCAGGGATGGCCAACCCTCGGCCGGCCTAGAATATTTTTCTGGCCCATGACATTTGTCATCCTTTTACAAAATATATTTATTTTATAATTGATTGATTAAATGATATTCTTGCGAATATAGGACAGATAGTGCCTGTTTTATGGATGAGTTTACAGTTATGATTTCGCAAAATATAATTTAATTATGGTAAGAAAGAGCGGAGAAAAAGTTAAGTTTGATTTTAAAATAATATTCTTGCTCATATATGACAGTTATAGCCTGTTTCAGATAGTTCGTAGGATTATTGAATTATAGTCTGCGAACTCGTGAGGCGCGCGCGTCTTGAAACACCTCATATAACAGGTTCTATGTTTCACTGTAAGTGACCGCAGTGACCATCCCTAGATACGCACAGTGGATTGGTGATAGCAGAGCAAACCATACTCTCAGTTTCAAGTGATTCATTTTGAGTGTTCTATATTCCTTTACAATGTGCGATTAGTATCATCATTATTAGATTATCTATGTTTACATGTAGGAATAACAGCAAACACAAAAAATAATAACTCATTCTGTTTTCCATTTTTCACTCGAAAAAAATGTCTAGAGTGTGTCTAAATCTAATATGGGGGGATCTATAATGTTATATGCTGTATGCGAAGTTAGGGTGCATTTCCAAAGTGGCCCGCAAGATCATTTGGGTTGGCCACCCCTGAGCTAGATAGATGATTAACTATAATAATTAGTTCATATTATCATGAGTAGTATTAGTTCATATCATGTATTGATATGAACTAATTTGATCTAATTTACAATTAGTTTTAGTGATTTATACACAGTCCAGTCACATTAATGTGACCACCACCTACTTTCATTGGATAATTATATATAATTGGATATATCACTGCAGTCGGCATGGCTCAACATCCCAGTGAACACCTTCAGAAACCTAATGGACTCTCTTCCTGCATGTCTCGCAGCGGTCCGCTCTGCCAAAGGTGGTTATTCTGGCTTTTGACAGGTGGTCACATTAATGTGACGGGACTGCGTAATTTCCCATATGTGATGATAGTGTGGGAATTCTTGCTAACAGTCTTTGATGTTGGCCTTCACTGCCAATAGTACATCTAGACTTTTTCTTCCACAAAGACTCCGTGTGTCTTGCAACCATCTGCGAATTCTCGGAGCTGTCATTCGGGCAGTTTTTTTTCCCTCTTTACGGAATTCACGTCGATCGGTGATCTCTGATATCGTGTCAACGACAGCACGCGAAAGAAGTTCTCTTCAGACTGCATGTCAACTTTTTTTTTTTTTTTTTTTTTTTGCTTCTCCTACATAAACGACCTATTGTTCACTGAACTACTTTCGCTTTTTTCTCTTTTGTGATCGAGTATTACTTTTCATTTCCTTCTGTTATTGGTTATTTCTCTTAAATGTACCAGTTTTTGAAAACAGGTGATTTGTTCTGAATTATGCTTACATTTTCACAACTTTTTTTGTTATAAGACAGTGATAGGTCTCGTTTTGCACTTATGTAGGCCATGTTGTACAAAGGACTTTTATAAGTAGCTTCCCACCATTTGAGTGTAGCATGGGATGAAACTTGGAAAATCCCACAAGGAAGTCTGATCGTTTATAAGTATTTATATTATATGCCTGTTGGGGCCTGATGGCCGAGTGGCTGGCGCTCTGGCTCTCGGTATTCCAGGTTTCGAGTTCGAGTCCATGGATAGTGCCATGGATGTTTATGGTGGTTCGGAATCCACTTTATACCGTAGGTCCCGGTCTAACAGGATCGTAGAGCTAACAGGTCGCCCGGTCTAACAGGTCGTGGGGGTATTGTGACTCCGCGTCCGTAGCTTATCTTCAAGCTACACGCACCCCAGTGTAGTGCTAAGAGAGCAACATTAGCGCAGCGCTTGTTTTAAGACATCGAAGACAACTGTCTAAGTGTTTGCCAGCTGCATTAGAAAAAAATATTATATGCGTGTTTATATATGTTACCACAATTGTCATCATAACTGAAAGTAATGACGAATAATGACGAAAGTAATTCGAACCTCAAACCATCCCACGTGTTAGTTGAGCATCAAGTCATGCTTTTTATTTAATTGCGTCGAGGATTGGGTCGTATCGACCATGTCCCTGTGAACAGCCCAAAGTGGGCTGCACCGACGAACGCTGTTACTCATTTAACACCACCCAGGGGGCACGTGTAGCTTGAAGATAGGCTACGGACGTGAGTCACAGTACCCCCACAACACTCTACGATCTTGTTAGACTTGGACCTACGGTAAAATTCAAAAGCTCGAGAAATATTCAAGAAATTAATCCTAATGCTATTCCATGGTACAGCCGTAAACCTGTAACTAAAACAAATAAATAAACGTGCAAACACGTTTTTTTAGAAAAAAATATCAATTTGAAAGTCTGTTTATAGTATTGCAAACATTAAAGTGAGTAAAATGATATTCGGACACAGTGTTAAGTGACAATGAAAAATAATTTAAAAAATTAAATAATAATAAAGTTTTATAATTTTAAATACCTAGTAATAGGAAAAAGTTCTAATACAAAAAGAAGAAAAACGAACGTAACGGAAGCTAATATTAGCATTGATTGTATTATGAACTCTGCATGCCATTGGATAAAGGAGCCAGTTACGGTTGCAGTGTGGAAATAGTTCGATTTTCAGATCGAACAGAGATTGCGTCACGTGGAATTCCCTTCACTGATTCCTCAAGACTTTCAGAAGTTTTTTTAGACATTTTTGGTTAAGAACACGCCAAATCATACTACTTGCAGTTCATATAATGCTCATTATTTATTAAATGAACGAAATCTTAAAAATAGAGCTTTTTGATTCTGTCGAGCAACTCTTCTTATAGTACATTAAAAATCTCCAGGTTCAACTAAATGCTGTAAGATGACAACTTTCACCTTTTTAAATAATGACGACAGATATTTAAAAAAGATAACAAAAAATTTATTTAATATCAAAATTAAAACTTGGAGAAGGCATCACTCCTACCAGTGCAAAAATCTTTCTCTACATTCATAGCAATATTTGTAGCAACCCTCGCCAAGGTGTGGTTGGTTTAGTTTGTCGCTCTACAGCCATCTTGTGCAAACGAGGGCTAAACAGACAGGGACCTACTGTTTAGAGGGGATTTTGAACCACTGACAAACATCCATGCCATCACCAGGATTCGAACCTGAAGCCTGGGTTACCAAAGGCCAGCCAATTATCCACCAGGCCTCTGATATTACAATTTATTAGCCATAGACCTCGATGTTTCATTAGCCTACAGTGGTACATATTACAAACACAAATAATTTATTTTTAAAACACTGTTTAGCTTGTTACCTGTTTCAAATGTCGAAAATTTAAACTCTGTTTGACGAAATCTGTAATTTTTAATTTTAAAATTATGTAGTTTATTATTCATATTTTAATGCAACGCGGTTCAGGTTCGAATCTGTTGGTAGCGATCTTTGCAATCACTACTTTCAGAACTGAAGAAACTTTATGGGGACCTGTTTATGTAAATGTATGTAAAGCATCGATAGTTCAGCTGGCTAGTGGACGTTTCCAGTTTTTTTCCCTATGACAAGTAAATTTGGGCTAATGATCCCTGAAAGTTCTTCTGCAACGCACTAATTTCCCCCTCCACACCTATCTGTGGACGGTTCATGGTCTACATGAAGCTCACCGACGTTCTATACTTACCTTTCTAACAGCTAGAGGTCTATAGAGTCTGGGCTATGTGGATCATGTGTGGAGAAAAGATAAAAAGACACACCTGTCAGTGGGCTGCTCATGGTCTACATGAGGCTCACCAATGTTCTAATGTTACCTTTCTAACAGCTAGGTGGCTATATAGTCCAGACTATGGGTCACGTGTGGAGAAAAGACTCTGTCAGTGGACTGTTCATAGTCAACATGAAGGCCACTGATTTTCTATCCTTACCTTTCTAATAGCTAGGGGGCTGTAGAGTCCGGGATATGGAGAAAAGAAAAGAAATGACCACTGATGTTCAAAAAATGTAGTCAAGGGTTAGGAGCTCTGAAAGGAACACTATCAGTTCCCGTGACTTAACAGTATTAATTGAGAAATAAAAAACACGAACAATAAGAACCTTGTTTTTCTTCCCAAGACACGCAAATTTGGGGCAATGATCCCTGAAAGTCCTTCTGCAACGCACTGTCTTCCCCCTCAACATCTATCATGTTCTACATGAGGTTCTGTTCTGTTCATGGTCTACATGAGGCACACCCATTTTAAATCCTTTGATACTATGTTCCACCGATTCCACCAGAACACCGATACTCTAGTCTTGGATATGAGAATCACGTGTTGGAAAAAGAAGAAAAACCACTGATGTTAAAAAAAATTGTAGCTCTGAAAACAACAAGAAGATCCTTTCCCATGACTTAATAATATTAATTGAGAAGAAAAAAAACAGCAACAAAACAATAAGCACCTTGTGCAATGTGTGGTGATTGAAAATTGCCAATGCAATAACCCTGCATGTTCACTAATTGAAGCACGACCAGAGGATCAAGCATCCTTACAACGTGAAGAAGCACCCGACACCGAAGAGCACCCTTTCCCCCCCTCCCTCCCGTCCTATTTCGGTCGAATCCAAAATAGCTGCATCACGTGAAACACCTTCGCACGCCTCAATCGTCAGGACGTTGCGTCTGAATCACAGAGCGGCGAATTTCACGCACACAGAGAAATACTGGTGCAGGAAAATCGGTTCATTTGGACATAAAAAACAAATGCAAACGCAAATACTCCTTTTATACATATAGCGAACGATAAATTTCGAAATTATGTATCTGTTGCATAAGATAAAAAAACATAGGGTGTGGTGAAGTTTATTTTCAATTCCTTCTATTAGCTCACACTCTCCCTATATATATCTTGTTCAAATGTTCAATCGCTAATAAAATACTTTGTATTCATACATTCGTGTTCAAATACATTTTTTGTTTTTTAACTTGTAGTGGATGACACTGGATGTGAATACAGTTTTTTCAAATAGTAATTCAGTAATTAAATTTAATTAACTAATTTTAGTTTTTTTTAGATTTAAGTTGCATGTATCTACCAATAGAGGGCGCCAGATAAACTTAAAAAAATGAATGAAAATTATTTATAAAGGACTTCCTGCAATAGAGTGAGAAAAAAGTAGGAATTGACTTTAAAAAAATTTTTTTTTATATTACTTGTTTAAATAGAAATGGCATAACAGTTCTTAAAATAAGATATCCTTGCTTTAAGGTCTCTTAATTGTAAGCATAGCTTTTTTGAATTTTTGGTTTATTTTCTCATAGGGCTTTGATGGCCGAGTGGCTAGCGCTCTGACGCTTGGTAACACAGGTTTCGGATTCGAGTCCCTGCAGTGCCATGGATGTTTGTGGTGGTTCGGAATCCACTTTAAAACCGTAGATCCCGGTCTAATAAGATCGTAGAGCGTTTCGGGGATATTGCACATCTGTAGCTTATTTTCAAGCTGCACACTCACTGGGTAGGGCTAAGTGAGTAACGTCGGTGCAACTCTTGCCTTAAGACATACAAAGATAACTGCCTAAGTATTTGCCAGCTGTATTAGGAAAAAAGGGATTATTTTTCACTGTTTTTCCATAATGATGTCCATAAATATTTTTGTCGATAAATATTATGATACACAAATATTTTTGTTCATAAATATTGTTGTCCATAAATATTTTTGTCTATAAATATTGCTGTTCAAAAATAGTTTTTGCCAGTAATTTTTGCTCAAAAATATTTTTCGTCTAAAAATATTGTTGTTCAAAAACTAGTCACTAGCTCTCTGGCGCTTAGTGACATAGTTTCGAGTCCCGGCGATGCCATGGATGCTTGTAGGGCTTCAGAATTCACTTTAAACTGTAGGTCCTGGTTTTATATGGCCGTAGGGCTGACAACCTTAACCAGTAAAAAAGTAAACGTCCCCTGTCTAGAAATTTGCCAGTGTACGGCCTTAGCCCGCCATACGGCTGATGAGCCAATGATAATGATATACATTTCTGTTCGTAAATATTATGAACTTTACGCAATAAAATTCCTATAAACGCAATATTTCCTAGAAACACGATGTTCCGTGATTTTCCACGAAACGCGATAAGATGAGAAATATTTACAACTGCTTCCACTGATGACGCAATCCGAGTCCTCTGTGACCTCCCCTCATCGATCCCTTTCGCAGACGATCCCTTCCCGTCCCTCCCCCTCTACTCTCCCTCCCACTTCTAACCCCTCTTTTTAAATGAATCCTGCAAAATCCGCCGATAGGATCAATAATGAAGAGAGAGAAAAATAATTACGTTGAATGTCGTAATTTGACGTTTTCGTTTGCACATTGCAGCAGACGATTTATTTATTTAACATCTTCACCCAGATATTCAATGGAATGACAAAAAGTTCATTTTAAATTCGAACACTATTCTACAATATAAAAATGAACCAAGTTCATTATATCGGATCATTGAACTACGAGCGAATGCATGTGTAACGAATGGAATGTAAAAGCATATTGATTCGGATGAGTCAAGATAGCTTCTCATTTCATCATACTATTAGGCCATTCTGGAAAATGTCTTACTTATTTAGCGCCAATTTTTAGTTTGGCGAAATTGGGACCCTAAAATAGAATTTTACCAAAATTATTTAAAACTGAGCAATTATTTGCATAGTTTAAAGATATTTTCATAACAATATAAAAAAATGAATTTCTGTAATTGGCATCCACTTTTTAAGTGTTGCCACCTCATTTAAGTGAAAAAATAAATTGATTAACAATACTATTCGCAAATATGTTTAAAATTTCGACAGTCTTAACAACATTTCGATATACAGCGCGATTACAATTAAAGTTCAACTTCCAAAATGCTGGAAAAATAAAAGAACCACTCGTCACAATGAGTTCAAATCTGAACTGAAGATAAATGAAGAAGGGGAGGGGAAACGGTAAGACATCGAAAAAAATTCCATCAATTTTTCCAATCCAATTTGGTATGACCTTGCCGTGGTGGATGGGCTTTCCACTAACAGTGTCACACCTGTTGAATGACTTGGAATTAATTTTCCGTCCAAAAACCGAAACAATCCAGCACTTTGATAACTACAGTTAGTTGAATGTACAACTCATGCCAAATACGGTGTCATTTCGATTCAAAATATCGCTGGCAACCGAATTCGCTTTCTTTATGCCGTTTACAGCGCCATCTATCCATACACTTTGTAACATTTTTTGGATACCGTACCGTTTTCCCCCTTCTTCAAGTATCTTCATTTGAAATTTGAACTCAGTGTGACGAGTTGTTCTTTTTTGACAGCATTTTGAAAGTGGGACTTTAATTATAATCACCCTGTACTGTATATCGAAATGTGGTTAAGACTATCGAAATTTTAAACATTTTTGTGAATAATATTGTTAATCAATTTATTTTTTCAAGTAAATACGATGACCACACTTAAACGTGAATGTTATTTACAGAAATTAATCTTCTTTGCTTATATTGTTATGAAAATTTCTTTAAACTATGTAAATAATTGTTCAGTTTTAAATAATTTCTGTAAAATTCTAGTTTAGGGTTCCAATATCGCCAACTAAAAATTGACGCCTTATAAGTGGCATGTTTCGACGAATTCCAATCAAAACGACCTGACAATTTGACGAAATTGTAGTCTTGAAGTAGGATTCAAGCCTAATTTGTTTTATTTTTATTGATAATTATTTTTATTTTATTACTTACTGGATTTAATATCGTTTAAAAAAGGATTTTTTTTTTATTGAAGTACCAAAGAGTCGCCAATTTGGCATGCTTGGAGGTATATTAAATATAAATATATTGTGATTACAACTTGTGCGATTTGGCGTGTATTTATTCTGGTTGGTTTTATTAAGTAGAACCTTAATTTTTATAAATTTCCGCTATTTTTTTATTAAAAGTACATACGAATACTACGCATAAAATGCTAGAAAAATTTTAAAAATTAGGAAATAGAAATTTCAGAAAACCCTGAATCTTATGTGAAAGATTCAATTTGCGGATTAGATGCATACATCTTGGATTTTAGGTATCCTCATAGCTAGAAATCCAGTGGAGTGAGATCAGGAGATCTTGGCGGCCACGAAAACGTGAAATGGTGGGAGATAATTCTATCACCAAACTGTTGTGTTGAGAAAATGACCTCATAAATGGGTATACGCCATCTAACGACGTCAGATAGAGCATTTCTCTGTAGGGTTATCTACTACTACTACAACACAACACATCACTATGACTTAGAGCTGAGTTTACCCTTTTTTTAGTTTGGGAAGGATGTAGGTGAGAAGAAGTCTTATTAGGCTGTGTGACTCTCTACGGTCATAGGAGACCGGAACTTACGGCTTAAAGTGGATTCCGAACCACTACACACATCCATGGCTCCGCCGGGATTCGAACCCGATACCTGTGGTACTGAGAGCCAGAGCGCTAGTCACTCGGCCATCAGGCCACCACTGTTGGGCTATCTGAAATCTAAAGTGTATGCATTTACTTCGCAAACTACGTCTGATTTAAAAGATTCGACCAGACACCATGTTCTACAGATTCCTCTTGCCACGGTACGTGCTTCAATGCTCTACACCAGGAGTCTCCAAACTACGCCCCAAATCCGGCCCGCCAGTGTCATCCATTCGGCCCGCGACAGCGAATAGCTTATTGTTGCTGTAATAAGTTGGATACAAAATTACAGAGTGATAATAACTCGGTTTTATTGACTTGCTAGGTAAAGCTTAATGACAAGAATAGTACGCAGAAAAATTAACTGAAGCATAACACAGCTAACAAATAATTGAAATGAATCCCATCAACATTATAAACTAGTGAACATCCCGCGGCTACCCTCGGTATAGTTATGTTGGGGTAAAGAGTATCGTATATGTATGTATATCGATGTTTGGAATGTATATATCCTGAATCGAACATATGATTTTATCTTGAAAATCCCTCAGGAACGGAAAAGCTAAATGAACGCGAATGAAACCGCGGGATATCCACTTGTAAAAAAATATGAGATTTGTGTAATTGTGATTTTTCACTGACAAGTTGTAGTTAGCAAGCATATGGTCGCTCAGAGCGCGTACTCGGCGATTGGTCTAGAAATTCTAGATAATGGCAGAAAAATTAAAATGGTTTTGGCCCTTGGTACTTACTGGAGTAAAGAGTATGGCCCGAAGGCTGGAAAGTTTGGAGACGCCTGCTCTACACCATCTGCCGCATGTAAAGTGTGAAGGAGGTCACGTGAAAAATGTGTGAAACACATTTAAATGTTTTGCTTATCCGTTGCTACTGTGCCCTTATGGGTTGTTTTCACTTTTCTTCTTCGTCTGTCTAGCTGAGGCGATTTTCGTGCTACAGTTACCATTCCAACACTATTTATGGTTGATCGCTAAGGAGATCATATTCCAAAAATAAAAAGTAGGTGCTGTCAATTGAAGTTTTCGAAATCGTGGGTTTTTACGCCATTTGAAAATTACGTATGTAGTTAGAGTTTTGTGTTAGAGTTGTTAGAGTTTTAACTGTTGTTTTTCATAAACCCTTTAATGTTTATTTCAGAATACCTCAAACAAAAATTGTGTTCAGTTTCTGTAAATGGTATGATGGCTAGCGGATCTATATCGAGATTTTATTATCACCTTGTATATATATATATGTGTGTGTGTGTGTATTATATATATATATATATATATATATATATATATATATATATATATATATATATATATTATATATATCAGTATCTCTGAATGGTATGATAGCAAGGGACTCGTATATCGAGATTTTGTTTTGATTGTCTATAAGTGTGCATATATATGTATATATTGTTGTTTCTAATGCAGCTGGCAATGCAGAAGTTAATATTTTTGCCAAAGGCAAAGGCTGCTCCATTATTATTCATTTAGCACTATCGGGGGAGGGGTCACGAGTAGCTTGAAGATAGGCTACGACGCGAGTAACAATATATAAATATATATACTCTCTCTCACTATATATATATATATATATAATTTATTGATGAGAAAATCGGGCCTAAAAAATAACATGTTGCGCCAATTTCATTCCTGATAAAAAGATTTTAACTGTTCATGAGAAGATGTGTGCGACGAAACATAAAAGCTGTTTAACTGAACACCGCACAAAACGGTTTTTATTTACACGGATATGCCATCACTTTTCCACTCTACAGCCGGATATTATGTAGTTCCCGAAAAAAAAAGTGGTGTCACGTTTTTTATCGGCTTCGTTTTCTGCGATAGTTCGAAAGAGATGGTGGCAAACGAATTTTTTATTTTATTTTTTGTTCGAAAGGATTTGTAAACCAATCTGGCAGCAGGGGGAAAAAAGCGCGCCATTTCGCGCCGCGGCTGAGCAGCAGCAGCGCAATCGGAAGCTTGCCATGCTGTCTTTCGTCTGCGGGTGGTGCCAGACGCCGCGTCTCCCCCCTCCACCCCACCCCTGCAGACGATTCCAGGCCATCCTTTCGGAAAGGGAATCCCTGCTCTCGCTCCTCCGAGCAAGGACAACGCTCTTTTTGCGTCTCACAACGAGTCAGGGACGTTCGATAATCTGGTTTAAAATACACCGCCAAACGATTTCAGCCATTTTTTTTTCTCATCCAACAAAGGCTCGATTCATAACGGCAAGGATTACATTCGCAAAGATCTTGCGTCTCATTTTGTTCGATCGATAAAGTATTGGAACGCCAGACGATTTAAAATTCTTACCGAAGTTTGTTCTGTTCCAATATATAATCCAGGTGGCCCAACCCGCGGCCCTCCCTTGAATATCTTTCCGTCCCGTGATATTTATCACACTTTTACAATATTTATTTTATAACGGCCAAAGGAATGTATTAGAAAAATGCTTTTCTGATTCACATATATTTTCAAATACATTTCTAATACACCAATGTATTAAAAAAATACATTATGTGTGCATCGATATATTCAAAAATGAGCAGTCCAAATGATGAAAAAAAATAATTTTGATTTTAAAATAAGATATTTTTTAGATGAAATTGACCAAATACAAAACGTGCTCAAACATAACGAACGCTCACCTGCAACATTCATTGCGATGGGCAAATACCCAAATGGAGATCCATTTGCAAAAGCTAAGCGAAAGAGGGGAGAAACACATATTGCACTTGGAAAATAAATATTTTTTAAGGATTTCATTTTTTTTTTATTTTGTTTATATTTATATTTCATTTTGAGTGTTCTACATTTCTCTTACAATGACCGTTTAGTATTGTTATTATTATATTATCTGTGTTTGCATGTAAGAATGATATTAAACACAATAACTCATTCATGTATTTACAATTAGAGACCTTTCTGATGATGTTGGAATTTCAAAAGGATTGGTCCATTCCATTTTGGGCCTTAAACGCATCAAACCTCGATGGGTACCGAAAACACTGAATGCGCCAGCTCACACTGCATTGATTCTTCGTGACTTTTTTTACCAAAAATGAGACCCATATCGCTCCACAACCACCGTATTCACACCTTGCGACTTCTGGCTATTCCCTAAACTCGAAAGACCACTCCGGGTACATCCGTTTAGAGTCGATTGAAGAGATTCAACGTGAATCGGCTCGCCATCCCTGCCGATGACTTTTTAGCATACATTGAGGATTGGAAAAAAAAGTTGGCATAAAAGCATTGTGTACGGACGGGATTAATTTGAAGGGGATGGAGTAAATTTGGAAAAATAAATAAAGAGTTTTTGAAAAACAAAATAATTGGTCTTACTTTTTGGGCACAGTAGTATTCTACAATAGAATACTAAATTAGTAATCTTGGGTAATGATTTCCGACTACCCAGCAATTGCGTTTCATTTACCTAACGAATCTAAAATTCGTTTCGCTTTTCGCGTATGTCGTCATGAGATCGCAGAAAATGAAACTAAGATAATTAAAAAAAAAAAAAAAAGGATCACGCTGCTCTGTGAAGATGCAAAAACAGATAATGAACAGATTTCGGTGGCTCCGAGCAACAGAAATGAGCAATATTTCAGGCCATAACAACCGGGAGTGTGGCCTTGGGAGTAATTGCTTTATGATGCAATGCAAGAAGTGAAATGGATGCGATTTATTCACAAACTCTCCTCTCTGTTAAAATATGCAGCAATAAAAACAATGGGAAATTGTCGTGGGGAATTTTTCCTACCATTTGCAGCAACATAAAACTGATAAAAGGAAATGCTGGCAATGAAATCTGCATATTGCAAATACTCGGCTCAACAAGCTTTTTGAAAATCCACAGCTTTTTTAATATCTTATTTAAAAAAATATATAATTGATAATTTTTGCGAACGACTTTCAGATTTCGATGAAAGATTCAAACATAGGACGTGTTCCCTTTTTATTTAAATTAAAAATGTAATATTTAAATATTGGGGGGAAATATTATTCAATGTTTCTATTTTGACCAAAAGACCTTCCTCTGGCCCTCAGTGCCACAGGTTTAGGGTTCGAGTCCCGGCGATGCCATGGATGTTTGTAGTGGTTCGGAATCCACTTTAAACTCTAGGTCCCGGTCTAATTTGATCGTAGAGCGTTGCGTAGGTATTGTTACTCCGCATCCATGGTATATCTTCAACCAACACACACCTCCTGGCTGTGGCATGAATATTTGTGAGTGGTTCGGAATCCCCGTTAAACAGTAGGTTCTGGTCTATTTAACCTAAAGTGTGCACAAAATGACCGTAGAGCTACAAACCAAACCAGACTTGACCTCTGTGCTCCAGTGTACACAAACACAAATGTTGCACTGTTTCATCATTTCAAATAACACGCATTTGATTAACATGCATGATTCTAGGAATTTTAACGGCGACCGTGTTACACAGAGTTCCATTGAATGGGTGGGTGCGGATCACACACGAATTTTGGGGGCAACGACTACAGCCGCCCAAATCAGGTTCTCCTCACCACCACCCTTGCAGTTGAAGAACATCCCTCCCTTTCTCCATTGAAATGGGTGTGCATTTCATAATGGATTACCATGCTTGCTCCATTTCACTCTTCATGAGATTATTATTATTTTTTAATTCTCCGTACTGTCTGAAGCACACTAGACTCACCTGCAGTTTGACCCGAGTTCCTTCTTTTATTCTAGTCATGAAATATGAATGATTGCAGTTCTATTGATAGGTACATAAAGCGCACGTCGGGGTTGCCAGTTTAATGTAATCATACTCCTCACGTTATCATACATCACACGTGACTTGCAGTTTAACACATGCAATGATAGCTTGGCGATTTTTGGCTACCATGTTTACTGTTGGCTATTACTGCTTTATACTGTTGGTGCGAATGGAGAAAGTGGTCTACTAATACACAACGATTTTCTAAAGAAAGAGTCCAATTTTTTTCAATTCCTACTATTAGCTCACACTCTCCCTAAATATATCTTGTTCAAATTTTCATTCGTTCATCAAAATACTTTTCATTCATCCACTCGAGTTCAAATGAATTTTTTTGAACTTGTAGTGGATGATACTTGATGTGAATGCAGTTTTTTCAAATATTAATTCATTCATTTTAGGTTTTTTTTAGATTTAAGTCGCACATATCTACCCATAGATGGCGCCAGATAAACTTAAAAAAACGAATGAAAATTATTTATAAAGAACTTTCTTCAATAGAGTGAAAAAAAAAAAAAAAATAGGAATTGACTTTTAAATTTTTTTTATATTACTTGTTAACTGCAAATGAGATAAAATTTAATTTTTCTAATTATTTGGTGGCAATAGAGTGTGATACAAAGTTACAATAGAGCGACAAACCAAATCATAGGAGATATAAGCAAAATAACATTTCTTATATCTGTTTACCTTCAGCAAGCGCATAGTTGTTGTTGTTGTCGTGTCCCTCATGGAAGGAGGGAGGATGGGTGCAACTTCTGTTCTGATGGAGCACCCGTAGGTAGAAGTGTGACTTCTGCTCCGTGACGCTCTTACAGTCATGTGAGACCGGGACCTACGGCTTAAAGTGGATTCCGAACCACTACAAACATCAAGCGCATAGTTCAAATCGGTGTATGACTGGAGAAGAAGAAATTCTCGGAATGTTCAGAATAGCTTGGTAACCTGTTTACGTTTTCTAAATAAATGTAGTCAGGGAAAAGGAGCCAAGGGGCAATGCAACGCCAAATCTGGTACGAAAAGGACTGAAGATGTTCTGTTCCTTTACAGGAGAGGGACGTGCTCTATTTTATTTTTTTATGGATAAATCCAATATTTGTTTACAAGTCGGGTAATAATTAATAATTAGTAATAATTATCCTTATCCATTTCCGTATGCAGAAAGGGGTAACAGAAACAGCTTATGCTGTCTTATACACTATTTACATAAGTTAACTGCGTACCATGAAAAGTGCAATTGCTGTTTTCATATGATATAATTACGATAATTGTTGTTGCGTTTCTAATGGAGCCGGCACTACAGAATCAGTTAATCTTTATGCCCTAAGCAAGGGCTGCACCACTGTCACTCATTGAGCACTACCCACGGGGCACGTGTAGCTTGAAGATAGGCTACGGACGCGAGTCACACGAGTCCTAAAACCCTCTGCGATTCTATTAGACCGGGATTTGCGGTTTAAGGTGGATTCCGAACCACTACACACATCCATGGCTAGAGCGCTAGTTACTCGGTCATCAGGTCCTTAATTGTAATTGATAATTATAATCTTAAATAAAATTTTAACTTTAAAGTCAACTAATTGAACCAGCGGAACTGTTTTTTTTGTTCTAATGCAGCTGGCAAACCAAACACTTAGACAGTTGTCTTTGATGCCTTGAGGCAAGCACTGCACAGACGTTACTCACTTAGCACTACCCAGGAGGTGCGCGTAGATTGAAGATAAGCTACGGACGCTGAGTAACAATACCTCCACCACGCTCATGGTAGATCGGGACCTACGGTTTAAAGTGGATTCCGAACCACTCCAAACATCCATGGCACCGCCGGGACTCGAACCCGAATCATGTGGTACCGAGCGCTCGAGGGCTAGCCTCTCGAGCATTCAGAACCCACCAGTAGAACTATAACGAGGACGATTTCATAATCCTTCTATAATGCAAGCTGATCTAATAGTAACATTCACATTTAATGCACACAATATCATCAACAAAATCTTATTTTTACTTTATTGTGTTGTCATTTAATTAAAAACCCGTTTATTTGCATATTTTAAACACTAGTTTAGAGATAACTAGGCTACTAGCTAAAAGTAGATCGTGTTATTAGTTCTTGTTAGTTGTTTGTCTAACTAGCGTCCTCGTAACCTTTCCGTATCTAAAAAGAATCGGAAAAACAGTGCTTGAATATTAAATGTTGTTGAAATGAGATAAACTATTTTTTTGTTGGCAAGTTCACCAGTTTAAAAAAGTAGTCATCTGACCAGAATTGGCTCCAGACGGAACCGGCAGTTCGCCACAGGCAGTAAAAAGGCTCTTCCGGCTATTTACGTCGCAATTAAACAGATTATTGGATAATTATTATTTTCATTTGTTGTTTATGGTATTCTTATAAATTCAATTCTTTGTTAATCTTTTAACTGATTACCCTTTGTAACTTGCTTTATTCAAAACTGATGAAATATGATTTACGTCAGAATGGCATTGTCCAGGGGTGCCAACTCAAATGATCTTGCCACTTTGGAAATGCATCATAAATCGGCAGGCCGCCTATAAAATTATATATCCCCCTATTAGATTTAGGCATCAAAGGCCACTATTGACATTTTTTCAATTACTTCTATTAGCTCACACTCTGCCTATATATATCTTGTTCAAATTTTCAATCGATCATAAAATACTTTTTATTCATCTACTCGAGTTAAAATACATTTTTTTTAACTTGTAGTGGATGACACTAGATGTTAATACAGTTTTTTCAAATATTAATTCATTCATTAAATTTAATTAATCAATTTTAGTTTTTTTTTAGATTTAAGTTGCATGTATCTACCAATAGATGGAGCCAGATAAACTTGAAAAATTGAATGAAAATTATTTATAAAGGACTTTCTGCTATAGAGTGGAAAAGAAAAAAAAGAAGGAATTGACTTTAAAAATTTTTTTTTTTTATATTACTTATTTTGGAGTGAAAAACTGAAACATAAGGAGTTATTATTACTGCATTTACTATTATTCTTACATGTAAACATAGAAAATATAATAATAATGATACTAAAAGAAGATTGTAAAGAAATACAGAATACTCAAAATGAAATATAAAAATATTTAAATATAAACGAAATAAAAATAAAAAAAATTATTCAAAAGCATTTATTTTAAGAGGGTACACGTTTTTGAATGATTATAAAACATCTATTTATTCCACTCTTTCGCTTAGCTTTTGCAAATTGATCTCAGTTTGGGTATTTACCCATCAATTAATTGGTGTTACAGGTTAGCGTCTGTATGTTTAAGCGTGTTTTATATTAATTTCATTTGAAAAAATAAAACGATTCGCAGGTGTCAGTTGAACCCTAACAATTTGAACTAAGAGTCTGGTTTGCTCTGCTATCTACAACCAACTGTACTTCTTTAGGGATGGTCACTGAGATTCCTTAAAGTGAAACATAGAGCCTGTTATATTAGATGCCATAAGATGCGCACGCATCTCGCAGAATATAATTTAATTATACTGAGAACTCATAACTGTAGACTCATCAATAAAGCGGGCACTATCTGTCCTATATTCGCAAGAATATTATTTCAAAATCAGTTAATTTTTTTTCTCATAATTTTGTTTGACAGATCATTTTTGAATAGATGGATGCACACGTAATGTATCTTTTAATACATTGGTTTTCAGTACTTTGGCCATTATAAATTAAATATACGTTGTAAAAATGTGATAAAACTCACGGGCCGGAAAAAAGTTGAAGACGGGCCGCGGTTTGGGTCAACCTTGGCATAGTCATTTGTCCATTTTATGAATCAGTCCTCAATGTGTTCATTTTATTTAAGATTTCATTGAAAGATTAAAATACAACAGGATTCAGTTACAGTTAATAAAAAGGTAAATATCCAAATGTAAGAAAAATATTTTATTCAATATTTCTATTCTGTTGTAGAGTAGAAGTACAAATTCTTCGCCAAGTGCGTGCTAGTCTAGATGCAGAATCAATATCTACTCATGGTTTTTTTTTTTTTTGTCTCTATGCATGTATTGAATGTAAAACAAATGCAAAAGATTTAATTTAAGGAATGATGTAATTTTGTGTTTTTTTCTTCTTTTCATTTTTTAAACCAATCTCATACGAAAAGTAGTCTGATTTTTTTTCAATCACTCCACGATATTGGTTGATTTAAATAAAACACATATTTAGCATTATTTATTTATATTTATTATTATTTACCAAACGTCTGCAACGCCAATCTGCCATCAATTTAACATCCCATCTACTTTGGTTCTCTCTTTAACAAATTCTTCAGTAATAATTTCAAAATTTTGAATGTTTGGTTTGGTTTGTTGCTCTACGGGCCTTTTGTGCACACTTTAGGCTAATTAGACCGGGACCTACTGTTTAATGTGGGTTCCGAACCACTCACCAACATCCATGCCCCAACCAGATTTCGAACCTGAAAGCCTGTGATACCAAAGACCAGAGAGCTAGCCAATTGGCCATCATTCCACCAAAATTTTAAAGGAGGATATCGTAAGGTAATTTTAAGAAATGAACTTCTGAGTCCTGCAGTACAGTTGGTCAATATTCTTAACAGGTTATGAACATTCTCCTTTGTGATAAATTTAAAATTTAAATCATTTTATTTTCTTCCAAAAGCATTGTGATAAAATTTTCTATGTTAATCCACGCTTCTCTTTTGCTGGCATTTTTATAACGCTTTTATTAGTTTCACCTGTATGTTTGTTTGTTTGTTTGTAACTGATACTTTGGACTCGATTTTGCCCTACTTTAAGCGATCAGATTTAATTTAAACGTTGTAGACTTATCAAGGACCGACGACACTAAAATATTTTGATAAGTTTATTATCTCATCATGATTAGGATCGCCAGGATGAGTGATTTTATTTTAATTTACGAAGAGCAATTTAACCCATGTAGAATGAAAGTACCCAAGACATTCAAACCTACGTGGGACAGTGGCACAACGCGCCTGTCTACGGATCCTGGCTGGCACGACCTATTCGCATTTAGCCTTTGTTTTACTCACAATTCAATTATTGTAAGAACTATAGTTCCAGTACTCCGTACCGGGACCTCATTTAAATAGTATAGCTTAAAAACACGCTTTTAGAGTTAATCACACTAAAAAGTAAAAAAATAGTTGTTAACATAAGAATAAAATGAATGTCACTGTTCTAAAAGCGTGGGATGCTTTGTATGACATTTTTAAATCGACCTATTCGCATTTAGCCTTTGTTTTACTCACAATTCAATTATTGTAAGAACTATAGTTCCAGTCCTCCGTACCGGGACCTCATTTAAATAGTATAGTTTAAAAACACGCTTTTAGAGTTAATCACACTAAAAAGTAAAAAAATAGTTGTTAACATAAGAATAAAATGAATGTCACTGTTCTAAAAGCGTGGGATGCTTTGTATGACATTTTTAAATCGACCTATTCGCATTTAGCCTTTGTTTTACTCACAATTCAATTATTGTAAGAACTATAGTTCCAGTCCTCCGTACCGGGACCTCATTTAAATAGTATAGTTTAAAAACACGCTTTTAGAGTTAATCACACTAAAAAGTAAAAAAATAGTTGTTAACATAAGAATAAAATGAATGTCACTGTTCTAAAAGCGTGGGATGCTTTGTATGACATTTTTAAATCGACCTATTCGCATTTAGCCTTTGTTTTACTCACAATTCAATTATTGTAAGAACTATAGTTCCAGTCCTCCGTACCGGGACCTCATTTAAATAGTATAGTTTAAAAACACGCTTTTAGAGTTAATCACACTAAAAAGTAAAAAAATAGTTGTTAACATAAGAATAAAATGAATGTCACTGTTCTAAAAGCGTGGGATGCTTTGTATGACATTTTTAAATCGACCTATTCGCATTTAGCCTTTGTTTTACTCACAATTCAATTATTGTAAGAACTATAGTTCCAGTCCTCCGTACCGGGACCTCATTTAAATAGTATAGTTTAAAAACACGCTTTTAGAGTTAATCACACTAAAAGTAAAAAAATAGTTGTTAACATAAGAATAAAATGAATGTCACTGTTCTAAAAGCGTGGGATGCTTTGTATGACATTTTTAAATCGACCTATTCGCATTTAGCCTTTGTTTTACTCACAATTCAATTATTGTAAGAACTATAGTTCCAGTCCTCCGTACCGGGACCTCATTTAAATAGTATAGTTTAAAAACACGCTTTTAGAGTTAATCACGCTAAAAAGTAAAAAAATAATTGTTAACATAAGAATAAAATGAATGCCACTGTTCTAAAAGAGTGGGGTGCTTTGTATGACATTTTTAAACTAACTCTGCATTTCGGAATGAAACGAGTGAAAAACTATAACGATTGATATCGAGCACCCCATGCTTTTAGAACAGTGCCATTCATTTTCTCGTCAGTCATTTTATTCTTATGTTAACAATAATTTTTTACTTTTTAGTTTGATTAACTCAAAAAGCGTGTTTTTTTAGTTTTTTTAAACTATAATTTTTTTTTATTTATACATGTTTCTCAATAGCATTCAAATTTGAGGCACTCTCTAAAATTCATTCTTTTAACTTTGCATATAAAGGAGCTAAAAACCTTGAAACACTTTGCATCGTAGTATACAGCTTTAACAAATTGCTTTATTACGAAATACAGCTAGCACATGATAATATCTTTATTAGTAACTATCATAAGGTATCTTTAGTATAATAAGATATCTTTATTGCTAACTATCATACTGTATCTTTACCTATCATAAATGTCTTTATTTGTATCATAAAATATCTTCATTAGTAACAATCATAAATAATTTTTTTTGGCAACGTTCATCTATCTTTATTAATAAGTATCAAACGGCATCTTTATTGATAATTGCCATATCTTTATTGTCATTATATGGTATTTGTATTGGTAACTATCATAAAATATCTTTAGTATTGTAAGATATATTCATTGGTAACTATCATAAGATATCTTTATTGTTAATTATCATAAATATATTTATAGGTAACTATCATAAGGTATCTTTACTGATTACTATCATAAGGTGTCTTTATTGGTAACCGTTCAAAAATATCTTTATAGGTAACTATCATACCGTATTCACTTTACCTATCATAAATAATTTTTTTGGTAACTATCATAAGGTATTTTAATTTATCTTTATTAGTAAGTATCAAATGGAATCTTTAAGGATAATTGTCATAAATATCTATATTGTTATCATATTGTATTCTTACTGGTAAGTATCAAAAAGTATCTTTAGTATTATAAGATATATTTATTGGCGATTATCATAATTTATCTTTATGGTAACTATCATAAAGTTTATTTATTGTTAACTATCATAAATATATTTATTGGTAACTATCATAACGTACCTTTATTGATAACCATTATATTTGTCTTTATTGGTGACTATCATAAAAATATTGATTGGAAACTGTCGAAAATGTTCTGCATGATCAATGTGATGGGATGGAAATGTTCTGCGACCATGAGCCTATAATTTCTGTTTATATGAATAGCATGGTGTTTACTTTTTCTTGTCACTGAGCCTACCCAATTTGTAACCCAGAAAGACCCTGGAAAGAAGACCTACTTAGCATTGAAAAGAAAAGAAAAAAGTGTTTCTCAACCGTGTTACCTCCTTTTCATTCAAATGAGTGCAGAAGAGAACGACGCGATTGTCCAAGGCGCGAATCGTGACTCGTCGTCTCCCAGAGCGAGTCCTTGAACCTGGATCTTCGAGGGTCACCGAATCCCGCGTGACGATCGTTTCCTTCCAAGAGGGTTCTTTGACCCCAGAGGAACCCCTTCTTCGGGAAACTGCTAGTGTCGCCTTTCGCTTGCACGGCACATCGTTGCGCAAAGTGGCAGTCTTGCAATATCTGCGGAACCTTATGTTGCGTTGAAAAAACACTTTCGCATGCAGTTGTCTGCTACAGTCATGTGCAAATGTGTTCTTTTCACCAGATTATGAAACTGGATGTAACCACGAGTTATTTATTAATGTTATTATCCATCTTATTATCATAATACTCTTTCATAAATTTATTATTATTATTATTTATTGATGACTATCATGCATGTCTTTATTGATATGATATAGTATATTCATCAGTAACTCTATTGTTATCATAAAGTATCTGGTATCATAAGGTATCTGTATTGGTAGCTATCATAAGGTTCACATATCCACTCACCTTTGTTTTTATTATATAGCTATCATAAAGTATCTGATATTACAAGATACTTTTATTGATAACTATCATAAGGCATCTTTATTGATAACTATTATAAATATCTTTGTTATCATAAAGTATCCTTATTGTAAATAAATCCTTAAAGTATCCTTATTGTAATTATGCTAACTGTCATAAAGTATCTGATATCATATTATATATTTCTTGATAGAATTAAAATAGTTAAGAACATAAGATTCACAAATCCACTCACCTTGATTTTATTACATAGCTATCATAACTATCATAAAGTATCTCGTATCAAAAGATACCTTTATTGATATCATAAGGCATCTTTATTGATAACTATTATAAATATCTTGATTGTTATCATAAAGTATCTTTATTGATAATTATGTTAACTGTCATAAAGTATCTGATATCATATTATATCTTTATTGATAGAATTAAGATAATTAAGAACATAAGATTCACATATCCACTCACCTTTGATTTTATTATATAGCTATCATAACTATCATAAAGTATCTCGTATCAAAAGATACCTGTATTGGTAACTATCATTATTTTTTTGATAATTATCATAAATATCTTTATTGTTGTCATAAAGTACCTTTATTGGTAATTATGTAAACTATAATAAATTATCCGATATCATGAGATATCTTTATTGGTAGCTATCTTAAGTTTCACATTTCCACTGACCTTCGATTTTATAATATAGCTATCTTGATCAGACTTGCTGTGAAATTTGTTCATTATTTCTTGTATTGTGACACAAATATAAGAGTATACTAGTTGTTTTTTTTATATAAATTTAAAATTATTACTAGATCTTCTGTTGTTACCTCGTATGGCTGATGGCCGAGGGGCTGCCCTCTGGTCTTTGTGTACCACAGGCTTCAGGTTCGAATTCCGGCGGTAGCATGGATGTTTGTGAGTGGGTCGGAATCCACGTTAAACGTAGGTCCCGGTCTGTTTACCAACGGCCAGAAAGCTAGCCGATTGGACATCAGGCCGCAGTTGGTTACTATATATTTCTCTGGACCTTTTTTTCGAAGTAATTTGAAGGGCTTCTCTAAAATTAGCGGGCCTCATGGTCAATTGACTAGAGCTCTGGCTTTTGGTACTGCAGGCTTCAGGTTCTCATCCTGGCGGTGACATGGATGCTTGTGAGTGGTTCGAATCCACGTTAAACTGTAGGTCCGGTCTATTTAGCCCTCGTGTGTACAAAATGACCGTAGAGCAACAAACCGGTCTGTCGTTACCTCTTTATGCATTATCCCCTATACGGCTTAGTTATTCTTTTCTGATAACATAAAAACTTGGAGAAAGACCATGACATATAAAAAAAAGTACTAAAACGTTCACGATTATCAATAGAAAGAAATGTACCATAAACGAAACAGACTGCGATGGATTTGAAAGAACTACAGAATTCACTTTTCGACTTGCGTGACTATTAAAATACGGCTGCTCGGACAAAATAAATATCTGTCCTGTCATATAGAGTCATTTCATACAAAATCTGAAGCCTTCACGCATTAAAAAAAAGAAAGAAAAAAATGCCTTATTAAAAATGTGTTGCAAGAAAATGTCGGAATTTTTGTCTGAAAATGTGTCGCACGCCAGGTTTCAAAGGAGACTTCCGCGTCAGGTTCACCCGTTGCATATGCAATCAAGTCACGGACTTCGTCCTCAACGGCTTTTTACGACTATGATGTAGAGTTCTGACCTCCAGTGCAGTGATCTTAGTTCTTTGTTACCGTAAGCTTACAGCGCAGTGTACGCTACCATCCAATATGTAGGTTATCCATAACACGAGAAGACAATTGTTTGTTTAAAATTACTTCTAACTTAAATTTACTATTGTGAAACTGGAGACATTATTCTGACTGTCTTATAATAAGTGTGGAGGACCTGATGCCCGAGTGACTAGCGCTCTGACCTTCGGTGCCACAGGTCCTCGTCCCTCGTCGGTGGGCTCATCTGCATGAGGCCCACCGATGTTCCGCTCTCCTTTATCTAACGAGTAGGGTAGGTAAGGTGGATGAAGTGTCAAAAAGGAAAATAGGACCACTAGGTTCACCCATGAACTCAAAGAATTTTGCACTATACAACATCATCATCAACAATGGCGCAACAGCCCCATGGTGGGCCAAGGCCGTCTGCCTATTGTCAAATTTCTAGACAGGAATATGTTTTCTCTTTTACACAGTAGGGAAGTCAGCCTTACGCCCAACGCTCTACAATCTTATTAGACAGGGACTTACGGCTAAGATGGATTCCAAACCACTACAAAATATCCTTGGCATCACCGAGACTCGAGCCCGAAACCAGTGGCACCGAGCGCCAGAGCGCCTATACAACTCTACCTTAAAATACATTTTAAACGAATCTAAGAACCCTTCGGTAGGATTTATTTTTCAAGTTCAGTTTCAAGTCAATTTCAATTCCTTCGATTAGCTCACACTCTCCCTTTATATATCTTGTTCAAATTTCAATCGTTCATAAAATACTTTTTATTCATCCACTCACGTTCAAATACATTTTTTTCGAACTTGTAGAGGATGACACTTGATGTTAAAGCAGTTTTTTCAAATATTAATTGATTCATCAAATTTAATTCATTAATTTTAGGTTTTTTTTAGATTTATGTTGCATATATGTACTAATGGATGGCGCCCGATAAACTTAAAAAAATGAATGAAAATTATTTTTAAAGGACTTTCTGCAATAGATTGAAAAATAAGTAGGAATTGACTTTAAAATTTTTTTTTTTACATTACTTATTTTTACTTAATATCGAAAGCAAAATAATAAGATATTTTTTAACTTTTGATGTTTGCTGTGAAAACTAATCCAAATAACTATCGTTCTTTCATTTTAGAGTGTATCTACTTTTTCTTTGAATTTCGCCGTAATTAATTTGTATTGTTATTTTCAAAAATAAATAAATTATACAGTTAAATGAATAACATTCTTGGGGTTTTCCATCCGGATCGCTAGTTTTAGACGAGGATTAACATTTTTAATTCTGTTCACTGACATTGAAAAAATATTAATCGGATATTTGTAAACAATCAAGATAGTGTAAAAACAATTGTAGGGGCTTTCCGCTGGTAATATCGGTATATATAAATTGTATATATATATATATATATTCTTGTTATATAAAACACTTATTAGACCTATTTTTGTCTATGGCTCTGAAACTTGGACTTTGGCAAGATCTAATGAGGTCCATTTGGGTCTATTTGAGCGGAAGATTTTAAAGGCTATTCTTGGAGGTGTTATATTGGGGGAAAGATGATTGTTGGAGAAGACGGTACAACGCAGACATTTATAAATGCGATAAAGACAATTACATAGGATGTTATTTAATGCGACATTTATTATGTTTTGGGCCTGATGGCAGAGTGACTAGCGCTATGGCGCTCAATGCCACTGGTTTCAGGTTCGAACCTCGGCTGGTCCATGGTGTTTGTAGTGGTTTGGAATCCGTAGGTCCCGGTCTAATATGGCCGTTGAGTTTTGGGCTGACATCCTACCCCGTAAAAGGAAAAACATCTCCTGGCTTCTGTAATCTGCCAATAGACTGCCTTGGCCCACCGTGGGGCTGTTGCGCCAATGATGATGATGATGATGATGAGATATTTTAGAAAACTGTTTCTTACTCAGTGGGGCCTAAATGGCCGAGTGGTTAGTGCTCTGGCGCTCGGTACCACAGGGTTCGGGTTCGAACACCGGCGGTGCCATGGATGTTTGTAGTGGTTCGGAATCCACTTTAAACCGTAGGTCCCGGTCTAACAGGATTGTAGAGCGTTGCGGAGGTAGTGTTACTCCGCGTCTGTAGCTTATCTTCAAGCTACAAGCACCTCGTTGGTAGTGCTAAGTGAGTACCGTCGGTGCAGTGCTTGCCTTAAGGCATCGAGAAGACAACTGTCTAAGTATTTGTCAGCTGCATTAGAAAGAAAAATTTCTTAATCAGCAACTGATCTTCCAAAAACACAATTAACTTTTTTTTCTAACTTTTTAGAGTATGAATTATATAAACTTTATTATTATTATTATTGTTATTATTATGAAACGTGCCGAAAGCAGACCAGATTAAAATATGCCAGAAATAGCTCGGAGGGAAGTCCTCACGCCACGAACAGATCTGTTTCCCAATAGGGATAAGAATTTGTCGTTGTGGTTTCGCCATCGCAGTATCGATTGAGAAGGAGAGAACGTCATTATAAAACAGCAAAATAAACCCTTTATAAAGGTGATTTCTCAGAAAAGTGAAACCAGAGAAACCAGAAGAGAAAGGGATGCTATCAACATAGAGTATTTATAAAATCCAGGTTGCCAGTTTGAGTTCAACATAACTGTCAAGTGAAGAATAATATTTACCACCGTTAAGGTTGGTTGACGTATTCTTTAGTTAAGCTGAATAAGTGTCTCGGTGGTTCCATGGATGTTTCTAGTGATTCGGATGTTTCTAAAAATTTCCCATTTTTATTCTATTCATAAAAAATATTATTTTTAGTGGTTTCATATTTTCAGGAATAATCAAGCTATGTTATTTGTTGGGACCTGATTGGTTAGTGGTTAGCACTCTGGTACTCGATACCCCAGGGTTCGAGTCTCGGTGGTTCCATGGATGTTTGTAGGGATTCGGATTCCACTTTAAATCGTAGGTCCCAGTCTAACAAGATCGTAGAGTGTTGTGGCGCTAGCGTGATTCGCGTCTTTCTTCAAGCTTGCTTATCTTCAAGCTACACGTGCCCCCTGGGTAGTGCTAAATGAGTAACAGCGTTCGTTGGTGCAATGGTTAGCACTCTGGTGCTCGATACCACAGGGTTCGAGTCTCGGTAGTTCCATGGATGTTTGTAGGGATTAAGATTCCACTTTAAACCGTAGGTCTCAGTCTAATAGGATCATAGAGTGTTGTGGGGATAGCGTGATTCGCGTCTTTCTTCACGTTAGCTTATCTTCAAGCTACACTTGCCCCCTGGGTAACAGCGTGAGTAACAGCGTTTATCGTTTCGCGACGAACGCTGTTAACTAAATGAGTAACAGCGTTCGTCGATGCAGCTACTCACAGGTACATGATCAATACGACCCAGTCCTCGACGTAATCAAAGCGGCCTGGTGGCCAAGTGGCTAGCGCTCTGGTCTTTGGTATCCCAGGCTTCAGGTTCGAATCCTGGCGATGGCATGGATGTTTGGGAATGGTTCGGAATCCACGTTAAACTGTAGGCCCCGTCTGTTTAGCGCAAAATAGTGCATAAGATGACCGTAAAGCGACAAACCAAACCAATCGACGCAATTAAAAAAAACAATTCGCATACTTGCTTTTAAGCCTTTAAGAAAAACCTTTTATGCACCGAATCACGAAATCCCCAATGGCAGCCATAATGATTATCGTTAAGTGAAGCAGATGTACGCGTAAAATCCATGTTCCATCTGCCCTGTTATTAGAATTACAAATTTGGAGGTAAAAAAAAAATGGATAACTCTATTTTTAAAACATTGAAAAAAGAAAAAAATCTGTAATAATTTCAGTTCGTATTGTGGATTCTGACAATGGAATTTTCAGTGTTGTCACGAAAGTGGAAAGTAACGTATATATAAAAAATTTGGGAGGGGGGGTGAGCAAAAGCGTCACGGTTAGAGTTGAAGGTCGCACGCGATCCCACCAAGATGATTGCCCCATTGTTCCAAGCACGCTGGAGGTCGGTTCGAAGGGTTTGAAGCCTATTTTGCAGTGCCTGATGGACTAATCTTCTTCCTTTGACATTCGAGACTTCTTTTGGAATTTACGAAACATCTTCAAGTGAGAGGATGAGTTGTGTCGGTTGAACACGCAGGGCTTTTTTTAAAAAAAGATTGGTTTACGATTTGTGTTTATCTGCAAGATCTGCGGTTTATAATCATAACCTGTGTTTATCTGCGTTTTGCAAGATGTGTAGGGATGGGAAATGTGTTTGTGTGTGTGTGTGTATGCGAAACATTATTGGTGACGAAACCCCAGCGTCTCAAAGTTGAGGGGGGGGGAAGAAAAGTCTAAATGTCTTCTTCAAATCCCTAAAAGTCTTATTTTCATCGCTCTGCGATTGTCAGTGCAAGGCATTTATAAAAAATTATTCACAAGGCCCACTGAAGCGCAACACACACACACATTTATACGTACAGGAAGCAATGACTACAATGTCGCAGGGTGAGTGCACAATCCTAAACTGACTTTTTTGAATGGGAATCCCTTTTGCAGATTCGAATTATTCTCGATCGTAATTGTGAAATGCGATAGATATATATAAAAGAAAATTGTAAGGATGTCCTACTTGCACGCTATTCACACTTTTGTCTTTCTTTTCTCTGCAGAGCTGACAGGGGCGCAGAGGGCCCGGAGAGTGGCCGTGGGGATCTCC
The DNA here is from genome assembly GCA_021605075.1 of Caerostris darwini. Lineage (NCBI taxonomy): Eukaryota > Metazoa > Arthropoda > Arachnida > Araneae > Araneidae > Caerostris > Caerostris darwini. The sequence goes on from BPLQ01006759.1 coordinate 291,318, forward strand.
AAGGCTGGAGCCCTCCTCTTCCTGCTGTGGATGTTCGTGTGCTCGCTGGACTTTCTGAGCACCTCGTTCCGGCTGATCGGGGGCAAGCAGGCCGGACGCGTGTTCCGGGAGAGCGAGCTACTGCGCAACCCCGTCGTTGGACTCATGATCGGCGTGCTGGCCACCGTGCTGGTCCAGTCCTCCTCCACTTCCACCTCCGTGGTGGTCACCATGGTCGGCACACACCGTGAGTACCTTTCATTCTTTCTGTTGCCCAAAGTAATGGGACTCATGCAAATATTTCTCTTTCGTTTTGCATTCGGATCCGACGTCCTATGCTGAAGGCATGTAATGGGTCGTGACGTCGGGCACGGATGTATAAATTGATATGTAAATCAAGTATGCTTAGCTAGATGGTCGGTTGGCTGCAGGTAACATGTTTGGATCATAATTAAGTTAAAAACCAAAAGTATGGTTTATGTAAAGTGTTACTTTTTTTATGTATAATAAAATTTATTTTCTTAAATTTATTAAAATGTAGTAATTATTGCTTCTGCTATACTCTACACCGCGGCCCTCGGCTAAATTTCCCGACACTTTCTCTCTCTCTTCTTAACCATGGCTGGCCACGAACAAGAGGCCATATTATCTCTCAGCAACAAACCTGAAGAAAATCAAGCTCACGTTTTTTTTTTTTTTTTTTTTTTTTTGTCTGAAGAGAAGGAAGCTGAAAAAGCACAGCTTTGGCAAACCAACAGCTTAAGTACACCACATCTACCTATGGCTGAAGCCCAACTTGGAATCTTTTAGCTTCAGGCTGCTTCCAGATGGTTGTTGTTTTTTCTTATCCCACTTGGTAGACATCTAGACCAAGCCCACGAACCCGTGTGGACTCGTGGTAGAGGGGGAAAGGGGCAGCTTCTGCTGTGATGGAGCGCCCGTAGGTAGAAATCTGACTGGACCCCGTGACGCTCTACAGTCCTCTGAGACCAGGACCTATGGCTTAAAGAGGATTCCGAACCACTACAAACATCCATGGCACCGCCGGGAGTCGAAGCCCAATCCTGTGGCACCGGGTGCCAGAGAGCTAAACACTCGTCTATTCAGGTCTCTTTTTAAAATGTGATAGTCATAATGGCGCCTGTTTTTTTCCATGTCGGTTTCATGTCATTTGGTAGAACTAGATCAGAGAGTACGCATGTAAACAGGTGGTTTTGGCCATTATCCTCTCAACTAAAACTATTCAAAATGTAGATTCATCATCATCATCAGTGGCGCAGATTTTTTTAGACAGGGGATTTTTTTCTTTTTACGGGGTAGGGATTGTCAAGCACTACGCCCAACGCTCTACAGCCATATTCCGAGACTCGAACCCGAAACCTGTCTCACCAAGAGCCAAAGTGCTAGTCACTCGACTATCACGTCCCAAAGTGAAGGCTGGAGAAAAAAATTATAATTATTTAGCTTTCTGTGGAAGTGTTTTATAATTTTATGCCTCATAAGTTACATTTCTCCAGTACATCTTTACAGGGCCTGAATGACCGAGTGATTAGCGCTCTGGCGCTCGGTACCACCGATTTCAGGTTCGAGTCTCGGCTATGCCATGTGTGTTTGTAGTGGTTCGGAATCCACTTGCTGGCAACCCTACCCTGTAAAAAAATCATCATCACGGAGCCAAGTCAGACTCCTACCTGCGGGTGCTCCATCACAACAGAAGCTACCCCCTTTCCCTTCAACCATGAGATTCGTGGTCTTGGTCTAGATGTCTACCAAGCAAAGGTAATAGACAACAACAACACATTTTTGCTATGCCCAAAAGCAGTTATCCAAGAAAACCATTTAGACTTCATATGCCTGTATAATTTGCCATAGAATCAAAATAAACTAAAGTTATGGTAGTAATTCTTTTACAAATTTTACGGAATCGAACTCCATTCTTCATTCCTGTAATTCCTGATTCCCAACTCTTTGTGCTATGATCTTTACTCATGGATTCTGAAGAATGTGGGAAATAAATTCATTCACTTTCATGAAACTCTATATATAAACAGTTTTTGCTTAACAAAGTATTTTTTACAGCTGTAAATATGCAGTCGCATAAAAGATATCATTGTACTCTGAATTTGCTTACAAAAAAGGCATATATACCATAAAAACAGTTTAACTAGCATCAAAATGTTATAGAATGGCTGGCAAACAAATTTTAATTGCTAAGTTGCTGTATTTGTAACATAATACACTAAATGTTTTTGTTTTCTTAAAAAAATGGATCTATCAAAAGATCCATTCATTGTGGATCCAACAAAGCTTCCTAAATGTTTCAACAATGATCAGAATCTCGTATGGGACCTGATGGCCGAGCATTCTGGCGCTCGGTACCACAGAATTCGAGTTCCGGCGGGTGACATGGATGTTTGTAATGGTTCAGAATTCACTTTAAACCGTAGCTCCCGGTCTCGTTTGACTATTGAGTGTTGCGGGGGTACTGTGACTCGCGTCCGTAGTCTATCTTCAAGCTACACTTTCTCCTTGGGGAGGGCCAAATGAGTAACAGCGTTCGTCGGTGCAGCCCACATGATGTGCCTTCTTCAAGACTAGTTTGTATTGGGCTGCTCACAGGGACATGGTCAATACGACCCAGTCCTGAAAACAAATTAAAAGAAAAGAATCTGATATTCTGCTGAAGTAGTATCCGTGTTTGCTACTGGTTTTATTAATGAAGGATGGAATTAAATTATTTTTTTAAATTTTCATTTTAACATTTTTCTGTAGAGCTTCGGAAAAACGAAAATAAACTTTTTATAAAAGAATCGGATTGGTTAGGTTTGTCGCTCTACGGTCATCTTGGGCCCACTTTAGGCTAAACAGACCGGAACCTACAGTTTAACGTGAATTCTGAACCACTTACAAACATTCATGTTACCGCCAGGATTCGAACCTGAAGACAGGGATACCAGAGGCCAGAGCGCTAGCCACTTGGCCACCAGGCCGCTAAAAGAATCGGAAGTTGGACTTTTAATCCGATTTCGACATCCTCAAAAAGGCTCGACTCCAGACTCCTACTTCCCACCTCTGTGTGCAATTGCTCTTTTAAGCAATTCTCTAGATGAGAGTGGTAATAATGACTCAAGTCACTCAAAGATAACTGTCAGATTTGTGTCTGGTTATATTAATGAAGACGATTGCCATAAATTTTGATTTCTGGCACTTGGCAAAACCTGACTACATCTGCTCAGCCTGCACTGCTCTACTACATTACAGCATACCCCATCACCGTGCCCCTTTACAGTTTGGGAAGGATGTGGGTGAGAAGTCTGATCGGGGCGCTGTGACGCTCTACGGTCATAGCAGACCGGAACGTACGGCTTAAAGTGGATTGCGAAACACTACAGACATCCATGATGTCGGAAAATTTAGCCGAGTGCCGCGGTGTAGAGTATAGAAGAAGCAAACATTACTGCACTTTAATAAATTTAAGAAAGTAAATTTTATTATACATAAAAGAAGGAAATTAAAATTTTACAAAAACCATACTTTTTGTTCTTAACTTAATTAAGATAAAAAAACATGTTATCTGCATCCAGCCGACCATCGAGCTAAGCATACTTGATTTACATATCAATTTATACATCCATGCCCGACGTCACGACCCATTACATGCCTTCAGCATAGGACGTCGGATCCGAATGCAAAACGAAAGAGAAATATATAATTTTGTACGAATATTTGCATGATTCCTAATACTTCGGGCAACACATGACACCGCTGGCAGGCTACTGCTGAAACTATTTCATTTTAGTGGTATAAGCTAACAAATGTCTTTGTTTTTGTTTTGATTTGCAGTTCTGCGCGTGCGTGATGCCGTGCCCATCATCATGGGTGCCAACATCGGCACTTCTGTCACCAACACTGTAGTGTCCCTTGGCCAAGCGAACGACCGGCGAGAGTTCCGTAGGGCATTCGCGGCCGCCACCATCCACGACATGTTCAACTGGCTGGCCGTCATCGTCCTGCTACCCCTGGAAGTTGCCACAGGTACAGTCCACATAAAGATCCCATACAGATCCCATAAAGCTCGATTGCCCACACAATCGAGCTTTATGGGATCTCCATCATAGAGTAGTAATATGTTTTGGATTGTTTGTAGAGTACTTCGGTACTTTCATAATATGCAATTTTCAATCTTAATTATTAAAAACTAAAATGATTTTGGTTGTAAATAAATCCCTCTCTATATATCTTTGTCCTTTATTATGTCTCTCTGTTTGGATTCGTTCCATCACTTGCCGATTTTCCACGCAATCGATGATTGAGCTACCGCAGAGTCATTGTCACCCAGAAATAGCTTTAGCAATATGTCAACCCAGTTTTAGCAATATGCCTTGATGTATTTAATCTACTTGTATATGTGCTTTCCTTTAATTTTTTATTTGTCACTTTTTCATTTTTTCTTGAGGAGATCTCCCGTAAAACAATTGTTCCATTTATCAATACAATTATCTCCATACAATTCCCATTAAAATTATCACAATGCAATTCTCAATGCAATTAGCTCAATACAATTCTCAATGCAATTATCTCAATGCAATTAGCTCAATGCAATTATCTCAATGTAATTAGCTCAATGCGATTAGCTCAATACAATTATCTCAATATAATTATCTCAATACAATTATCTCAATATAATTATCTCAATACAATTATCTCAATATAATTATCTCTGCAATTATCACAATGCAATTATATCAATACAATTCTCAATGCAATTATCTCAATAAAATTATCTCAACACAATTCTCGATGCAATTATGTCAATACAATTCTCATTGCAATTTATCGATACAATTATCTCAATACAATTTTTGATACTTTTGTACTACGAAGGGCTTCCAATTATACATACATAATTTCCAATGGATAATTTTCATAGTTTCGCATCTCACCTCTTCAAACACAATGAGGAAGCTTTCCAACCTAAGGATTTATCATGCCGTCCCGATTGCTGCTGGTTTGATTTTGCTTGTCGAATTTTCCCCAAAACTTGTGTTATTTTTGTGACGGTTAAAGTTTTCGTTTTAATGAATCGGTGTGTGATCTCCGCAGGTTACCTGGAGCGTGTGACGGACGCCATCATGTCGTCGGGGGAGTGGCATCAGGTGGAAGGTGGAGCGCCCAAGCAGGCCTTCCTGCAGACGATCACGAAACCCGTCACGCGTTTGGTGGTTCAGGTGAAGAATCTTTTTATTGACATATCATACAGAATATTTGGTACTTATGTATTAAAGCCACCGCAGCTACAGATTTGGCGGTTTTTAAGTGGCGCCAATCTACACTTAAAATGTTTTGGGACAAATCATAAAATATATAAAACACTTTATTTAAAATCAAAACACTTTCAAAATTCAAAACACTTTATTTAAAAACAAAGTTGCCAATCGGATTTCGGTGGAAAATGGGCCGATATAGAGTTTAACATAGATTCAAAACATTCTCTATTTTGGCGCATTGGCAGCTCTTTATTGGCGCAACTTCTGCTGCGGTGGCGTTAATACGTAAGTACCGAATATTTTTATTGACTATTTAAATTTCGAAAGTTGGTACCATCTGTTTTGAGACTATGAAGGCATTTTTTATTGAATTATAGAAACTAATACTTTTTTTTTTTCCAAAGTTCTATTATCAAATGGACTCGTAATATTTCACATTCAGTTTTTTATGGATACTATTCTTCTCAAATAAATCAATTTTGTAAACTTATTTTTTCCCCCAATTTTTGACATTTATTTTCGTCCAATTTTTTCATGTAGTTTGCGCCAAATCAATCGCCAGGATGCCAAATCGTAAAGTAAACAAACATAATGATTGAAGCAGTTAGTTTTCGTAGTAAAATGACATTACACCATAATCCATTGCTAGGATGCCAAGTAAGCAATCAAAATGGTTGCCGAAGTTAGTTGTCGTTGTAAAACCCTATTTCGCCAAAAACCGCTACTAGCCAACATTAATTGCCAAATAGCTATTACGCCAAATTTTATTCCTTAAATTTCTTTTATCCAAAATTTTATCGCTTCCATACTAAATTTTATCACTATTTTGCCATAAAATTTATTCCTAAGATGTTTTTACGCCACATATCATCAATAAGTGAAATTTTATTCCTAAATTGCCTTCAAGCCAAATTTTACCAGTATTATGACAAAATTTTAATGATTTGCTTTTACGTCAAAATATAACACTATTTTGCCAAAATATTTTTCCGTTATATTATTCCTATTTCTCTTCTTTTGGGACCTTAAAGGATAGATAAAAAGAACCTATAATAATATTTTTCATTGAATTGTAGAAACTAATAAGTCAAAGTTCTATTATCAGATGGACTCGTAATTCTTCACATTCAGTTTCTTATATCACGGATAGTATTCTATGTATTTCTAAAAAAAAATCAATTTTTTAAAGTTTTTTTTTTTATCTAATCTTTGAAATGTATTTTCGTCCAAATTTTTTATGTAACATTTTTTATGTTTTCTTTTGTGCCCTTATGGGATTGATAAAAAAATAACTGCGACTAATAATAGAAATAATTTTAACATTTAGTTTTTCAAATGATTTGACTGTTCGTATAGCTCCGGGGTGGCCAACCCGCGGCCCGCCTTGAATATTTTTGCGGCCCGTGAGATGTATCACACTTTTACAAAATATATTTATTTTATAGTGGCCAAAGTACTGAAAACCAATATGTTAAAAAATACATTATGTGTGCATCCATACATTCAAAATTACATCAAATATGTAAAAGAAATAAGAAAACTTACAGCTGCTTTTGAAAGCCGATTCAGTAATTTAGAGTTAAACAAATACAACAAAATGTTTGAAATATATTTATCGCCCTTTCATGTTGAAATCGAATATGCCCCAGAATATCTCGAAATAGAATGGGTTGACTTGCAATGCAATATTGAATTAAAACACATTTCTGAAACATCAGAATGAAAAATAGTTTTTATTACACTTACGTTACAAAAGAGAAATTTTCAAATTTGAGAAATCTGGCACAAAAAGTTGGTGGTACGCTTTTGGTTCCACTTAGACTTAAGAATAGTTTCTATTTTTCCAAAAATGAAATGGACCCAACACAAAACAAGATGAAACATAACGGATGCTAACTTGCAACACCCATTACGATGTGCAAATACCCAAATGGAGATCGATTTGCAAGAGCTAAGTGAAAGAGTGGAGAAACACATATCGCACGAGTCAAATAAATATTTTTTAATGATTTCTTTTCTTTATATTTATATATTTTTTATATTTCATTTTTAGCATTACGTATTTCTTTACAATGTGCGTTTAGTATCCTTATTATTCTATTATCTGTGTTTACGAGTAAGAATAATAGTAAACAATAACTCATTCTGTTTCAATTGTTCACACCAAAACAATTTCTAGAGTGGGTCTCAATCTAATAGGGGGATATACACAGTCCAGTCACACTAATATGACCACCACCTACTTTCGACGTCAACGTGAAATAACCCATCACAAAAGGCAGGTGGCAGCACATTGCAGTGGAGTGTATATAAAGAACTCCACTTAATACCACTTAAATACCACTTAATACCCCATTCCACACTCCACTTAAAGTCAGAATATACAAGAGTGTATATTTTGGCTTTTGACAGGTGGCCACATTAATGTGACTGGGCTGTGTATAATTTTATATGCGGCCCGCGGGGTTAGGATGCATTTCCAAAGTGGCCCGCAAGATCGTTTGGGTTGGCCACCCTTGTTATAGAGTATACTTGAAATTGCAGGAATGGATATGTATCTAGAAAGTTTGTCATTAAATATTCTTATAGCATTTGCTTGCATGCCATACAAAAAATCAGAAGCATGATAAGCGTTCTTTGCATAAATCTGCATTTAAGTGTCCTTGGTGATCTTTGGAGTCGATCAGCAAACATCTCTCTGTTGGAATCTTTCTCTAATGACTTTGTTCAGCTGTCGCCAACGCAGTACTTGGCGCGTATCGTAAAAGTTATCTCCAGTAAATCACTGCGACTGCAGAGCGTAATTAAATCCTGACTGGTTCGCCTTAGAAGGGAAAAATACTTCTTAAAATGATGAGCTTATTGCTGTTTTGAAATTCCTCTACTCTTATTCCAAAGCTGCTTTCATTTCTACGTAAATAACTGAAAAGCACCTCTGTTCCAATAGAACGTAGGAATTCGATCTTATCTGTTTATTCCCTACATGGCATTGCGAAATATGAGTGGAAATACATTAGTTGGCCAACTTGTCGCCAAGTGGCAAGGTGCGTGCAGGAGTGTTAAGTTCGAATTAAGGAGAAATACTCGTTGTACACACTTTTATAATGCTATTATTAATATATTAGAGGTGCATCGATGTTGCCAGTTTGGGCCAAGCATACTCTCCGCGTGATCATACTCCTCACGTGATTTTTACTTTGTAGTTTATCATATGCACTGATGGCTTGGCGATTTTTGGCTACCATTTTTACTGTTGGCGCGAAAGGAAAAATAGGTCTTCTATCATAAAACGATTTTCAAAAGAAAGGGTTTATTTTTTCAATTCCTTCTATTAGCTCACACTCTCCCTATATATATCTTGTTCACATTTTCAATCGTTCATAAAATACTTTTTATTCATCCACTCACGTTCAAATACATTTTTTTTTTAACTTGTAGTGGATGCCACTGGATGTTAATACAGTTTTTTCAAATATTAATCCAGTAATAAAATTTAATTAATCAATTTTAGATTTAAGTTGCATATATCTACCCATAGATGGCGTTAGATGAACTTAAAAAGATGAATGAAAATTATTTATAAAGGACTTTCTGCAATATAGCGAAAAAAAAGAATTGTCTTTAAAAAAAATTTTTTTTTTATATTACTTGTTTTTAAAAAAAAAAAAACAAGGGCATTTTATTCTTTTTCATCCTGTTAGAACATGATTAATTTAGTAGACAAAATAATATATATATTAATACTCATTATGATTAGAATTTAGTTAAGTATCTAGAACACTTTTTCTACTAGTATTTCTGACAAGGAAAATATTTTTCTGACAGTTCTTGTTTTTCGAAAAATTATCATGGAAATATCAATCGCGTAAATATGAATGGACAAACATTTTCCGTGAATAATAATAGCTTGAACGTCGTAAACGAGGAATGTTAAATGCATCAATGGATCGTGTACAAAATTAGCATCACAAGTAAAATTGCTTTGAAACATTCACAAAGCCATGGGAAAAAATTGTAATTTTCCATTTACTATGCAAGCTACTAACAAGCGCGATTTACATTGCACTGATTGAGCAATTCCAGTTCAAATACGTTATCATTCATTGCACATTTGCTTAAAGAAAAATAACACGCTTGAGAACTCACAGAAATTGATTTCTGAATATTAAATTATGTTATCAATGAATCTACATCAAACAATTTCGTCTTTATTTGCATAGATAAAGTTAAGAGAAGAGAAATTCTTTTCAAAAACTGTATTTTTTCAATTCCTTCCATTAGCTCACACTCTATATATATCTTGTTCAAATTTTCAATCGTTCATAAAATACTTTTTCATTCATCCATTCAAGTTCAAATACATTTTTTTTTTTGAACTTGTAGTGGATGACACTGGATGTGAATACGGTTTTTTCAAATATTAATTCATTCATTAAATTAAATCAATTCATTTTAGTTTTTTTAGATTTAAGTTAGATATCTACCCATAGATGGCGCCAGATAAACTTAAAAAATGAATGAAAATTATTTATAAAGAACTTTCTGCAATATAGTGAAGAAAAAGTAGGAATTGACGTAAATTTTTTTTTTATATTACTTGTTTATTGTAAATTTGCTTAAAGAAAAATAACACGCCTGAGAACTCACAAAAATTGATTTCTGAATTTTAAGTTATGTTATCGAAGAACATGCATCAAACAATTTCGTCTTTATTTGCATAGATAAAGTTAAGAGAAGAGAGAATCTTGTAAAAACTTTATTTTTTTATTTCAGTTGGACAAAAAAGTGCTCGAGAAGTTGGCTTCCGGGCAGATCAACGAAACCGACGACGTGTCTCTTCTCAAACAGTGCTGGCGCAACGGAACGAGAGAGTCTTGTAAGTAACGAGAGGGCCCTTCGTCTGAATTCACTTCTAATATTCGTACTGTTTGCTTTGAAACACATTGCGTATGTCATGGATTGCAATACAAGTAACAGGCAATATATATACACTCAAGTGCCAAAACATTATGACCACCTGTCAATTACGAGTTGACCCACCTTTGGCGCGCAACACAGCTTCAACCCGCCTTGGCATGGATTAATACCACCACTTAATACCAGTTAAATACCACTTCCACCTGGTCACGTGCCTTCCACGTCATCCAGGCGAGTTCATTGCAAAATGTAGGGGTGGTCATAATGTTTTGGCTCTTGAGTGTATATATATAACTAACTATGCACAATAATAGTAATTCGATGAGTTACTATACAGTACATGATATATTTATCATTTTAGAAGCTAAAAACCTGTTTCTTAAGCAGTTTTTCCCTAATTTGATATACAGGGCAATTATAATTAAAGCCCCACTTTCAAAATGCTGTATAAAAGAACCAGTCGTCACAATGAGTTCAAATTTGAATTGAAGATACTTGAAAAAGGGAGAAACTGTACGGCATAAAAAAAAGTGTATTAATAGATGGCGCTGTAAGTGGCATAAAGAAGGTGAATTCGGCTGCCAATGATAGTTTGAATCGAAATGACAGTGTATTTTGCATGAGGTTCACATTAAACCAACTATTGTGTTCAATGTGCTGCATTTTTTCGGTTTTTGGACGGAAAAAAAGACTTCCAAGTCATTGAACAGTTATGACACTGTTAGTGGAAAACTCATTCTCCGCGGCAAGGTCATACCAATTGGTGGAACTTTTTTTTTGATGCCGTACCGTTTCCCCTTTCTTCATGTATCTTCAATTCAAATTTGAACTCATTGTGACGAGCGGTTCTTTTTTACAGCATTTCGAAAGTGGAACTATTATTAATTATAATCACCCTGCAAATCTTCTAAAATGCACTACAAAACAGTACAATAAGTTGTTTTTCAAAATAATTTAAGAAAATTAAACATTTAGGCATGTTAGTGACCACCGATAAGAGGCCGTGTGGCTTAAAGAGTATCAAGATGGCCAAGTGAAACGCCATAAAATTTATTAAGCATTCAAAATATAAGTTGGGGAGACTTTTTTTTTATACCTGCAATGTACGCCAATAGTTTTTTTTAAATAAGGGACGTTACTAAACATGCTCAACATTGCTTTTGCCGAAATTGCCTCAATTAAGTATACTCGTAGGATTACATTATAATTAAGACAATCATGGCGCAATTGCCTTGGTGGAAGATTAATGACTCCTGCTTTTGTTGAGTATACTTTTATTTAGTAATTTCCATACTTTCATTTACGTCTTGAGATCCGAGAGCCCATTTATTAACCAGTTTTTTCCCCTTAATTTGAGATAAATCCTATAAAAGGTACTACAAAACAGTATATTATGTCATTTTCTCTAATTGGAACTTTTTAGGCATGTCCAGTATGATGCACTTGATTTCTGAGCATCACATTATGGTATGAGTCAGTAACGTTGTTACTTCTGGTTGAAAACAAACACTTCAGCTTGTGCCATTTTGAGACTATCATTAACTAATAAAGTCCAACTGTTAGTGTAGAGAGCACAGAAAAATACAGAGCTTTTTACTCTCTGAAAAATATAAGTACAAACAGTAAAAGTACAATTTAGTTTCATCCATTAAAAGCTACATTTTTAACTATTTTTGTGTTAAAAATCTATATAAAAAAAACTTAATTAACACTGCTGACATACTTTCAAGTGTTGTTCTCTTATTGATCAACCTTTTCAAATGCTTGTAGAATAAATATGTAAACATTAAAAACAATTGACATATTTTCAACTGATGTTCTTTTGTTGGCCAGCCTTTATAGATACTTGTAGTGTGAAGATCTAAACTGAAATGCTTGTAGAACAAAGATCTAAACTAAAATATAACTGCTGGCATACCTTCAACTGCTGTTCTCTTGTTGGCCACCTTTTACAAGTGTTTATAGAACAAAGAACCAGCCCAAAGTTTTTGTTAAGTTTGCTACATAGATGGCATTACTGGACTGTCAAGTTTAATAGACAGCAGGAGTGTAGGACCTAAAACATTTATTTGTTTGTCTACACACAAAATAAAAATGTTCAATGGAAGGAATGTTGTTTTCACACACAAATGTATGTGTATTACAAATATCCTCAAATTTATTATCAGTAAATTAATCCTCTCTTTATACTATATCTTAGCAAATAAAAAATTACAGTATTTAGTGGCATACAGGTATGCCATAGTAAGTTTTTAATGTTATAATCTGAATGAGCAATTTTATCTCTGAACATTATGATATCATTTCTCTTACAAAAATCATCCGACACAGGATTTTTATTATGTTGACTACTTTTTAATTGTAGGTAACCTCTTATAACATGGATTCCTAACGTAGAATTCGATCCGAAACAGATAAAAAAAAAAGAAAGTTTTATAACACAGTATTCGTATACATTACAGAGTTTTTGCATAACGTTTTTTTATCGTCCGATATTTTTCTTCCTAGCGCGCATGCTTATAGGAATAACACTCAGTAGTGCAGTATTACAGATACGCATGCGCAATAGGTACAATGTTTCCTATGACGTCCGGACGGTAAAAAAACGTTATGCAAAAACTCGCGGGGAAATACTTTCCTGCGCCATAACATTCCACAAAAAATTTTGAACAATAGTGAAATCTTTGTATAACGCTCCGTATACAATCTTTGTATATCTTTTGCAATGTTTTTACAGTGGTTTTCTATCCAGTGTGCTTTCTCTGATAGATATATGTACAAAGTTTTTGATCTTATAAGAATTTTAAATTACTTTTTGGTCGCGGAGTATAAAATGCACTTATTTTCACTTTTCCCATGTTATACAATTTTCGCATGTTATATGCAATCTCAGATATCCACATCACATTCAAAACTATTCTTGTAAATTATGCACTTGTAAATTCTATTTGTAGGGGAAAGTTTTTTTAATCAAAGATTTGAAAAAATATTTTCTATTTTAAATTGTATCCATAATGAAGCATACGTTTTAAAATAACATATAAGAAAACCCAATGCAATAGATCACATTAAAAGAGATTAGATAGATTTAAAGTAGGCTATTGCAAGGAATAAATCGTTAGGAGTATTTCTTTGTAAATCATTAAATTAGAATTCTACTCTTTTTTTGTTATTGTTTATTTTTCATTAGCATTTTGTAGCTTTTTATCTTAAAACCAACTTCTAGGCGTATGTACACCTGAAAGTAGTCAAGGACCTGAATGGCCGAGTATCTAGCGCTCTGTGCCACAGGTTTCGGATTCGAGTTCCGGCGGTGCGATTAGTAGTGGTTCGGAATCCATTTTAAGCTGTAGGTCCCGATCTCATATGACTGTAAGAGCGTCACAGAGCTAAATCAGACTTCTTCTCACCCACATCCTTCCCAAACTGTAATGGGGCAACTCAGCTCTAGGCACAGTGATGTGGTGTTGTGTAGTAACTAGTAGTAGTAAATTATATTCCAGTTTCCTTTTTTGGGAGGCGTGAATGCCCTATAGAACTATCGTATCTACAACTCCCATAGGTCCCGGTCTAACAGGATCGTAAAGCGTTGTCTTGAGGTTGAGTCAGTCTTCAGCCCTCGTGGTTCTTCGCTAAAGTGAAGCTGCATATGACCTTTAGCCAAGGACCTGTCGCCTGCGATGGGATCTATTGGACCTGGTGTAGGGTTTCCTTTTCACCAGGGGGATTAGTAACAACAACAACAAAGTAGTTAAAAAAAGATTTTAATTGTTGTGAAAAAAGATATATTGAATCAATATTTTACATTATTTTTAATTTCCAAATAAACGTATTTTAAAAAAAGAGGGGATTGATCGCCATATAGTAACTGTTCTCGAAATGTTCTTGCAGGCGGTTATCTTCTGGAGCAGATTCCTTGGTCTGATTCCACGCTGGGATTGTGCTTGCTGGTCGTATCGCTGCTGCTGCTGTGCGGCTGTCTGGTCGCCCTGGTCAAGCTGCTGCATTCGGTGCTGGGAGGACCCATCGCGTCCCTGCTGCGGCGCATCATCAACGTGGAGCCGCCCTGGCCGTACCACTTGCTGACGGGTTGGGCGGCCATGGCGCTCGGGTGCGCCCTCACAGTGTTGGTCCAGTCCTCTTCCGTCTTCACGTCCGCCTTGACACCCCTAGCTGGTCTGGGAGTGGTATCCCTGGAGCGCATCTATCCACTGACACTGGGCGCCAACATCGGCACCACAGCCACGGGTCTGCTGGCGGCCCTGGCCGCACCCCCGGCTTCCCTGCGCTACACCCTGCAGATCGCTTTCTGCCACCTGCTGTTCAACGTGACGGGCATCCTGCTTTTCTACCCCATCCCTGCCACCCGTCTGCCCATTCCTCTGGCCAAAGCGCTCGGCAACCTCACCAGTCGCTATCGCTGGTTCAGCATCCTTTACCTACTCATGATGTTCCTGCTGTTGCCCGCCGCCGTGTTTGGACTCTCTGCTGCCGGACCCTGGGCACTCGCCGGAGTGGGAATCCCCGTTCTCCTCATCGTGGTCATCGTGGGACTGGTCAACCTGGTTCAGCGAAAACGACCCTCTCTGCTGCCTCTGAAACTGCGAGACTGGTCTTTCCTGCCGGAGTGGATGCACTCCCTGGATCCCCTGGACAGGGTGCTGAGTCGCCTATGCTGCTGCTGTCCGGCCTCCGACGGTCGCAGGGACGCCCCGGTGTTGGGCCTCATCCCCAACCAGTCCCAAATGAACATTCTGCAGCCGGTGTCCGCCTCGTCCTCCGTGCTCACCCTCAACTCCACCTGCGGTCCCGAGTACCACACCATGAACGGCTTCGAGAACTGCGCCTTCGGGGAGCTGCCCAAGAAGAAGAAGGCCACCAACAACAACATCGTGGACCAGAAGGACTGGGACTTCGGAGGCACCACCACCTCCCTGTGATAATGGCAACGAATCTTGCACCCAAGAAAGCTGTTGTGATAAGACTGACTTTTTAACTCATTCCAACGTGCGATCGGATCATTCCAGTGCACAACCCTTCCCTGGTCGCCAGGTCAATTCAGGAACACCTATCTCTAACAGCGAAGCCCTTAATTGCTACTGGAAATGAGTCCGAGATTTCTTTGCAGTGAAAATTATTTTTATCATGTTCGGGAAAACTGACTAGCTGGCGTAAAATAAAGTTTGTTAAATATATAAATATATTTCATTATGATTCAAAAGTGGATCGATTCAAGAATCGTTCTGAATAGAAGTACTTTAATTTGTCTTTGAAATTGAAGTTCGAGCTTGCTTAACATTCTGCATAATGTACGGGCAGAAAAAAAGTTTTCTCATTGATTATCTGCACATATGTGTGATGTGTGACAAAACTCGGAATAGTTACCAAATAAAGATTGCTTAAATATACTTAACAAATAAATTAGACAGCATTGTTTTGAGACGGATTGTTAATTGAAAGGAACCGAAAGGAAGTTGCATTTCTTCAAAAACCAAAACCATTCCACATTTTCACCAAATTCTAGAGAAAAAAATCTTTTTACGAAGACTTCATTTTTAAAAGAAAATGGCAAAAAATTATTCTGAATTTAATTGGTTTACATCAATTTTTAAAATATTCTTAATTTTTTCACTACACTCAGTGTTCTTGTCAATTCAAATCTGCAAAATTCTACTTTCCTAATCTAAGCAATTGTGGTCGAATGGCATGCCATACAAATTGTGACATGCAAACAAGTGTTGAATTTGTTATTATTGAACTATTTACAAATTTGAAAGACAGCCATGCATCATAAATAGTGTCAATTTATGGAATATTGTGAATTTGATTTCATGTTCAAGATTACTTTATTGTTAAATACATTCCACGTTACATTCATATGTGACTTCTATTTACAAATAATTGTATCTACTGGGATCTTACAGACTTACTGCGTGTTCGTTACGAATAAAATCACGATTTTTTGGGCTGTTCCGAATAAATGTAGTCTTTTTGATTCATAGGATATCGACCATTTCCAAAAATAGGGCCAGAAATTCTGACTATAGCTCCTTGATTTAAATAATTGCCCTACTTTTCAAAGAAAGTGTTGTCTCTTTTGTTGGAATCAAATCACAATGTTCCAGTAGCATTTTTGACTTCTGTTCCAAAAATAACCTATTAGAATCCCGACCATTTAGCAAAAAGCAGTCAAATGCCTACAGCCTGTAGTTATGAACTCGTGTTACAGATGGTTTTATGCTTTAGAATAAAATAGTTTGAGTTACTATTTAGAATTGAATCATCTTCTTTTAGTGATATCAACCATTTTATAAAGATTTGAATCCTAAATCTCTCAGGAGATTTGAATGTGGTTTCTGTTTGTTGAGAATGTTACTGTAAAAAAAAATTGAAGAAACATTCACTGGAAAGTCACTTAAAAACTTTTTGTAACTTTTAGAAAGGTTTCACAGCCCGCTGTTTAAAACTGCGTCATCGTATTCCAGCGCCATGTTTGGCTTCTGTTCTAAAATTATCGAATGTTTATTTTTTTTGTATTTTTAAATGAAGAAGTCTCGGCCTTTTCCAGTTCATCTCGACACTTCGACTGAACTACTGCTGACAATCTGGAATTTCCTGGAAAAGTGTCTACGTGTGTGCGCACGCCACCTTTTGAAAGAAACACAAAGTACTTTATTTTTAAAATGAGAGGCAGAAAAAAAGCGTGACTGTGTGTGTGTGTACCTGTACTTACTATTGAATAGATTTTCGATTGTATTTTATTTGTTTTATTCTTAGGTTTCGACGGGTCAAACAGAGAAAATCTCCTCATGTAATAATCATACCTCCTCAATATAAAACCTTCTTAGAGAGATAACATTACTAGACTTACTATAAAGTTCTGTTTTAGTGCTGTAATAATATTTATATATAATTATAAAAATAGTTTAATTTAAAGCACCATCATAACATTTTTACATTCGTTATCATTGGCACTTTATTTTTAATTTAATTTGAATAATATACATTCTACCACTCATATAATAATAATAAAAATGTAATAAATATATGCTTTTCAGATGTGTAGAAATGCTAAAAAATGTAATAAATTTAAGGAAATAGCATTTTTTATAATATGCTACCGCAGTTTTAGACTCTAAGCCAAACAAAATGAGAAAATAAGCTTCATTATTATTATTTATGTGATTTGAATGTGTGTATATGATGTATTATAAATTATAAACAATAATTCTCATAATTTTTTTTATCATACTGTTCATTATTTCGAAATATTTTACTATTTAATTAATTCAAAACTCAATAAAATAAATATTATTTATTTATTTAACTTAGATTCATTGTTTCTTCACAAGCCAACAAAATTGTATTCTTTCAAAGCTGCATTCAGGTTTTTACACATAAACATACACGATTCTATGACAAAGCCTTACTTTTTTTACTGTGTAAAACTGGGGTGGCCAACCCAAGTGGCCTTGCGGGCCACTTTGGAAATGCATCCTCACTCCGCGGGCCACATATGAAATTATATATCCCCCTATTACATTCAGACCTACTATATGTTTATAGTGGAGTGAAGAATTGAAACATAATGAGTTATTATTATGGTGTTTACTATTATTCTTACTTGTAAACATAGATAATATATTAATGATGATACTAAACGCACTTTTTAAAGAAACATGTAACATTAAAAATGATATATAAATATAAAGGAAATGAAAAAAAGAAATCATTCAAAAATATTTGTTTGACTCGTGCGATATGTGTTTCTCCACTCTTTTCCTTAGCTTTTGCAAATCGATCTCCATTTGGGTATTTGCACATCGTAATGAGTGTTAGCGTCCGTTATCTTTGAGCGTGTTTTGTATTGGATCAGATTCATTTTAGAGGGGAAAAAAAAAAAACGATTCGCAGGTGTCAGTTGAACCAAAAGCTCTAACAGTTTCAAATAAAAGTCTGGTTTGCTATCGACAATGAACTGTGCGTATCTATGCATGGTCACTTATTGTGAAACACAAGGCCTGTTATATTAGACGTTTCAAGATGCTCTCGCCTCATGATTTCGCAGACTATAATTTAATTATTCTGCGAACTCATGACTGTAAACCCATCCATAAATCTTGCACTATCTGTCCTATATTCGCAAGAATAGTATTTTAAAATTAAATTATTTAGTTCATTTTTTCTCATCATTTCTACAGTTCATTTTTAAATATATATGGATGCAGACATAATGTATTTTTTTAATACATTGTTTATGATTTCTTTGACCGTTATAAAATAAATATATTCTGTAAAAGTGTGACACATCTCAAGGGCCGAAAAACTATTCAAGGCGGGCCGCGGGTAGGCCACCCCTGGTGAAAACTTATGCGGAATCAGAAAATTCGAATTCTGCGTTTCTTAATCATTGATTTGATGATTGATTTTTTAACAAACATACACATGAAAAATCAAATCAAATTTTATATTAATAATGAAAGGGCGTTTCCATCTTGAAAAGTATTTAATTGATTCACACATTGGATTTAGCCCCCCTTTGCTTAAATTTTAAAATGCAGCTTAACTTTTCTAGTCCCAATGAAATTTCTCATGTTTTAATTACTACTTCAAGAAAGAAATGTCCTTTACAAAAGAATTGTTAAAAGAACAAGTAATATAAAAAATTTTTTAGTCAATTCCTACTTTTTTTCCCTCTATTGCAGATAGTCCTTTATAAATAATTTTCATTCATTTTTTTAAGTTTATCTAGCGCCATCTATTGGTAGATATATGCAGCTTAAATCTAAAAAAAAACTAAAATGAATGAATTAAATTTAATTACTGAATTAATATTTGAAAAAACTGTATTAACATCAAATGTCATCCACTACAAGTTCAAAATAAATGTATTTGAGTTGGAGTGGATGAATAAAAAGTATTTTATTGACGATTGAAAATTTGAACAAGATATATATAGGGAGAGTGTGGGATAATAAAAGGAATTGAATAAGATTAATTTAACAATAAGATATAAATTCAAGACACTATGTTTTGAACGTAAAATTCGTATGATAATGTAGCATATAAAATATTTCCAGGTCTTTTTATTTATGACATTTAATTTAATTTAGGCTGTTATAGATGAAAATAAAATAGCTATATTTGTAAGGATAAAAAATATTCTTTACTTTCATTGTTACTTAACAAAATTGGGTAACATTCGAAAAATACATCACCTTTTTAACGAAGCTAAATATTTTAGTTTAGTTTAGTTTGTCGCTCTAGGGTCAACTTGTGCGCACGAGGGCTAAACCTAAATATTTTAAAGGTAGTATATACAGAATAGTTTTTTCTATAATAAATAAAAAGCAAAATTACACAGGATTTTTTTATTTTTATTTTTATTAAGTAATATTTTTTATAAGATGTTATTAATATACTAAAATAGCAAGGAAAAACAGAAATAAAATGGAATGCATAAACCAAACTTTCACCCTTTAGTGGATTTCTTTTTTTTTCTTGTATTTTTTTATCAAACTTGAATATTTCCACATTTATAGATAATTCATAATGGGGCATGATGGCCGAATAGCTGGCTCTCGGTACAATAGGTTTCAGTTTCGAATCTCGGCGGTGCCATGGATGTTTATAGGAATCCACATTAACCGTCCATGGTTCGGAATCCACTTTAAACCATAGGTTCCGGTATAAGATAACGCATAAAGCAGCTCGAAAGCCTAATGTAGTTTACATTAAATGCAAATTTTTTTTGACATGACTTTTTCATAATCAAATTACAAATGACAATATAGATTTTTGTTGAATGTTTAAGAGGTTTTAATTTATAATTCTCATTCATCATAATTGTGCACAGCAGGAGTCGGTAACGTGACGTTTTTAATGAGCCCTCTCTATAATACACACATACTGATCTCAATAATCATATAGTCTGCATCATAAAGTAGTAATAAAATAGAGTGTGTCCTCCTATTCCAGGGATGGGCAAACCTTTTCAGTCGCTGGCCAAAAATAAAATAAAAAAAGAGTTTGGCGGGCCGAGGTAAAATTTTCTAAAATTTTAAAAACAATATACAAGTATTACAATTTAAATATCTTAATGAGATGAATGAAATTGTGATTTCATTTTTAAAAGCTCCGTATATTGAGGTTCGAAGTGAGATGCACTGCTTCTAAGGAACGAGGCTAAATGCTCATCTTCCAGTTTACTTCTGAAATAATACTTTCGAAGGTTCATAGTTGAAAACACTTATTCACATATATAAGAGGAAGCTAACATAGCACTGATTTTCTGGGCGTGAGATATTAAATGTGGGGAACTTACTTTCGATAAAGATTTGTAAAACTCTAACTTAAACTTAAATTTGTTAACTTTGATATATTAGAAACAACTGCTTGAGATGATGGTTAGATTGCAACTCAATTAATTCAACCTGGGGTTGAAATAATTGACCCCTTTTGGGGTTGAAATATTTTACGAATAACTCAAACAAGCACTAGCTACGCTATACTTTTAATAATTTCAGCACTATTCACAATGCTGCTATAGGTCCGCAATCTTTCCATACGCAATCAATAATATTAGTACTCGCTCCAACAAAAAAGCCGCTGAATGGAGCTTAAAATGCGCAGCCTGCCAAATGTGAGGTCTAATTCACCTCTATTGGATTCCCATATGTCTGCTCCCCGAGAAAGAGATAACGCTTGTTGGCGTCAATCTACAGCTATAATTAACAAAGAACTTCCGCTTTTAACACTTTACCGATTGAAAGCAGTCTGTGCTTGCTATTTCCGTCGATTTATGTTTTGTAGAACAAAAATGGAGAAAGTAAAAAGATCATCACTCATTTGAAAAAAAGGGAGAAAAAAAATACTTAATCAAAGTAGAAAAGGAGAACTATCCGCGGAACGGGTTGGCCAACCCTGAACTAGAACAAAATATTACAAAACGTTCAGTTAAATGAATGGATATAGGTTTATTTTTTAATCATTTAATATAAAGGCCAAATATATCGAAAACATTCATTTTCATTTATTGACAGCTAAAAAAAGAAAAATTAATATTTTCTTTTAAAAATCGTTGTAGGACAGTAGACCTTCTGCTTTGATTTCAACAGCATAGAACAGTTACGGGTGTTCAGTAATGAGAGCTGCCAAACACGTTACGAAGCGATTCTGAACATTCCCAGAAGTTCTTCTTCTCGAGTTTTGAAACTGAAAACATTTGAAACATTGAAAACACTTATTGAACTGTGTGTTTACTAAAGATAAACATATACGAGAAATGTTACCTTGTTTGTGACTCAGATCATTTGTGTGAAATAGAGTAAAACGTTACAATAACTTCATATTAATGAATAGTTTTTTTTAATGATTTTGGAAGAAAAATATGAAACAAAATTTATTTATAGAATATAAATACCAAATATTTAGACAAATTAAATTTGTATTTATTGACAGCTAAAAATGGGAACTGAAACGAGTAAAAGAAAAATATATATAGATTTTTTTTTGTTTTAATGATGACTGGGAATAATAATTTTGTTTTATGAATTTCAAAGATAAACTTCAAATAAACTTTGTAACGTAAATGTTACAGTCGTCAGCCACAACTAGAAGAAATGAAGCCATTTCAAGAGATTTAGAAACACAATTTAAAGTGCTATGAAAACTAAAAAAAAAAAGCCATTTTATTTTCTCTACAGTTGGAGGAATCAACAGATATAACTCAGTTGGCGGTTTTGTGTAAAAATGGTGTTCGATTATTTTTCTGCAATAGAAGAATTCTTTAAAGTCCTTCCGTAAAAATGACATACTCGGGCAAAGATATATTTAGCTCATGTCAAATGTTTGCAAATGCTAACAATTACCACTACAGAAATTAACTTCCATTACTACAGTTGGCGCACATTGGATGGCTATGATAACCACTTATAAATGATATTCCAAAATCTCTTGATATCAACATTACTCTCTATGCTGACGATACTGCACTCTTTTGCCAATATAAAAATTCTTATTATATCACTCATTTACTTCAAAATTGCATCTCTTCTCTTGAAAACTGGCAGATTGCTTTGAATACTAAAAAAACTGAAGCTGTTCTCTTTACGCGCAAGCGTAATATTACTTATCCTAACATCCCCATTTTTAATAACACTGTCAACTGGGATAAAATACGTCAAAGATTTGTCAACTTTTTTTCCACAAATAAAAGATTTTTTTTTCTCCTTGAGATGAATATTACGAGAAAACACTGATCGGCGGATTGAATTAGAATTCATTATAAAGCAGCAAGAAAAAAATCAGCATATTGCTGATAGGATGCATTTAAAACTAAATTAGCATCATTGAAATCCAATTTTTTGGCGTTCAGTGCCACAGGTTTCGGATTCGAGTTCCGGAGGCGCCGTGAATGTTTGTAGTGGTTCGGAATTCACTTTAAACCGCAGATTCCGAATTAATATGTTTGTAGAGCATTGGGTATAGGGCTGAAACCATACCCTATAAAAAGAAAACATCTCCTGTCCAGAAATGTGCCAGTAAGCAGACGACCTTGACCCACCATGGGGCTGCTGCGCCAATGAAGAAGAACTGCGATGGATTGAACGGTATCGAAAGGAATAGACTGCAGCAGCCTTTGATGGCGACTTACAACAAAGGAGATAGCACAAAAACAGACTCCATGTTTTGTCAAACACACACAACAGATTTCATCAAAATCGGTCAAGCCGTTTAGGAGGAGTTCAGTGTCAAAACACACGTACAGAAGATTTATATCGATACCAGCGCCACCTACAGGGTCCAATTGTGAACCTAAATCCTCCAGGGACCCACTGAAATTCATACAAAAAATTCCATCAAAATCTGTCGAACTATATTTCCCTAAATATCTATATTTTCGGCTTAGAAGTGGAATCCTTCCACGAATCTGTAATGAGATGTCTTTAAATGTATTAAATAGTGTCTTTCTTTAAATGTATGTCAAGTGGTTTTGTATGTGAGAGTGTAAAAAAAGCTGCGTGTTTTCAAACCTGTGTCTCAACCCAACCCCATCCAGATCCAGCTGCACAAACAACCGACAACACTAGAATTTGCAGATACCTTACAATAACAAGGGCGATAACGATAAAATGTTTAGATATTACATAGCTATACAACTTGCAAAACCCCTCATCACCAACATCCATTGCTGACAACTATTGTATAGAGCTAAGCACATAATATCTAGATAGCTCTTTCTTTGGGTAGTAGGACGGTTTTAGAGTCAGATTAAGTCTTCAGTTCTCTACCAAATTGAGCTGTTGCCGACATAGAGTAGTAATATAATAGAACCAGCCTCGATGTTGCCAGTTATGGGAAAACATAATCTTCGCGTGACGTATACTTTGTTGTTTAATGATAGCTTGGCGATTTTTGGTAGCAATCTTTACTGTTATCCATTACTCTAAGCTGTTGGTGCGAAGAAAGAAAACAGTCTACAATCCACAAAAGGGTTCATTTTTCTTTCTAGCTGTAAAGAACGATAAATTTAATTTTTCTAAATATTTGGCATTTATATTCTATTAATATATTTTCTTTTGTCCTATTTTCCTCCAAAAAAATAAATTATTCATTTATATGAACTTTTAGTAAAGTTTTATTATATTTCATACAAACTTATCAGAGTCGTAAACAGTGGAACATTTCTTGTATCTATTTGACTTCAGTAAGCACATAGGTTCAATAAATAAAAAGAAGAATTTCTGGGAATGTTCAGAATCGCTGCGCAACATGTTTACGTCTTCAAAATAAATGCGCGAAGGGAAAAGAAGCCAAACGGCGATACAGCGCCAACAACACGTGCTTGCCCCAACTTTCTGCTACTTTAGAATATGGGAATGCGCTCTATTTTGTTACTACTCTATGGTTGTAGTTGTTAGTGGGTATTATGTCAGTATCTGGCAGAAGTATTCAATAGGCAAAAGAACGTAGCGGCCAAAGGATGCCATGTATCGAAGAAGCATTGAAATCGTGGCATCCGATATCCTATTTCTCTTATTGGTAATGTAACGGGGGCTTGTCATAACTATGATAAAAACTATAAGTGCTGATCGAAGTGCAGGTTACCAATGCCCCACTGATCTTTCATGGATGGACTCCAGGCCCTGTATAGCCTGCAGGAGGTTCTGAAGTTCGAATCCACTGGCTGCATCATTGTAGTGACTGCATTCAAAAGGGAGGTAACCCGATGTATGGAAGACATATTGTAGATAAATGGGTTGTGATAATGTGTAATAGTGTCTATAGACAGGCTACCTGGTTTTAAGTTTTCCGAGTTTTTCTCCCGTAGGACACACAAATATGGGGCAGTCACCCTTAAAATATTCTCCTGAGAGACATTGTCTAACCTTTCAATATCCATCATCGTCTACACGAGGCCTACCGATGTTCAACTTCACCTTTCCAGGACTTCACATTTTATAGGAGGCTACAAAATCATAGTTGGGGAGGGTGTGGAGGGTGAGGTTTAGGAAAAAAGGAAGTATTATTCTAAGTTCAACGTGCTCGACTAGCGTGTAGGAAAGCCGTGGTTCGAATCCGCTGGCAGGGTGGTTACAATCACTGCTTTCAGAAACGAGGTGACCTGATGGCGACTGGTACAATGTGAGCAAGCTATCGATAGTCAGGATGCCTGTTGGAAGAAAAAGTATTTCTCCATGTGCAAGTCATACCAATATTAAATACCGAAATCTGCTGATAAGGTGGTTACAATCATTACTTTCAGAAACGAAGTGACCCGATGGCGACTGTGACAATATGTGCATGGCATCGATAGTCAGGCGGCGTGTTGGAATGTTTGATCTGTAGCATGCGGCGTTCTTCGAGGTGCTGCAATTTTAATGGCAAGCAAAGTATCCATCCTAGCAAGTGCTGTTTCGTGTCTGCATTTATTTAATGCAATTGCAATGATTCTATCTGACACAAAATCATTGCTAAATTTAATTATTTTTATTGTTCTAATGCAGCTGCCAAACACATAGATAATTGTCTTGGATGCCTTAAGGCAAGAGCCGCACCGACATTACTCACTTAGCACTCCGCAGGCACACAGGACGTGCGTGTAGCTTGAACATAAGCTACGGATGTGGAGTAACACTACCCCTGCAACGCTCTACGATCCTATTAGACCGGGACCTACGGTTTAAAGTGGATTCCGAACCATTAACAAACCTCCATGGCACCGCCGAGACTCAAACGCGAAACCTGTGGTACCGAGCGCCAGAGCGCTAGCCACTCGGCCATTCAGGCCCCTAAATTTCATTATTGATTGTAGAAACTAAAGGGTATTTTTACAAGTTGATTTTCCTCCCCATATTTATTTTCTTTTAATTTAATCGAAATGTATGCAAAAAATTATGAAGAGAAGACTGCTCTAAGCTTATCAAACATTTTTAAAATACTTTTTTGTATTTTATTTATTTTTTATTTAACGATTTTTTTTATTGACTTATTTAAAAAAAATAAAAACACTGCAATTATTATTTGTAATGTTTACGAAAATTATAGTTAAAATGTTCAATAATATTATTAAAGGGAAATGAACATTAAACAAATGAACTTTTGCCCATTCCCTGCGTAAGCAGAATTCTCCTAAGAGAGAAATGACCCTGATAGAACACCAAATTGATTCGTGTCCAGAAAAGTTATAGAAAAATTCCAGAGGGCAATAAATAGATTCATTAAGTGGCCAAGGATTAGAGGGAAAAACATTCTGTCCTGTTCGTCCTAAACCGATGGGCACGGTGCCCAGAGTCGCGGTGTCTAGGACGCTGAAAGTGTGCAGTAAAAACTGGACTATTGCATCAAATGCGTGATAGACACGTTAAAAGATTGAAGCCAAGTTGTGACTGCTATCGCTTATTTAACTTTTTACTCTGATTGTTTGCTAGCGAAAAAAAAGTAATAAATAAAATTGTTGATAAATCTTCAGGAAATGAATGATGCCAGCAGTAAAAGGGGAAATTGCGTTTAATGAACAATCAATTAATATTTAATTTAAGGAAATAAACTCCTAATTTTAACAAAATAAATTTTCTTTATGTTCTGGCTCTTACTCGGGCCCTAATTTCTTAGTAAAACTTAAAAAGAGGTACTAATAAATAAATCGCATTTAGAAGACAATAAATTCCGCGTCTGTCATAACTATGTTGTTCTAATGCAGCTCGCAATGCAGAGACAGTTCATCTTTATGCCATAAGCAACGGCTGCACCGCTGTTACTCATTGAGCACTACCTAAGGGGCACGTGTATCTTGAAGAAGGCTACGGACGCGAATATCACTACCCCCTCAACGCTCTACGATACTATTAAACTGGGACCTACGGTTAAAAGTGGATTCCCAACCCCTACAAGCATGCATGGCACCGCCGGGATTCGAACCTGAAGCACCAAATGGCAGCGCGTTAGCCACTTGGCCACCAGGTTTAAAACAAAAATCTCATCTTATAGTAATAAGTTTAAGGATTGCTTTGAAATTTTCGGAGGCCAGTTATGGAAACTTTGCCCACAAAGTTGAATGATTCTTATCAGCTTTCATCATAAGTTTTTTTTCTCAAATGCAGCTGGCAATACAGAGATAGTTAACTTGTAGGCCATTAGCAAGGGCTGCACCGCTGTGACTCATTGAGCACTACCCAGGGGGCATGTGTAGCTCGAAGATAGGCTATGGACGCGAGTAACACTACTACTCTCACGATTTCGAAGCGAAACTTATCTTTTTAGTGCTAGGCTCAATAGATGCGATATTCTTCTCCGATGTGTTCCTGCCGCCTGATGGCCAATTGGCTAGCTCTCTGGCCTTTGGGCGTAGGCTTCAGATTCGAATCCTGGCGGTGGCATGGATGTTTGTGAGTGGTTCGGAATCCACGTTAAACTGTAGGTCCCGATCTATTTAGCCTAAAGCGCGCATAAGATGATCGTAGAGCGACAAAACAAACCAAACCTATGTGTTCCAGCTGCAATTAACTGGAAATCGAGGATCATATTCTATTTGAATGCATTAAATATGAGAAAACAGAGAAAAAAATTGAGTACAAGATCTTGTCTTATCCCTGGTTATTTGATACGACCCACGACGCTTGCTATAAAGCTATAATAATTATTCATTCACTAGGTGAAATGAACTTTGCGTTATAACGCGTTTGTTTTCTTTTTAAACGGCAGAGGTTCACATTTTTCAATACTTTGCTCATTAACTAAATGTGGAAAAGGTCAAACTTAGATGACTGATTACCTCAGGATATTTATTCTCAGAAGGTTTGGTTTGGTTTGTCGCTCTACGGTCATCTTGTGCACACTTTGGGCTAAACAGACCGGGACCTACAGTTTAACGTGGATTCCGAACCACTCACAAACATCCATGCCACCGCCAGGATTCGAACCTGAAGCCTGGGTCCCAAAGGCCAGAGCTTGGCCACTTGGCCACCAGGCCGCTATATTCTTAGAAGAGCAGTTGAATAAAACAAACTTTGGCTATCATAAATCTCAAAACTTTCGTCTGAATACTTCGTGAGCTTCAATATTTTTAGAATATCTAATTTTCGTTTGTGTTTTCAAATAAGTCAATTTTAACCAGCAATAGAAATCTGATCTTATAATCTCGCTTATTGTTATACTTGAAAGGAATATAATAATAAATAGTTCTTACTACTGTGCCCAAAAAGTAAAACCAATTTTAAATTTAAATTTCCCGGGCATATGGAATTTCAATTTTTTTTTCTTTTTGGGGTTGTTAGCACTGTCCTTGACATGGGTGTGAAACTTCATTTGTTTGAGTTACGCTTGGTTTTGTGAGACGCTAAAATTGATTTCGCGATTTTTGAAATGTCTGAATTAATTGAGCAACTTGCATTAAATTTTGTTTTTGGAATGAATATTCGTGTGCAGAAACGTATATAATGTTGCAGAAGGCATTCAGTGAGCATTCTTATATCGGAAAGAAAAGTTTAGAAGTGGTATAAACAGTTCAAAGAAAGCAGAGAACGCGTTGAAGACGAAGAGCGCTCTGGCCGACCATCCACCTCAACCGACGAAGCTCACGACCAAAAAATTAAAGATTGGGTGCTTGCAAACCGTCGATTTACAATTAGATATCTTGCTGATGATGTTGAAATTTCAAAAGGATCGGTCAATTCCATTTTAAAAGATGTTTTGGGCCTCAAACGCTCAAATCTCGATTGGTACCGAAAACACTGATTTTTTTGAAAAACGCTTTTGCATCACGATAATGCGCCAGCTCATACTGCATTGATTCTTCGTGACCTTTTCGCCAAAAATGAAACCCATATCGTTCCACAACTACCGTATTCACACCGTGCGACTTCTATTCCCTAAACTCAAAAACTTCAGGGACACCGTTTTGAGTCGATTGAAGAGATTCAACGTGAATCGGAGCGCGCTTTGAAGGCTATCCCGGCCAATGGCTTTTTGGCATGCATTGAGAATTGGAAAAAAAATTTGGCATAAATGCATTGTGTCCGGAGGGGATTACTGTGGAGGCTATGAAATAAATTTTTAAAAATAAATAAAGAGTTTTGGAAAAAAATAAAAATTGGTCTTACTTTTTGGACACAGTAGTATAAGTCTGTTAACTGGAGCTATTTAAAATAACAATTCAATATAAATTGTAGTTGGTCGTCAATAAATCGGTGCAGAGTTTCTTTTCCTGTTTTATTTTCCCTTATAACGCATGCAATGCCTTTTAAGCATAATAATTTGTATACCAATTCATTTTACACCTCTATTCGGGGCCTGAATGGCCTGAAGAGACCAAGTGGCTTTCATGGCCACGTGGGTCTGAATAGTTCGGCGCCACAGGTTTCGAGTTCGAGTCCCGTTGGTGCCAGGGATGTTTGTAGTGGTTC
This sequence comes from Caerostris darwini, assembly GCA_021605075.1. NCBI lineage: Eukaryota > Metazoa > Arthropoda > Arachnida > Araneae > Araneidae > Caerostris > Caerostris darwini. Next base: position 320,386 of record BPLQ01006759.1, read on the forward strand.
GGAATTCACTTTAAGACGTTAATCCTGGCGTCACGGAGTCAAGTCAGACTTCTAGGTGCTCATCACAACAGAAGCTGTCCCCTTTTTCCTTCCTCCTTCTATGAGAACACACGGGTTCATGGATAAGATAAGATAGTGGGATAAGAAAGAACAACAATAACACACCTTTCTTTACACAGCACAATGCTAAAATTCTGAAATGTGTACTTAAATTCAAAAGAGTTCCAGAACGTATTAGGTCAATGCTTATAAACAAACTCTCTCCATGATTATGTGGATTAAACTTTCTTCACTATAGTGCATTTATTCGCACAAGCAAGCCAATATTCATCTCTGCCATTAATGGCCCTTGGCTGGTTCAGTGCCTTGGACACGACTAACTGTTTTGTCTGTTTGCAGCTACTTTAGTATGTTCAAAATACCTTTACCCAGCCGTGTGCCATTACGACCTGTCATTTGCAGATCCACCATTGATCTTTACTTCTGGAAGATTTGGTTTGTCGCTCTACAGTCATCTTGTGCACACGAGGGCTAAACAGACCGGGACCTACAGTTTAAAGTGGATTCCGAACCACTCACAAACATCCATGCCATCGCCACGATTCCAACCTGGAGCCTGGGATACCAAGAGCCGGAGCGGTAGCGAGTTGTCCACAAGACCGCTTATTTCAGGAAGGATTGCGAATATCATTAAAATTTTGTGAATTACACGAAACATTTCCTGAATCTGTCCGTGAAACAAATTAATTTGTTGAGGAATTTATGTCTAACCGTATTTAATATATAAAAATCCATTTGTTGACTACTTTTTTGAATACTGTCGTTAACGATATATGGCGCAGTCATCTCTGAATGAATAATTGCATATTCTACGTGGCTAACTGAGTAGCAATGAAACAATGTAAGTTTAACGGCGACAGCGGTGGCTCGCAAAAGAAAGGTTTGTTGAAAGTAACTAATAAACAGGGTGATTATGATTAAAATCCCACTTTCAAAATGCTGCTTCTGTCCATCGCAACTTGGGTCATCCTCTTCCTCTTTGTCCCTGTGATTTTGCCAAAACGAGCCTTCTTACAAGGTTTAAATCATTCATTCTAAATACATGAGCAGCCCAGTTTAATCTATTGATATTAATACATTTTGTAATATCTGAACAGAATCACTCGTCACAATGAATTCAAATTTAAACTGAAGATACTTGAAGAAAGGGGAAACGGTACGACATCAAAAAAGTTCCAAAATGTATTAATAAATGGCGCTTTAAGTGGCTTAAAGAAAGAGAATTCTGCTGCTAGTGATAGTTTGAATCGAAATGACAACGTATCTGGCATGAGCTGCACATTAAACCCACTATAGTGTTCAATGTGGTAGATTGTTTCGGGGTTTTTTTGACGGAAAAAATGACTTCCAAGTCATTCAACAGTTGTGAGACTGTGAGTGGAAAGCCCATCCACCACGGCAAGGTCATATCAAATAGGATGGGAAAAATCGGTGGAACTTTTGTTTTGATGTCATACCATTTCTCCCTTCTTCGAGTATCTTCAGTTCAAATTTGAACTCATTGTGCAGAGTTGTTCTTTTTTTTACAGCATTTTGAAAGTGGGACTTCAGTTATAATCAACCTCTATATTATTAGTTTTATAATATAAAGGGTATAATAATAGTAGTAGGTATGTAAGATAATACATGTAATCCCTTAATACATAGTTTTGGGGTTTCATTTTAAAGATCAGACCTTCAGTTTCCGAAAATAGTTTTGAGGTTGTTTCTAGAGTCATCGAAGTGGAGTTGCAGCTGTACTGTAATACTGTATTCCTGCATTCAATGTTTTCCAATTCAATCTCTAGATAAAATGTTTATTTTTTACTACACCGCTATTACAGTAATATTAATAACTGTTGTAGACATTTACAGACTCAAATGCATTTTAACTACGCCTTTTTTTAAATGATCTCATGTATGCATTGAACTCATCATTATCAATAGCACGACAGCCCAGGGTGGGCCAAGCCTTTTCTTTACATTCCTCTGGATGACAAGGATCCTCCCATTCTTAACCTTTAGTACAGCAACTGAATCTATCCATCGCAACTTGGGTCGTCCTCTTCCTCTTTGTCCCTGTGACTTTGCCAAAACGAGCCTTCTTACAAGGTTTAAATCATTCATTCTAAATACATGAGCAGCCCAGTTTAATCTATTGATATTAATACATTTTGTAATATCTGAGTCTTTATGGTCTATTGATAAATTTCTGCGTTGTACCGTTTTCTCCAAAAATCCCTTTCCGTAACACCTCCAAGAATAACCCTCAAAATCTACCCCTCAAATAGACCCAAATGGGCCTCATCGGATCTTACCACAATCCTAGTTTCAGAGCCATAGACCCAAATAGGTCTAATAAGGGTTTCATATAATAGGAATTGAGATTTTCTGCTTATGAACTGAGGTTTAAACAGATTTCTTAACCCAAAAAAGGCCTTATTGGCAGACACAAATCTGTTTTTTATTTCAGGTAAAATATTATTTTGACAATTCATTTCCGATTCCAAGTATTTAAAACAAAGTACAGACTCAAAAGTGTCAGTGCCTAAGGTAATATTGGGTGCATCCCGACAAATATTTCTTGAGGAAAGCATATGTTTCCTTTTCTCCAGGTTTATGTTTAGATGCAAAGACCTTGCAGTCCATTCAAAAGCCTTTCAAACTTCCTCAAAAGCTGCAAAAGATCTATGCATTGAACTGAAAGGCTTTAAATATTAAGATATTCATTCAGAGAGGAGTTGTAGCAGTTTTTATTAAAAACCTTCTCTTTCTTGTACTGTTGCTCTCAATGTCTCGAAATGGCTGTCACTCATCTAGACTTAGATCTAGATTACGCTCTTCTAGATTGGTATCCTCCTTTTAGTTCAATGTATTAAGAATGGATTGATTTCTGCATGTATGCAAATGAATAGGATATGCTTTACATCAGGAGTGACCAAACCCGCGGACAGCATTGAATATTTTTTCGGCCCGGGATATTTATTCCACTTCTACAAAATATATTTATTTTATAATGGCCAATGTAGTAAAACCAATGAATTAAAAAAATACATTATGTGTGCATCCCTGTATACAAAAATGAACTGTCGAAAGGATGAGAAAAAATTAACTTTGATTTTAAAATAATATTATTTCTAAGATATTATAGGACAGATAGTGCCTATTTTATTGATGAGTTTACAGTTATGAGTTCGAAGAATAATTCAATTATACTTTGCGCATCTTGGAACGTCTAATATAAAAAGTTCTAAATTTCACTAATTCAAATTATTCTAAACACTATTCAAATTATTCTATTTTCACTAATTCAAATTATTCTATTTTCACTAATTCAAATTATTCTTTATTCTAAATTTCACTAAAAGTTCTAAATTTCACGGTGAAGCAGTTACCATCCCTGCATACTCACAGTGGATTGTTGATAGCAGAGCAAACCAGGCTCTCAGTTCAAGCTGTTAGTGCTTTTGATTCTCCTTACACCTGCGAATCGTTTTTTTCGAAACTGAAATGGACCCAACATAAAACACGCTCAAACATAAAGGACGCAACACCCATGACGATGTACCCAAATGGAGATCGATTTGCAAAAGCTAACTGAAAGAGTGGAGAAACACATATCGCACTAGTCAAATAAATATTTTTGAATGTTTCATTTTTATTATTTCACTTATATTTATATATATTTTTTGCATTCAATTTTGGGTGTTGTACATTTCTTTACAATGAGCGTTTAATAATAATATTATTATATTATCTATGTTTACATGTAAACATCATAGTAAGCACAAAAATAATAACTCATTCTGTTTCCATTTTTCACTCCAAAAAGATGTCTATAGAGGGTCTCAATCTAATAGGGGGATCTATAATTTTATAGGTGGACCGCGGAGTTAGTATGCATTTCCAAAGTGGCTCATAAGATCATTTAGGTTGGCCACCCCTGGTTTATATACTTATTCAATTCCTTCTATTAGCTCACACTCTCCGTATATATACCTTGTTCAAATTTTCAATCGTTCATAAAATATTTTTTATTCATCCACTCAAGTTCAAATACCTTTTTTTTTTAATTTGTAGTGGATGACACTTGATATTAATACAGTTTATTCAAATATTAATTCTGTAATTAAATTAAATCTAAAAAAAACTAAAATTAATTAATTTAAGTTGGATATATCTACCGATAGATGGCGCCAAATAAACTTAAAAGAATAATTAAAACTATTTATAAAGGACTTTCTGCAATATAATGAAAAAAAGTAGGAATTGACTTTAATTTTTTTATTTTTTATATTACTTTTTTTCTGAAATAAACAACGAAACTGTTGTTCTTTGAATCCTGCCAGTTTTTTACAATTACTTTTTAAGTTCAGAGGAATAGTGATGCCTTATTTTGTGAAACTTACTTTTCTTGATCAGTCGATGTGTCTGAGCATGCGCATAGCGTGCAGCCAATCCTCTCCCGTGCTGCAGAAGACGTTGCTAGGCAACTTCATTACGATGGCTGCATTCCAGCGGTTTCAAGGTCAAGGCTTCCCCGTAACAGAAACAAATGCAGATGATTATTTATGGAAGTTCATATTTTCTTTTTTCCCTTCTCCTCCTCAAAAGACTAATAGACAAAAACAAATGACAAACAAGCAATTTTAAACAAATTACAAGAGTTTAAAAAAATGAATTGAATTTTTAAAGCAGTGGTGGCCAACCCGCGGACCGCCCGGAATATTTTTCCGGCCTATAAGATGTATCACACTTTTACAAAATATATTTATTTTATAATGCCCAATGGAGTGAAAGCCAATGGATTAAAAAAAATACATTATATAGTTTGATTTTAAAATAATATTCTTGTATATATAGGACATATATTGCCTGTTTTATTTACGAGTTCACAGAATTATTAAATTATATTTTGTGAACTCATGATGTGCTCGTATCTTGGAACATCTAATATAACAGGTTGTAATATGAATATAAAAATGTCTATAGTGGGTCTAAACCTAATATGGAGATATATTTTATATGATGCCCGCGCAGTTATGATGCATTTCCAAAGTGGTCCGCGAGATCGTTTGGGTTGGCCACCCCTGTTTTAAAATCACATCGAATTACTGATAAATACTGAATTCACAATTAAAAATCTGTACCAAAAATATAAACAAGCAAATCTTTCTCTTGTAGATAATATAATTATATATGCTAGGTTTCTTATAATCTTTTCATAGATCGATGTCTTATTAACATGTGAAACAAGGAACAATTTTTATATGAAAATAGATGGCTTTCACTGGAATGCTTTATTTTGCAATAAACTTTTCATTCAAATATGGAATGAAATTTAATATGTAGTATTAAAAAAAAAAGATGAAATTAAAAAAAAGATGATGATGATTATTTTCAAGATGAAATTCTTGAAAATAATCATCATCAAGAATGATCAAACAATAGATCGGTATTGAGGATTCTAAGAATATAACGGGCCTGAATGGTTGAGTGTCTAGTGCTCTGGCGCCTCGGTTCCACAGGGTTCGAATCTCGGCGGTGCCATGGATGTTTGTAGTGGTTCGGAATCCACTTCAACCCGTAGATCTCGGTCTCATAGGACTGTAAAGAGCATCACGGAGCCAAGTCAGACTTCTACCTACGAGTGCTCCATCACAACAGAAGCTGCCCCCTTTCCCTTCTGCCATGACACCATACGGGTTCGTGGACTTGATATGCATGTCTACCAAGTGGGATAAGAAACAACAACAAGAATATAATAATTTCGCAATAAGTTTCGACTTTTTCTAAAACTACAGAAAAGTGCAAAATATTTTTCATTTAAAACATTCTCCAGCAAGGTAATTATGCAATTAGTGAAATCTGTTATTCTTCTTGAAATGAAAATTCATGTTTACGTGTTTTAAAAAATTACAAGATAAATGTAAAATATTTACAAACGTGAATGAATTTTGACAAAAAGTATTATTAGCCAAATATCATCTCTTCAATGTCAAATTTTAACACTATTATGACCTAAAACGTATACATACGCGAAAAGAAAGTGATCTAATTAATTAGATTAATTTATTAATTTAATTTTTCTATTAAATTGATAAATTAAATTAATTTAATTAAGTAGCAGACGATTTAAAAAAAATCGTCTGTCGTTTAATAATTTGTAAAAAAAATAATTACAATAACGGGGTTCAAATGATAACAATCGTGAATGGCGTCACAGAAGACACAATAAAATGAGGTCAAATGATGAACACCTAAGTCATTAAACGTAAAATTAATTCACTAATTAAACAGTAACCCAATTAACAATAACCTTGATACATCTAATTAATTAATTAATAAACAACTAATTCTTTAATTAAAATTTAAAAAGTAATTTTAAGTTTGTAAAATGCTATTTTTCAAAAAATGCATGGCGGAAGTCACTGACATTAGTAGCTAAACAGCTATTAAGTCAAATTTTATTTCTTAAGCTGCTTTTACGCTAAATTTCATAGCTTTAACGCCAAATATTATCACTATCCTTTTAAAAGTTTATTCCTGAAATGCTTTTACGCCAAAATGTATCACGTTATCGCCAAAATTTTTCACTAAGCTAAATTTTATTTTAAAATTGCTTTTACGCCAAAAAGTATTGTTTTATAGCCAAATTTTATCACTAACAGAAATTTTATTCCTAAAATGCTTTTTCGCCAAATATCATCGCTTTAATGTCAAATTTTAACACTATTATGACCTAAAACGTATATCTAAATTGTCTTTAAGCCAAATTATCGCCAAACCTTTTACCATTATTACGGTAGAATTTTAATGATTTACTTTTATGCCAAATGTCATCACTTTATTTCCAAAATATCTCACTATTTTGCCAACATTTTATTCTTAAATTTCTTTTACGCCAAATTTTACCGGTTTAACGTCACACTTTTCTAATTTGCTAACTCCAAAAATGTATCATTTTAACAAACAACAATAATCGTTATAACGATAAAACTACGCCAAAATTATTCGCCAATCAGCCAATGTTTTTTTTTTCTTTTATGTCAAAAAACGATGATGAATTCGAATGATAAAACAATATTAATAAAAAAAAGAAAAAAAAAGAAGAAACTATAGAATAACTTACATTTTATTCTGATATTCTTCGTTGGAGGCGAAAACGATCTTTCTATCTCTTCATTAAAACCTATCCTTTCATAGACATATCAAATGAAGAAAACAAGAACAACATCACAAAACCACATAAAAAAGTAATACGTCCTAGTGGGACTTTTTCTTTTCTTCCGTGAACTAATATTCTAAAATTAAAAAATTAAATTTTTCCGCGTGTATTCAAATAACGGTTGCCACAAAAATCTGAACTATGTCAATAACATTAAAAACAAACATCATAAAACCACAGAAAAATTTAATACGTTCGAGCGGCGTTTTCGGAGTGAACTAATGTTCTAAAAATAAAAAGTAACATTTTTTCCCATCAATTCAAATAACTATCTTCACAAAACCTTAACTATGTCAACAGCATTAAAAAGAAAATAATTATTTGATAATCAAACGTAAGTTATTAATAAAATAAAAAAATTGTTTTTGTTGTCTGTTTCGTAGTTTCATGAGTGGCAACTTCATAAAAGTTTATATGTTGGGTCAAAATCTAAAATCATGTACTTTGTGCCAAATGCATCGCCAGGATGCCAAGTCGCCAAGAAGCATAGTAATGAATGCACCAGGTAGTTTTTCGTGGTAAAATAATGTTACGCCAAAATCCGTCACTGGGATGCTAAATCCCCAAGTAAGCAAACAAAATGGCTGTCGAAGTGCGAAGTCATTGTAAAACGCTATTTCGCCAAACTTCATCGGCAAACATTGCTATTACGCCAACATTAGTAGCCAAACAGCTATTATGTCTACAAAATGTGGTTAAAATCTAGGATACTGTACCCCTGAGGAAGTCGCCAATCTTGCACCCCTGAATATTTCGCCAATTTCTTTAGGGTTGCAATACTTTAATTAGAGGAATTCGTAGCTTCATTTTCCAAACAATATAATGACTATTTATTGTTATTGTGATTATATTATTATTTGCAGAATACTTATTTGCAGTAAATAAGAACAGAAATATATATTCTTTTAAATTAGTATTCCAATAAATTACTGATTATTCCGAACTTATTCTTACAACGTACGTCGGTCACTGATTCAGAACATATGAAGTTGCCAGTCAGGAAAGTAAGAAACAAACAAGAAAAACGATTTTTTTATTTATTAATAACTTATATTTTATTCTTAAATAATTAATTTCCTTTTTAAAGATGTTCGTTTAGTTAGGATTTTGTGACAACCGTAATTAGAATTCGCACGGAATATTTGAAGCTTTAGCTTTTTAGAACGTTAGTTAACGTTACAATTTAAATTTTTAACAATTAAAATAAATTAATATTAATAAAATAATGTGTCCGGAACATTTGATAATTATCTGGCAGAGTGCATGTGGCGGCGCCAACACAAATGTGACATCCGCAAAATAATTTATGATTTCACCGATGGAATAAAATGTTTATTTCCACCACAGAGGAAGGACATACCACAATAAAAGGTAAGTTATTCTCTAGTTTTCTTCTTTTTTATCTTTTGTTAATATTAATTTATCATTCGAATTCGGCTTCGTAAAGAACATGACTTATTTTATGACATTACAAAAAAAAAAAAAAAATTGGCGAATAACTTTGGTGAAATTTTATCAATTAACAGCGATTATTATCTTTGTTTAAACGATACTTTTTTGTGACTTAGCAAAATAAAATTCCACATAATAATTTGGCGATAAAGCGATTTAATTTGGTGTGAAAGCAATTTAGGAATAAAATGTTGACAAAATAATTATATATTTTGGCGTTAAAGCGGCAATATGTGGCTTAAAAAGAAAACATTAAAAAGTTGACATAATAGTGGTAAAATTTTGGCGATAAAGCGATATAAATTGGCGTAAAGGCATTTTAGATATAATTTTCTTAGCATAATAGCGCTAAATTTCGGCGTAAAAGCGGTTTCATTTGGCGCAAAAGTATTCCAGAGATAAAAAATTTTAGTGATAAAAATTTGGCGATAAAGCATCAACTTTTGGCATAAAAGCGCCTCAAAAAAAAAGATTCACTTGGTGAAAAAATGTGGCTATAAAGTGATAAATATTGGCGATAAAGCATTAACTTTTGGCGTAAAAGCGCCTCAAAAAACAAGATTCACTTAGTGAAAAAAATTTGGCTATAAAGCGATAAATATTGGCGATAAAGCATTTTTTGGCTTAAAAGAAGTTATATAACAAAATTTGCTTAGTGAAAAATGGCTATAAAGCGATAAATGTTGGCGATAAAGGATAGTGATAATATTTGGCGTTAAAGCGATAAACTTTGGCTTCAAAGCCTTTTCAGGAATAAACTTTGACGCAATAGCTATTTGGCTGCTAATGTTGGCGTAAAAGCACTGTTTGGCTATAAATTTTGGCGAAATGACAAAAAATGAACTTTACAATGACACCGAACTTATGCAACCTTTTTGTCTGTTTACTTGGCGATTTGGCAACACAGTAAAGGATTTTGGCGTAATATCATTTTATCGCGCAAACTAACTGGCCCATTCATTTCTATGCTTACTTACCGACTTGGCGATGTGTTTGGCACAAAGGGTACAGGATCCTAGATTTTAACACAAAATGTATCCCTGAAAGTGCTTTTAAGCCAAAGTTTATCGTTTTAACGTTATCGTGCTAAAATTTTAATCCCTTGAAATGCTTTTTGCCAGCATGTTTCGCTTTATCGCCAAACTTTTCTACTAAGCGAATTTTGTCTTTTAAATTGTTTTTACGCCAAAAGTTAATGCTTTATCGCCAAATTTTTATCACTAAAAAAATTTTATTCTATGCTTTAATTATTAAAAAATTTTATTATTTCCGCTTTAACGCCAAAATATATCATTATTTTGCCAAAATTTTATTCTAAATTGCTTTTACACTAAATTTTATCGCTTTAACGCCAAATTATTATATCGAATTATGTTTAGCTAACTCACATAAATGCATCATTTAGGCAAAAATAATAATCGCTGTTACAATAAAATTACGGCAAAATTATTGCCAATACGCCAATTTTTTTTTTTTTTTTTTCTGTTTTAATTCAAAAAATATTTCATGTTGTTTACGATGCGGAATTCGAATGATGAAACAAAATTATTTATAAAAGGGGAAATAAAGAAATCAAAGAATAACTTAAATTTTATTCAGATATATAATTTGTTGGAGGCGAAAAGGATAGTCTTATCAAATGAATGAAGAAAACAAGAAGCCACAGAAACCACATCATCAAAAAACCACAGAAACCACATCATCAAAAAACAGAAACCACATCATCAAAACACCACAGAAAAATTTAATACGTTCCAACGGCCTTTTTCTTCTGTGAACTAATGTTCGAAAAATAAAAAGTAACATTTTTAGGCGCCAATTCAAATAACAGTAATCTTAATTATTTTCAGCATTAAAAAGAAAATAATTATTTGATAATCAAATATAAGTTATTAAATTAAAAAATCGGTTTTCTTGTTTGTTTCGTATTTTCATGAGTGACAGCATCCTACAAATTGTTTATTTTCCGTATCCTATACTGTAAACCAGAGGTCTCCAAGCTACGGCCCGCCAGTGTTATCCATCCGGCCCGCGACAGTGAATAGTTTATTGTTGCTGTAATAAGTTGGATAAAAAAACACAGAATGATAATAACTCGGTTTCATTTACTTGCTAGGTAAAGATTAATGACAAGCATAATACGCAGAAAATTTAACTTAAGCATAACAACTAAAATACTTGAAATGAATCCCATTAACATTATAAACTAGTGAACATCCCGCGGTTGCCCTCGGTAGTTAGGATAAAGAGTATCGCATATGTATGTATATCGATGTTTGGAACAAACATATGATTTTTATCCTGAAAATCCCCCAGGAACGGAATAGTCTAGAAATTATAGAGAATGGCAGAAAAATTAAAAAACGGTTTTGGCCCTTGGTACTTACTGGAGTAAACAGTATGGCCCGAAGGCTGAAAAGTTTGGAGACCCCTGCTGTAAACAAACGTTATAAGAACAATCTCAGAATAATCAATAATTTATCGAAATAAATACTTAAAAGAATATAGATTTTTCTTTATTTACTGTAACAAAAAAATTTTGCAAATAACTATCAAAGTAGAAATTAATAATCATTATATTGTTAGGAAAAAGAAGAAGTTAAGAATTCCTCTAGAGCAGGGGTCTCCAAACCTTCCAGCCTTAGGGCCATACTGTTTACTCCAGTAAGTACCAAGGGCCAAAACCGTTTTAATTTGTCTGCCATTATCTATAATTTCCAGTTAGTTGTTATGCTGAAGTTAAATTTTCGTATTATGCTTGTATTAGCTTTACCTAGCAAGTAAATAAAACCGAGTTATTATCATTCTGTATTTTTTTATCCAACTTATTACAGCAACAGTAAGCTATTCGCTGTCGCGGGCCGGATGGATGACACTGGCGGGCCCAGATTTGGCCCGCGGGCCGTAGTTTGGAGACCCCTGCTCTAGAGTATTGTAACCCTAGTGAAATTGGCAGAAGATTGGCAAAATATTTCCGAATGCAAAATTGACGACTTCTTCCGGGGTACGGCATTCTAGATTTTAACCCATATGCTGTATCAGTGGCCGACACATGTTATAAGAAATCTCATAATCAATAATTTATCTGTTCGGAAAAAGAAGAAGTTACGAATTCCTCTAATATAGTATTGTAACCCTAAAGAGCTTGCCAAAATATTCCTACTTGCAAGATTGGCGACTTCCACAAGGATACAGTATTCTAGATTTCATCCGAAAAAGAACTCTTTATGTTGATATTTAACAATAAAAAATCATAAGAACAAAATTATACTTTAAAAAAAATACTTCAAAACCATTACTTTGCAATCGAAAAGTTCTTCAACATTTTAATTCTAAGTAGGTAAGGTATTCCAGATAAACACAAATTAAATTTGTACTAAAAATGTTATACTAAAAAAATGGAAAAATGATTCTACAGTTAAAAAGAATTATAATTTGTATTAGAGATACAAACACCTGTCTTCATGAAAAGAGTGTTTTATATACATATGTCAGATATATTTAATTAACTATCGAATTTATTAGAGCATAATACATAAATCGTCTGAAAACGAAAGAAAGAATTAGATTTTTTAAGTGAATTGAATACTTAAGATGGCTTATTTTACATTCATGATACGTTTGCTTAATGATATGTTTAATTTTACGATAGAAGAAAAATTTTATTCAACACAGACTCGTGAAGATCAAAGCCATATATGTTTACTGTAATTTAAAATGGATGCACGTAAATATACAAAGATAAAAAAATTCTTAAAATCGTGCCCTTTATACAAATTATTAAATAAAAAATTTATTATATTAAATAATAAAATTTTTCACATTGAAATAATTTAGTATGAACACGTTTTAAAATTTTATCTGCAATCTCATAAGAATATTTAAACTAAATTCGTTTAAAATGTGATGAACGAAAGATTTTGCATAAGAACCTCTAAGTCAAATAAAAAATTGTAAACTAGTTATAAAACAATTTTTAATTCTTGACTAAACACACACGAACTTTGAGAACCTTTTTAATGGCTTTAATATAGATTCGTACTAGTTTCTCAGTGAATTCGGAGCCTATTTAGTTCAATTTTTCTTATAGAACAGATTTTAAATATAGTTTTGAAGAAAAGTTTTTAAATTTTATTTTCAAATTTTTCTTAAATACGTTCTATTAAACAATCCTGAATTATGGGGCCTGAATGGCCGAGTGGCTAGCGCTCTGGCGCTCTGTACCACAGGTTTCGGGTTCGAGCCCCGGCGGTGCCATGGTTGTTTGTAGTGGTTCGGAATCCACTTTCAACCGTAGGTCCCGGTCCTAATAGGATCGTAGAGCGTTGCGGGAGCATTGTTACTCCGCGTCCGTGGCTTACCATCAAGTTACACGAGCCCCGGGGTAATGCAAAGTGAGTAACATCTGTGCAGCGCTTGCCTTAAGGCATACAAGACCAAGCTGTCTAACTGTTTGCCAGCTGCATTAGAACAAAAAACGTTCTATTAAACAGGGGTGGCCAACCTAAATGATCTTGCGCGCCACTTTGGAAATACATCCTAACTCCGCGGGCCACCTATAAAATTATATATCCCCCTATTAGATTTAGACTCACTATAGACATTTTATTGAAATGAAAAATTTAAACTTAATCAGTTATTATTATTGTGTTTACTGTTATTCTTACATGTAATAGATAATATTGTTAATTAATTTTTAATGTAAATGGCGATAGAGGGCACCACCAGTACAGAAATGTAATGAGGTGTGGCCGCTACGGGGACTTCTACGTAAGAACAAGGAGGAATGTAAGCAACAAAGGTTGGTGATGGCGAGCGATGGCTCTAAAACGTTATTAAATATATATATTCAATATTAAATCCCTGAGAGTCGTTTTATTTAATGAAAAGGAAGAAAAACGCTAACAATATAATAATAATGATACTAAACGCAATAATACAATAATTTTGTATTAAGAGTTTTGTATTTTCGAACTATGAAGACGCACTTTTCTTCCCATTCCTTGCAATACTTTATATTTTCATCCACTATTCTTTTTCCTTTGCAGTCATACTGAAAATAAGAGAGGTATTAAATATATCTATTTTTAGTTTAATAAGAGTTATCATCTGGTTAAGAGTTGTTATGCTGTTGTTTTAAATTTATTGTTGAAGTACAGGTATATTAAAATAATTATCCTGCTGTCATAGCGCACAAAACGAATTTTCCCTTAAAATGGAGTGTCTGGTTAGCTCTATCAATAATCAACTGTGAGTATCTAAGGATGGTCACTTAAAGTGAAACATAGAACTTGGTATCTTAGATGTTCCTGCTCTGCTAATGACAATTTTTTGGGGCCGAATGGCTAGCGCTCTGTCGTTCGGTACCACATGTATCGGGTTCAAATCCCGGCTTGCCCATGAGTGTTTGTAGTGGTTCGGAATCCACTTTAAGCCGTAGGTCCCGATCCTAATAGGATCGTAGAGCGCTGCGGGGGCATTGTGACTCCGCGTCCGTGGCTTACCATCAAGTTACACGAGACCCCTGGGTAATGCAAAGTGAGTAACATCAGTGCAGCCGTTATGGCGAAAGATCACGGTCTATTTGCCAGCTGCATTAGAAGAAAAAAAAATGTTCCAAGATGCGCACACATCATGAGTTCGTAGAATATAATTCTGCGAACTTACAACTTTAAACTCAGGAATAAAACAGGCAATATCCATCCTATACTCGCAAGAATATTATTTTAAAATCACAGTTAATTTTCCCCATAATCTCGATAGTTCATTTTTGACTATATGGATGCACACATAATGTATTTTTTAATACATTGGTATTCACTACTTTAGCCATTATAAAATAAATGCATTTTGTAAAAGTGTGATACATCTCACGGGCCAGAAAAAAGTTCAAGGCAGGCCCTATGAGGTCTGCGGGTTGGCCACCACTGTATTACAATTAAATCTGGTGACTGAGAAGGCATATTAATGAGTTCTTTACAATTGTAAAGCTACTACAATCAAATACTAAATTCAATATAAGATCCTTATCCTTGAAGTCCTTCTGTAGATTGAGAATTTCGACTGATAAATGCTAGTTTTTTAATAAATTTTAAAAAAAAGGTTTAGACTGATGATTTGGAAGATGTTTATATACTTATACTAATCTATAATAATGTTGGTACTTCAGGAAACCGAATATTAGACAATCACTTAACTTCCCAAACAGTCGCCAATTAATACTTAAAATTTTTGCAATAATCTACTTCACGCTTGCAATTCGATTTTAAATTCTCTTCTTGATTATGACATTTCTTTGTTTAAAAGTAGAAAAAGACCATGTACTGTTAAAATATAATCCGTTGTTTTTACCCCTCATTCCTTCATCTGAAGTGCCATTACTGCAAGACCCACCGGATGGTGGGCCTCCTTCTAATGTTACAGTTTTTTCTCATTTCATATATTTGAACATTTTATTTTTAAAGTCTTCAAAAAAAGTTATTTTCTCTCTCTTAATTTATACTATTACCTTTCTCTTTTATTTTTTATTAATTATATATTTCTATCTATAAAATGTGTGGCATAAAATTTCAATGGGCATTGACCTAAAGCAACTCTTCTCCAACATCAAGATAAAAGTACTTTGTTTAAACCACCCGGAATTCCTGATCTATGATAAATTCTAATTACGTTACATTATAAATTCAAATATGATACATTCCACGCATAATAAATTGGAGCTTAACCATTTCAACGGATGACACGCGCACCCATCTTTAATTCATCCAGTCGTCCTGTTTGACAATAGAGCAAGTTTTCTTTTCTATATTCTTTTTTCAATTCCTTCTATTAGCTCCCACTCTCCCTATATATATCTTGTTCAAATTTTCAATCGTCAATAAAATACTTTTTATTCATCCACTCAAGTTCAAATGCATTTTTTTTTTTGAACTTGCACAGTATGACACTGCATGTGAATACAGTTTTTTCAAATATTAATTCACTCATTAAATTTAATTCATTCATTTTAGTTTTTTTTAGATTTAAGTTGCATATATCTACCAATAGAGGGCGCCAGATAAACTTAAGAAAATGAATGAAAATTATTTATAAAGGACTTTCTGCAATAGAGTGAAAAAAAAGTAGGAATTGACTAAAACATTTTTTTTTTATATTATTGTTTTTATTTATTTATCTTTTCACTTTTCTGCCCTATGAAATTTGAAATCACAAATTCTTTACTCTAATGAAAGATTCTTTCCTTGCCACTCGATCATGGAAAACAAAAGTCTGTCCAAAAATATCTGACTCTTGAGTGTCGGCAGCCTGATGGCCAATTGACTAGCTCTCTGGCCTTTGGTGCCATAGACTTGGGGGCCTGATGGCCGAGGGGCTAGATCTCTGGCACTCGGTACCACAAGCATCGGGTTTGAATTCCGCCGGTGGCATGGATGTTTGTAATGGTTTGGAATCCACTTTAAGCCATAGGTCTCGGTCTCATATAACTGTAGAGACCAATCAGACTTCTCACCCGCATCCGTCCCAAACTGTAAAGGGGCAATTCAGCTTTAGTAGTGATGGTGGTGGTACCACAGGCTTCAGGTTTCAATCCTGGCGTTTTTCGTACAAAAATCCATGGATATTTGTACGAATCTATCTTAACTTTTTTTGGTCACTTGTAGGCTGTTTTAATACAGCAAACAAGTCTTCTTCTATCCTGAACCGGAGAAGAAATTTGTTTGACAAAGTTAATTTAGAATATTTATTGATCAGTGGCAAAGTGAGATAAAATTGGTTCCAACATTTTTTTTTTTTTTTTTTAAATATGAGATCGAAACGTTAGTTTATTGTCTGTGATCAAGCCGAAATATTTAATATTAGTTGTCCATTCAATTTGTTGATCAAAAAGGGAGAGATTAATATTTGGTTGCCTGGCGTGACTTTTTCGGAAAATGATGGCTTGAGATTTAGACATTAATTGCTATGCGCCATTTAATTTTCAAAATTTCCTGGATACTCTAGAGGATTGAACGAGTTTTGATGACATAGTGAATAGAAGCACCTTGGCCAAGAGCAGCAGAATCGTCAGCAAATAGCCAAGTGGAATTGCTAGTGCATTGAGGAAAGTCGTAGGTAAAGATATTGTTGAGGATAGGACTGAGCAGTATTTATCCGAATTGCCACTATCTTTTTAATGAGATGAAGAAAATAAGATATAAAAATTATTAAATGTCTCATGTAAATAATGGATTTTTATTTATTTTTCCATATTTGGATCAATGATAATTTTAAATATTAACTCTGTAAATGGACATACGGGGAAAAGTCTCCCCAGGTACTCCTTAACTGTAACCATCTTTGCCTTCTAATAATGTATTCTTGATTACTTTTCATATATAATTCTAATTGAATAGAAACGAAATGATTGATTGCCATAAGATTTATTTGAATTATCTTTGAATTTTTCTTCAATAAAATTTACTACAATAAAGCAAACTCGTCCACTCTTGCCTTTCTAACAGAACTTTTTCAGTCAAAATCAATAGAAACTATTCCTCAATCAAAAACATCCAAGCAGGCACACCCCAAGGAAGTAAAATTTCATTACTGCTCTTCTCCATCTTCATTCCTGATATACCTACTAGATTCAATACCCTTGCAGCAATCTATGTAGATGATACTGCCATTCTTTGCAGAAACAAAAATTATAATTATCTTGCCTGCGCCTTAAACACCTAAATGACTTTTCTAAACGGTATGGCAAGTGGAAAACTGCTCTTAACATTAACAAAACCGAAGGAGTCTTCTTCAGCAAGAATCAAAAATATAAAAAATCGGCCATCTACCCCAAAAAACCAACTTATCTTCTGAAAATCAGAAACAAAATATCTTGGAATATATCTTCACAAACATCTAAACTGGAATTTTAACTATGTCAAACAAAAATACAGAAGACACATTAGAAGACTCTTTCCCATAATAGCAAGAAACTGGAGTATAAGTAGACATAATAAACTTCTGGTTTTCACCACTATACTTCGTCTTCTCCTCACTTATACTGCCCTGTATCTGTCTATGCCACTAATTATAATACTAAAATCTTGAAAGCTCAATAAAATATGACCATTAGACAAATAACGAATGCCAACTGGTTCGCGAGAAACGATGATATTCAAAGATAAATCTCCCTGCTACCTCTCAAAAAGTACTGGATAAACTTTCAGAAATTTTCTTAAATATTGACAACCACCAACATCTGTCCATTCAAGAGATCGAACATGAACCGCACTATAATTTTAAAAGACCTAGGACTATCCTGCTCTAACCTCCTACTTTAATTAATTCTTTTTTAATTCTCACCGACTCCCATTAACTTCCGGGCATTGCCAATGTTTTCATTCTTTCATGTTTGCCATCACCGGAGAGGAGGAACTAACGGAGCCAGTGAGCTCCAATAATCTTCAACACTATCATATAATAAAATATATGTGAAGTTCAGATATATTTGGTCTTAACATCAGGCCATTAACACAATAAACTTTTATTTTTGTTAAATGCTTAAAATCTAATGGAACCCCTTAATTGTTCTATTGCCATCTAACGCCCACTTTGGGAACCAGCACTACTGTGTCCAAAAAGTAAGACCCATTTTCAATTCAAAATTCCCGGGGCTTATGAAATTTCAATTTTTTTTTCTTTTTTAGGTTGCTGGCACTGTCCTTGACATCTGTGTGAAATTTCACGTCAAAATAGTCATGAGTGTTTGAGTTACGCTTGGCTTTGTGAGACGCTAAAACTGTTTCCGGCGATATTTGAAAAGTCTGAATTCATTGAGCAAATAACTTGCGTTAAATTTTGTTTGCGGAAACGTATAGAATGTTGCAGAAAGCATTCGGTGAGCATTCCTGTATCGAAAAAAAATGTTTACAAGTGGTATAAACCGTTCAAAGGCAGAGAACGCGTAGAAGACGAAGAGCACTCTGGTCGACCATCCACTTCAATCGACGAAGCTCACGCCCAAAAAATTAAAAATTTGGTGTTTGCAAACCGTCGATTTAAAATTGGAGACCTTGATGATGATGCTGGAATTTCAAAAGGATAGGTCAATTCCATGTTGGGCCTCAAACGCGTCAAATTTCGATGGGTACCGAAAACAGATCTAAATGAATGCGGCAGCTGACAATGCATTGATTCTTCGTGCCTTTTTCGCCAAAAATGAAACCCATATCGTTCCACAAACACCGTATTCACACCTTGTGACTTTTGGCTATTCCCTAAACACGAAAGACCACTGCGGGGACACCGTTTCGAGTCAACTGAAGAGATTCAACGTGAATCGGCGCGCGCTTTGAAAGCCATCCCTGCCTATGACTTTTTAGCATGCATTGAGGATTGGAAAAAAAAGTTGGCAGTGTATTGTGTCCGGATGGGATTACATTGAAGGCGAGGAAATAAATTTGGAAGAATAAATAGAGTTTTGAAGAAAAAAATAATTGGTCTTACTTTTTGGGCACAGTAGTACTTCATGAAATCACAAGAAATTGTATTCATTTTGAAAGATACATTTTTATTTGCTGTTTATTCATCACAGCAATCTGACGACAAAAAAAAAAAAAAGTGCACTGTAAATAAATTCAAGTAAACCCAAATATTGATAGAATAAAAATAAAATAAGAGGCCCATAATAAGAAACATTTTCTTTTAATGTTCACACATTATCATATAGTACATATCATCCTACATATACGACAGGCAAAACAAATAAAATTTAAAAAATAATTAACATGTAATAAACTTTCAGTTGCATAGAGGTCGGCTGTGCATCTAAACTAAACCAAAACAAAACTCAACGTGATTTTTCCAACTCATTTTTAGTCCATAAATAGTTAACCGAGGCGAGTTTTACTTCAATTTCTGTAGCAATAAATAAGCAAAATTCTAATATTTTATCTGTTAACACAAACATGCTTTCTACTTTTTTTCCCCAGGAAATTTTAAGTTTGCTATGATATATAAAAATAATTCAAATTCTGATACATTATTTCAATAGAAACATTGGTCATTGACAGGAAAAAAAAATGGGTACTGCATAAATGCATTATTCAATCTTGCTATAATCATTTTAATACATTTATCAAAAGGTTGGCTTTTATAAGCATGGAAACATTCGATTCAAAAATATAACTATCACTTTAAAAATACAATTCCCTCTATTTAGATGTCAATTTTTTGTCACACTATTTTTTAGTTCTGCTTTTTCGACCAACAATATCATTGTCAATATTATAAAATTCTATCTACATACAATAATTTTCAAACATTTAATTGCAATAGTTTAAGGATATGCTCTTTTTTTTTTTTTTTTTTTTTTCGTTACTTCACATATAATGTTTAATTATGCACTACACCAAGATAGGCTACAAGTCTTTAATTCTCAATGGACAAGATATATCAAATAGAATTACGCAAAAATGTTGCATTAGTTAATTTTTAAAATATAACACATAACATCTTTTAAATAAAATGTAGGGGAGATAAATGAAACGAAAAGTTTAACCCTCGAAAAAACATTTTTAGGTACTCTCTCATTTACTTTTACATAATTGTGAATTCATACCTTACATTTTATGTCACAAATAAAAACAAATTAGGAACTTCCCCTTCGTCAAGATTTAAGTACTTCATTAAGACTTTGAAGAAATAGCAGTAAAACTCGCCATAAACACAAATCATTTACTCCAGGTGGTCATCAAAATATACCAATCATATAAATGCATTGATAAAAAAATATATAACCCAAAGGAGGTGAAAAATAAGTAGTTATAAATACAAAAGTCTCTAAGCTCAAATGTAATAAAACTGTACAACACAAATCAATAGGCCAATAAGAATACATTATTGGAATGTCTTGCTTCACTGCTGAATGGAAACTAATGATTTTAATAATAACTTATCAGCATTTACATGCATATATTAAATAATCAGCATTATTGACAGAAATGCAAGGAACAAAAATGCATATGTGTCTTAATTTTTTCAAAATATATACATAAACAATAATGTTTATTTTCACAAAAAAGAAACAATCCTATTTGTGTTCGCTAAATCATAAAATTATATAATTTGAGAGGAGTGCAACGTGGTTCTACTTCCTCGTGGTCTGGTAAAACAAAATGATCTACAAACACGGCTTTCAGTCTGGCTCTCAGTGAGAGTTCTGCAATGGAACATAGGTAGTTTGTCCCATTGTCATTGGTGGCATTGCTAAGGCTTTTCTGTGGTCAAGATTATCTCTGCAAGCACCTTCACAGAATTAAACTGACTCCTGATCTTCTCTGTCTCCTGTGTGATATAACCAGGAAGAAATGGATATGTCTCACCTTGCTCCCTGTTCTGCACTGCCTCCTGTTTCTTTATGAAAGCGTTATTGGATTGCCAGACTTAAGTGAAGGGATTAACTGATGTCATTTGTTTCTATCTTGTTCTTTGTATTGATTTTTTTTATGAAATCTATTGTCCTGTAAACTTGCCATTGGAAATAAACAAAAATAAAAATATATAATTTGAGTGGTTTATAAACATAACATTTTTTTCATGACCACAGAAAAGCCGTAGCAATACTACCAATTTTTATCGAAGCCATTCAGGGATATCATGAATAGGATTGTACCAGGGTTGTTTCTAGTGGCAACATCCTCAATGAAGGAGCACCTAAGGGTCTTTTTAATTATCGCCTTAATGGAATGATAGGCCAACTACTGAATATTTAGCTGTAAAACAGTGGCCCCCTTTTTGGAACAATTCACCTGCGTTCTACTGCAAAACTCACATTGAGAGCTAGACTAAAGGCAATGTTTGTAGATCATTTGACAAATATAACAACAGAATATGATACATCAAATGCATCAGTTGAACACAATGTTATTATGACACTTTTCTTTAACACAAATATCCTGCAGTCTAAAATATCTGTATAATTTACATAATTTATAAATGCATACATTGAATTTTAATAAATATTAAATCTCTTCATTAAAAAATCATGGCTTTTTAGTTCATCTAAGCTTATTTTTTTCTACATTGCATGTATTCAATCACAGAAGTTTCATAAAAGTACATTAGCTTATCGCTTAACCATTAAGTTATTCTCTCTCACTTACTTTCAAAAAGTATTATAAAATTTTCCAACAGAAAAGTTCTGGAATGTAACAACACATTAAGTCTCGGTAACAATTGCTTTTAAATAATATTATTGACTAAAAGATCACATGAAATATCAAAGATCAGTTCTAAAAACACATTTTAACAGTGAACAGTATTCGAGAACAAGATACTTTCGTACATAAATATTGGCCCAGTGACTTCATATCAAACAATATAAATAATAAAAACTTTAAATTACATTATACTACAAAACTTGGGGCCTTATAATTCATTGTAAAAACGAAGTTGTGGTAATGTTCAGAAGTACAATAATTTTGAATAACTGATGCTACGAATCAGATATAAGAATATTGGGTAATCCGAAAATTTTTATTTATAACATTTTACGATTAAAATATTCTATCCCATGTAGAACCCTGAAAGAAGTGTTTAACAGCAAGATTATTAATTTGTACAGTGAATATACATACGAGAAAGACCAGAATTTTATATTTTAGTTATTAAAAAAATGGACCCTTTTCAATTCCTTAATCCTTCGATGAATGTGCCGCAATAAAAATGAAATATTTCACAGCGATTCATTTCGCTCTTAATGAATAATAATTAGATTGAAAAATGAATTTTTGTTTTAATCTTTAACAAAAAGCAAATATCAGAGAAAAAAATTGTAGAATTATGCAGAACAAAAGCAAAGTTTCAAATAAAAAAATAATGCAAGTTATGATACAGTTTAAAAAATTCAATTATTTATAATTTTAAAATCACTGCATTTATTTTTTTTTTTGTGCAAACAAATATTTTTTAATCTAAAACATTTTGCTGAATTAAATAAGCAGCATCCATTAAAATTCACTCAAGTTTTATATTAAAAAAACACATGCAGATTAAATATTTCATTTTTTATTGAATAATTTAATTCTTAAATTTTACTTATTAAATAACATTCTTAACACACATTTTAGTGATATATATATCTAGAAAAAGTGAGAAACCGCATAAAAATTTTAAAAAAAAAAATGTTTTTCTATTGAGAAAAGAAAAATGTCTACTGTTTATTCCAAACACCACTACTTTACTGAATCAAAATCTTTCAGGATTCTTCTAAGAACTTTTTTACCCATCCAGCTTCGCTTTTAAAAGGAATGAGAATGACAAAGTACAAGCATGTTTAACACCTGTCCACCGACATTTAAAAAATAAATATAATGATTCTCTTATGTCGATTTGAAACAAATAAGTCTGTTTTCTCATAACAAAACATCATACATAGAAAAGAAAAATTCCAATTACAGATTGCACTTGGGACAAATCAATCTGATATTTCAAATGTTGACCAATTAAATTGGTATATAGAGAATTCAATAATATATTATAGAAAGTTATTAATAAATAAATAGATAGATAACATACTTTAAATCAAGAATCTTAAAAAAATTTCATCTTTCAATTGCTATAAAACAATTTCTCAAATTTCTTTTTCTTATTTCTTTGTATAATATTAGAAAAAATTGATACATTTATAATTTTTTAATGTTTTTAAAAATATTAAGGGAAATTTTTTTTAACTATCTAAAAGACAAAACATGTTTGAAGCACTTAATTTTTAAAAAATATTTCCTACATATTAATAATTGTCCCAAATAATCAGAAGGGAAAATACTATATTTAGCAACATGAAAAATAAATTGGATTGAAGAACAATTAATTATTAACTTGAATACAAAATTGCTTATAAATAATTTAAATTCACAAAAATAAACATAAAAACAAAATAAATGGAATGTTTTATAATAAAATTCAACAGTTTTTTTTTTAAATTTAGCTTTTAGGCAAAGCAGGAACTATCACACAATCAATCCATGAAAATGGAATGTATCTTTTAAAATAATTTTGTTAATTTCAAAAACAAAAGTAATTCATTAAAATCAAAACAGTTAGTACAAAAATTTCAAAATTATTTTATGCTTTCACATTCAGTAGAAATTAATATAACAATTTTGATTTTCAGTCTCTTATAACAGCAAAACATTATTTCTAAGAATTGGTTTCGCACAAATATAAAGATTAAAACAATAAATAAAATGCTATATAAAAAAAAATTCAGTTCAAATATTAATAATCAATATGTAAAATAATAATTTTTCTTAAATATAAAAAGAAAAGAAATGCAATACAATGTAGAAAAGATTATCAAAAGAGGCTGAAAATAAGTGAATGCATAGATTTTTGAAATGATTTTAATGGGAATTCGTGAATTTTTATATAAAGGCTTAAAAAAATTGAATGCTATTTTCATCACAAATGGAAACTAACCAAGAAAAATGAATATGAAAATTCAAAATTTCTACAAACTGTGAATTAAGAAGCGTGTTTTTAAAAAGAGCAGCCAATATATGAAAGAACTAAAGAAAGCATCTAAATTCTGTTTTTATTTCTGATTATAAAAAATATCTCAACATGCTTCTACAAATAAGTTTATATATGTTAAAATGTCAATTGTAGGTAATAAATTAAAACAGAAAATTAACAAATACTTATACATAGAAAGATATTATATAAGATATTATGCATATATATAAAGATATTATGCATATTCAACAAACAAATACTATCATCCATTTAAAAAAAGTTAAGATTCTGATCTTAAAATCAATTTTAAATAATTTCGTACGAATAATTTGAAGCATGCAGATTAATAACACAAGAACAATAAACAATTATTAAAAAATGCATTAATTTCGGAAGACTTGCCCTTTAGCAAAGTTATCTAGACAAAAGTATAAAATAAATTAATGACAAAATTAAAAATGGCTCACACATGACCAGCATATGCATCTGAAGCATATCAGAAAAGTGGCGTTTTTCATATATGGCACTCGGGGTTTGAAAAGAGATTTGAAATAATTTCACTATTAAATTGAACTCTCACAAATAAAATTAATCCATCTTTGAAAGCTGATAATATACATTATATCACAATAAATTCTCTCTAACAGCTCTTACATATATATTTATATCTTATTTAAATATAGACTTGTGTAACAGAGAAAGTAATAAATTAAGAGCTCCGAACCCCCCCAGATGACTCGAGATGCCAAATACTCAACTTTGTATTTGACATCCTAAGTGTCCTGTCGAATGTGAAGGCAACAGGAGACACATTGGACAAGACATTTAGGATGTCAAGTACAAAATGAAGTGTGAAGGCACTAGACCTTGCGCAGGATGTGATGCAAGTCGAGACAGTCTGGCAACACAATGTCTTCCAGTTGGATGTTGGAAGGGTTGAAAGGGAAACGAATGGGGAAGGCGTACTTAGTGTCCATCAGAAGGGTCGAGGGCCCCGAGGCTACCAACTGGGACTGTTCGTCACGTTTTGCGAGGCACTGCTGCATTTTGCGTATGAAGGAGATAGGGACACGTTCCTCGTACTCGTCGGCTGGAGTGTATAGATTCAGGATCTTCACAATCTACATGTACAAAATAGTTATTTTTAATGAAATTTTAAAGAAAATTGGACACATAATAAAATACAAATGATAATTTCTAACATTTTTGTAGTTCTCAACATTAATTTTGATTTAAAATATTAATATTTCATGACTAGTGTGATAAGTAAATTTCTTTTTGATCATTTTCTTTTATCCAGAGGAAAATTTCAATTATACAAAATTATGATAAGAATGTTGTTTCATTGTTACAGGTTAATGATATCAACATAACAAAACTTAACAAAGTTATAAATATAAGAAATGTTGCTTCCATATAAAAATAGCATTTAATAAATTTAAAATTTCTTGTACACAAATATTATATTTTTTAATATTAATCATTAATTCTTTATAAAATACTTTATTGTTTATAATATATATTCTATATTAAGCAGTTACTTTTTACACATAATAACAAAAAAATTGTATTAAAATTAAAAGATTTTCTTGAAAATATTATATATGTTGATGTTCTTTTATGCATTATTTTTAAAATACTCAATTTTGAGGATCCTCTTAAGATTTTTCATTTATCTGATGTTAAAAATACATGTAGATTAGCCTTTTTTAAAAAAAGAATTAAGATATCAATATAATTTTTTGTGAGAATTTTATTCACTTTCATGCAACCAGTACAAAGTTAAAATTAAAAAAAAAATCTGCAATTGAAAAAAAAAAAAAAAAAAAAAAAAAGGAATTTTTGTATTAATAAATAATAAATGTTAAGCTTTATTTAATATTCAAATTTTCATTTCATTAAAATATGATTTTAAATCCAGCTAAATTGTACAAGTTCATTAAATATGTGATTTTTAGGAATATTTCTATCACATAAATATGAAGTAAAATTTTGAAATGAAGGTAAAATCATTGTTGATTTTGGCTTTCATAATATCTGGTAAAATCAACAATGATTTTTTTCAACGAAAAGAGATTACCAAAAAATCTGTTGCAGTGCACATATATCAGAAAATATAATGAAGACATGACCAAAATATGATTTCATTTACCGGGGAATTTTCGACACTTAAAACTAATTTACACCCAATTGCCAATTATTACAAAAAAATTTTAATAATAAATTTTGCAAAGTAATTCTACTTAAAGTCATATATTTAATGCTTTCAAATCTTCTATGCAATTCAAACTATACCAACCTGTGAAGTGGTGAGCTTATCACACATATCAGAGATGCTTTGCACATCTTCATCTGTCTTGCGGGCCTGTAACAGTTGCGAGGCCTGTACAATTGGCTGCAATGTCTCTATCACCTCAGAATGTTGCATGTGTAGGTCACGGCACCACTGTTCTAAGTGACTGAGATTGTACCTTTTATAACAAAAATGGGTTGAAATCATTTTTATTTTGTCCCCATATTTCAATCTAAATAATTTATATAGTTTTCATGGAATCATCTCATTTACATTTTACATAATAACTAACAATTTATATGCCATTAATTCTTTACTGTATATTTTTAAAGCTTAAATTATGCAATTAAAATTAAAAGGACTATATTATATATATGTATATACTTTTTTCTAATGCAGCTGGCAAATACTTAGACCGTGATCTTTATATGCCATAGCGGGCTGCACCGGCGTTACTCACTTAGTACTAGCCAGGGGACGTGTGTAGCTAAGATAAGCTATGGATGCAGAGTAACAATGCTCCCACAACATTCTATGATCCTATCAGAATGGGAATTGAACTCGATATCTGTGGTACTGAGCACCAGCCACTCGGCCATCAGGCTCCAGGGCTATATTATATAGCATGTAATATTACATTGAAAATTGATAAGTTAAATATTTTTTAAGTATTTGCATGAACTTCTATTTTGTAACATTTACTTTAAAATAATTTTTCAGTATAAAATTAATACTATAATGGAACTAACTAATCATAGATTGATTGAAATGCATTTCAGAGAACATGTTAAAAAGTTAATGTATAGTTTTCATTAGTGCATTATAAAATACAGAGATAAATTATTAAAAATCATGAAATTAATAAATAAAATTTTAGTAAGAAATACGGGATGAGACAATTTTAAAGATTTAAGTTAGCTGTCTCTTTTCAAGTTTAATCTAAAACATTTCATAGGCCAAATTAATAAATTAAACATTCTTTATATTATGTTTAAAACATACCGTATTTGCATTCCTTTGGTCAGTGACATATCTTTGCGCAGGAGCAAATTGTTAAGAGACTTTTTCAACACAAATGAAGTAGAACAACTGAAAGAAATAGCCAATTGGTAACCATGTAGAAACATAATTCACTGTTTAAAAAGTGACACATATTCTGCAATGCTAAATACTAATTAACAAAACCTCACCAATTTTTATAGTTTATATATATATATATATTATTTCGATAAAACTGGAAGCAAAACTAATCGTTCAACTAATCAAAACTAAACTAACCAATTTTAATTTTCTAACCCTTATAAAACACCACTTTTAGGAGTTGGAAAATTACAACCTAAACATTTTCTGTTGCGTTTTATTTACATATCCAATCATAAGTTGAAATAACCATTAATTATTAAAGAAATTTTCTGCTAATGTATATAAAACTTTCTAACCTGTCTATATACTTGGGTAATAATTTCTGGATCTCATGCATGGATGCTTAGAGCACCTTTGAAGAATACCCCCAGCTGAGTATAAAATTTAAATGGCCAACATAATTATAGCATGATAAATAGTAATTAAATTCTTGAAAAGGTTTTTATTATATTGATATTATAATTTCATTTTCCATATAAATACAGATTAAGCAGAAAATAAATTAAATTCCAAAAGTTTTTAAATAAGGTAATGTCTTCGGGAACATATATATATAATTATACATTAAAAGCACTGTAAAATTCCATTTTATACAATACATCACCTTACTTTTTATCTTCTCAACAGAAAAACAAATGTAAATAAATAGATAAATTTTATTTACCTTGAAAAATGAAGGATAGCCTTTTTGTTTTGTTTTATAGCAGTACGGAAAAATCATACAAAATAAATTAACATGATTAACCAGTTAAATGCATCTGTTAAAACTGGCGAAGGCATGAAGCATGCTGGACTGTTCTTCCTAACTATTGAATGCCAGATTAATGAGGCGTTACAATATCACAATATATGTGGAAGCAATACGTAAC